>JAVTVJ010001972.1:0-102500 GCA_034509425.1 Eopsaltria australis | reverse complement strand
CTGCCACAGCAGTGGATCCCAACAGCCACACACAGGGCTGCTGTCCTGGGGTGGATTTCCTTTAGGACTGACTTGGGAAGTGTGCCCATAGGAAATGAATGAATAATTCAATAATTTGTAGCTGGTTGGAGAGCTGGAGCACCTCCATGCTCTGGCAGATGGAATGTTGGGCTGTGTCCTCTTTCATCCCTCTTAAAATTCCCCCATAGCTTTGGGAAGCTGTGGGAACTGGGGAAAGGTGCTGGTGGTGACTCTGTGCTGGTGTCCTGAGGGGGATGTGTGAGCAGGACCAGGCTCTCCCAGTAAGGATGGGGGAACTGGAGCTGGGGTGTGCCACGGCTCTGGGCACCACAACCAGAGGAGAGGCTTCCTCTTTCTGGTGAGTGCTTGCCAAGACAGCCTGGAGGAGAAAACAGAGCAGGGAATCAAATAGAAAATCTGG
Source organism: Eopsaltria australis (assembly GCA_034509425.1). Taxonomy (NCBI): domain Eukaryota; kingdom Metazoa; phylum Chordata; class Aves; order Passeriformes; family Petroicidae; genus Eopsaltria; species Eopsaltria australis. The sequence continues at coordinate 102,058 of JAVTVJ010001972.1, read as the reverse complement.
ATGTTTGGTGGAGGAGGGAAAGCTGGGGCGTGGAGTGAAGGCAGCCTGGAAAACCATGGGGTGTTCTGTAGCCTGAGAGGGAAAAGGGGGGTGACAAGGTCTGGGACAGTGCCAGAGAACAGGAGGAGGCAGAGACCGTGGAAAGCAGCTGGGAAGAAGCCTTCATTGCGGGAGGAAATGTTATTATTAGTGCTCAGTTTCCTGGACAAAAGATTCTTGTCTATTTAAATACTCCGGCTTCACGGAGCTGCAGTTCTCCAGACACAATAAAATCTGCCTTTTCTCCCTGTCATTGTCACTTCCCGCTGGCAGCAGGTGGTTCAAGCTCCTGTGCTCTGGAGTAGGACATTGCAGGCTGCTGTCACCAGGGAGGGACAAGCCCTGGGGACGGGGGGCTTTGTCCCTTGTGCCCCCTCACATCTGTCCACAGAGATGCTGCTCTCTCACAGCAGTGCAGATGCTGCTGGTAGAGGGATTAAGATCTGTTCGATTTGAATAAAATTGGCAAAAGCGTAAAAAAATATTAGAAAGTTAAGTGTCTATTTGTGATAGGTGAGAAATACTGTTCCTACCTGTCTTGAAATGTTGAATCTGACAGCAATAATATGGAATTTTCTTTGTAGAATCCTGATTTTTTTTCCTGTACTCAGGTAGCTTGAATTTAATATCAGAGCTATCCCTATAATGATAGAAATGGGAGATTTATTCCATAAAAAGATGGGAGATGTCTCACTCTGCTCTTTTCCTGATTATAATCGTTTCTTGTTCCAAGCCCTGCAAGACTTTGAAAAGTCAGCCTTCCTGAATGTATGAGAAATAAATCACAGGATCACGGAATATCCTGTGCTGGAAGGGACCCACAGGGATCATTGAGTCCAACTCCTGGACCCGATAGAAATATATATTTATATTGAATTACTCCAGAAGTGCAGATGTGCTTAAGGCAGTGCGAGGGAGCCGTGGTGGGGCTCGTGGCTGTCACGGAGGACACACAGGATGCACAGTTGCTAAACCACTAAAAGCACATCCTGTTCATCTCAGTGGGGAGGGTTTCTGCGTTGGGATTCTGGAAAACTGAACAATTCACTCGTGGTGAATGAATAAATGCAGCCAACCTGCAGCCAGTTAGGCATAGATTTTAATCAGAGGGTTTGGAAGGTAACAGCGGCCGTTCTTTGAATGCAGAACACTTGGGGATGAGCTGGTTTATGGTGTTTTACGGGTGTGAGTTTGATTTGCTGCTTTTGTCAGGGTAGGTGAAGCTCCAGCTGTGTGCGGCCTCCAGCCTCAGCAGTGATGTGCCAGCCCTAGCAATTCGTACTTTGATTTCACAGCAGCCTGCACTGTTCTGTGCTGGACTCGAGCTTCTGCAGCTCCGAGCTTCTTCCATCCACCCCAGAGCTCCGAGCTCATCCCCCATTGCCTGGGAGCCCTGCTCCTCTCACCTCCATTACCTGGGGATCCTGCTTCCCTCACCCCATTACCTGTGGGTCCTGATCCCCTCACCCTCTGTTAGCTGGGGGTCCTGATCCCCTCACCCCATTATGTGGGGCCCTCCTCCTAGGCAAGCCCGACCTCCCCTCAGCTGTGAGGATGAGGGATCAGCTCTGCCTCCTTGCTCAGACAGGAAGGAAGGAAGGAAGGAAGGAAGGAAGGAAGGAAGGAAGGAAGGAAGGAAGGAAGGAAGGAAGGAGTAACCTTTGCCCATGGCAGTGTGTCCTGAGGCTGGAGCGCTGGGGGAGCTCGGGGCAGGCAGCAGTTGCTGCTGGAGCTGATGGAAGGCAGGCAAGCAGAGGAGTGTCCAGGGCCGGGCTCTCAGCAGTTCCCTGCCTTCCCTCTGCCTTCCCTCTGCCCAGGAGCTCCCAAGGACCGCTGCCCCCGGGCCCTTTTCTCTCCAGGCTGCGGTGAGAAGCTCTGTGCAGCTTTGCAATTGTGCCACTCCTCGGGCAGGGCTCTGCTTTCCCTCTGCTGGAGCTGTGGGAGTGTGGAGATCGCTGGCTGAGCTGTGCCTCTGTCCCCTCGCCTGGGGAGGTGACAGCTGCCACAGCTGCCTGTCCTGAGGCAAGGACAGGCATCCAGGGACTCCTTCCAGGCTGTGGATAAACACAGGCAGCAGGCTCAGTGTAGCCCAGAACGTGGCCAGCAGCAGGAGAAGCTGAGCGGGAGAACTCGTGCCAGAGCTTGCCCGTGGTAGCAGGAGCCCAAGGGATGAGAGACTTTGTTTGGCCTCCAGAGCAGCTCTGCCTCTCCCTGTCCCTGTCCCCGCAGCCGTGGGGACAGCAGTGGCTCCTGGGTGACTGTGCAGTGCATGTTGGCCCTGGGGATGTGCTGAACCGCTCAAGCAAATCATCCTAAAATAGGCTTCATATGTGATGCAGAAGAACCCAAGCAAAACAGAGCCCAGCCAACCCCAAATTTATGCTTGTGGTTACTGAAGCTTGTGAGATCAATTTTTTGTTTACTTAAAACTGATTTCAAAGAGGGCTTTTTTTTTCCCCTTTCTTTTAATTCTCATTCTTGATCCTTGGGCTGGGGGATGGTCATGGCACTGCTCCAGCTGGGGCTGAGCATCCTGCTCTCATCATCCCAGAGAAGCTCTGTCCCAAAATGCCCAGAATTAAGGTCCTGGTGAGGTGGGGGAGCACTGTGACACCCCCAGAACAGGACCTGTGGTCGCTGTTCCATTGGCACATGCCAGCAATCACCAAAAGCATCCTGAGAAATTCTCCTGTTTTCAATGCAACCTGGAAAAGTAGATCTCAGCAGAGCTTTTTTTTTCCTAACTTTTGAAAAGATTTAAGCTAGGAAGTGTTGAAAACACCAACTCAGTTGAGAAAAAAACCCCCAAAAAACCAAAAAATAAAAAAGCCAAGAAACAAAAAGCCCCAAAGCCCACAGAGCCTCTGTGGAACTGGCAGAGCACAGAACCAGTGCTGGCTGATCCCATCTCTTTGTCATCCCACATGTGGGGTTTACCCCAGCAAATAGGAAAGCCTCGAAAGTCCAAACTGCCATATTTCAGGACAAACCGTATAGAAAATAAACACGTGGGATAAATAAAGCCCAGGCAGGAAGCGGTGACTTTGTGGGACAGAGACCCGAGGTGATGCTGCGCACACCCCCAGCTCCTGCTGCTGGAGACCCTTCCCAGCCTGGCCAGGGCAGGGACGCGAGAGAAGCACCCATTATTTCCTTTTTTCAGGAATCGCTGGCTGTGTGGCCCCCGTTTCAGCAGAGAATTCCTCAGGCTCAGCGTTTGAAGTGGCCGAATCCCTGCGGGGCCGGGGCCAGCAGCGCTGTCGCTGGCCAGAACCCATGGTCCCTGCAGCGGGGATGTGGTGAGTGCGCCCTGGTGCCGAGCCCAGATGGAGCCGTTCCCCGAGCAGATTCCTTCCTCCGGGTCCTTTCATTCCTTCCTTTCTCCTTACTTTCAACACTTATTTGCAGATTTGTCAGCGTTGTGCGTGGCGTCCCAGCGCGGTTTGTGTTGGCCTCCTTGGGGTCCCTGTGCCCTGCGGGGACAAGGACGGGGTGGGGACAGGGCCAGGCTGCGAGGGGGGAGAGCCCGGACTGGGGGTTCAGCGCTGGCAGCCTGGGGAGAGAAAACCCATTTGTGTTTGTGAATGGAAATGGCCTTGGGGGACAATCCTGGAGAGAAAGGGGTGGCCGGGCCGCTGCTGTCGCGTCGTCTGTCCCTGCGGAACCTCGCTGCTCCTGACCGGGGTTATTGTGCTGCGTAATTGCTTTTGGACGGTGTTCAGGCAGCAAAGTGGGGCAGAAGCAGCTCTGCGGGCTGGTTTAACTCTTCTGTGGGGTGTCATTTCTGCTTGGCTGCAGAGGCAGGTGAGCTGGGAGATGGGATTGGGAGCTGGGGCAGTGCCGGACCTGGGAATGTGGGCAGCACCTGAGAGAGCAGTGAGGGACACCAGGAAAAGGATTTTATAAAATAATAAAAAAGAGGTTAAAGCCTGCAGTTGAGTGAGGAAGGAGAAGAGGTGGTTTTGAAGGGTTTGGAGGAACAGAATGGAGCAGCTCCTGGCTGGGGGAGCAGGACAGACCCTGGAGCTGCTCTGCGCACGCTGGGACCCATCCCATGGGCACAGAATGAATTAATGTGTCCCAAGCCTAAGGAGGGAGGAAGGTCTGATCCAGAAGCTCAGCCCAGAGCAGGCTGGGGGAGCAGAGGGCGTTTAGGAGCTGTGGGGACCTCTCTGCTCCTTGGTGGAGACAGCGTTAATCGCTGGGGCTTAGCGGCCTGCAGCCGGGCCAGGGGGGAGCAGAGGGGCTGTTAAAGAGGAGGAAATGGTTCCCTGTCTAGGTGGGCTTAACACAATGTAAACTGCACAGAAAGCTAAAGCCTGACCTGGGGAGGAGCTGAGTTACCCAGCAGCGCGGGTTGAGGGTTTCCTCACGGTGTTGGTGGAGCTAAAGCCAAAGCGCAGCGTCCTTGTCCCTTTTCCTTTGGACACAAAGCCTCTGCAGTGACAACTCACATCCTCATGGATGCCCTTCCCAAGCTCTTTCTTAGACAGGTTGTTTGGCTAGGAAAAAATCTGAGTTTTTTTTTGTATTGATGAAAACCTGTCCAGGTTCTGAGGAAAACTGGTACAACAGTGTTTTAGTTATAATTCATTACACAGTGTCTCATTTTGGAATGGCATTTTTGGCCAGGGTACATCTGGCCAACGATGCTGTGATAGTGCCCCAAGCCTTCCTCTTGGTTCTCATTTAGGTTAGAAAAGTAATTAAAGGAGGGTAAAAAAAGAAGTGGCAGAATTACTGACTCTCTTTCCAAAAGTGAAGGGTTTAGGCCAAACTCCTGCAAGGAAAATAAACAGAATTTCATTTTTTCTGTTGCAAGTTCTTCCCATATATTGAATTTCCGTGCTCAGTGACAAGGGGGATCTGCTCGAGTGAGCAGCGATTGGATTCAGATGGCTTTGAGTTGTGCTTGGATTTGCTTTGGAAAGCTGGGGCTGTCCTTGGAGAGCAGGGTTTGGACCTGAGCTTGAGGCCTCGTTCTCTGAGGAGCACAAACCTTGCAGCCTGAGTTATCAAGTTGTAACTTTTATGGCTGTGCCTGGAAATTATTTTCCTGCCCAGTGCCCTGCCCAGCAGTGCTGTGACAGAGCCCTTCCTTCCCAAATTAGGCCAGCATTTGCTAATCTGAGCCTAGAAACCCTTTTTAATGGAGGCACGTTGCAGGGTTGGCTCTTTCGGCACATGTGGGTGTAGAAGTCCTTCCCACCTCTCCTGCAAGAGGAGGAAACGCATGTTGGGATAATTCCTGCAGAAAGCAGTAAATTTTGGGGTAGTGGGGAGTGTTTGAGCTCATCCCCACCACCAGGACCCCGTGATGTGGGCTGTGCTGGGCAGGGATGAGCCCTGGCATGGGGGTGGGAGATGTTCTGGTGGTCACCACGAGCACCGGGGCTCCTCTGGGCAGTTGGTGGTGACAGCAGATGGCCCCAGGGGAAGCGCCTGGGGAGCCAGGGGGGTTGGAGATGTGCTCTGTGCCTCGGGTGATCAATTGATCAGCGTGTCGTGGCTCAGCTCCGGAAGCAGCGCGGGGAAGGACGTGAGTGACAGAGGATTCATATCCCGGAAACGCCGCCGTGTCACGGCTCGGGAATTCCGCGGGATAAATGCGTTTGCCTGTCCTGCTGCAGACAATCTGCTTAATGTGGGAAGCAGAGCTTCCTGTAGCAGCGAGCCAGTGGGGAAGGGGGAGCCCTGAGAGCCAGGAAGGGCCAGGGAGAATTAAGCAGGTAAACCCATTAGCAGTGACCACCTCTTTGTGTGGGGATTACACAGAGCTGCTGCTTTTGGATGCTCGGTGTCTCGGGAGGAGCCGGGGCTGCGAGTGGGGGCCTCTCCCCTCTCCTGAGGGGCTCGACCCGGAGCTGGGATTAGCACTTGCCACAAGCCGCCCTCACTAGCCAGAACAAATTGCTGCACGTGCTGAGAGAGAGCCCGACCTGCAGGAACCGTGGTGATGCTGAGGCAGAGGTTTGGCAGGCTCTGTTCTGGCAAATCCCTCCTTTCTTCCCAACGGGACCTTCCTCATGGAAATCTCTCCTCTTGAACCAGCAGATTTGCACTGTTCTACTGCCCTGCACAGAGGTTTACCCCAGCTCCCTCCGCAGCTTGGGAATTCTTCAGATACTGGCCCTAAAAACGGAGTCAGAGCACAAAGGGGGGGATAGATGTGCTGTCCCCAGATCCTGTCTCACTCAGGACATCCTGAAATGGTTTGCCATGAGCTCGGGCGGGTGGGAAGGGAGCTCTGGGGTGCAGTGCAGGGTGCTGGGGTGTGTGTGTGGAGGCGGGGACACCCCAGTGCCAGGAGAGCTGCAGGGATTGGCACTGGCAGGGCCGGGCGGGGGCTCCAGGACTCCCTGGCTCCTTGCCGGAGCCTCCGAGGGGGCGATGCCGCCCGACCTCGCGGTGGCCAGCGCTGTGTCCCACAGCTCCCGTCCCGAGCCGTGTGTGTCCTCCGGCAGCCTTTCCAGAATGCCAACCACAGGAAAGCAGCAGAAACCCAAGCTTTCCTTTTGCTTGGATTGCCATCAGTTCCCAGACGTTAATAACAGCCTGTTCCAGGCTCGGCTTGGTTTGGCTCTCCGGGCCGGGGCCGAGCGCTGCCTCACGGGCAAAGCAGCCGCGGGCTGAGAGGAAGAGGAAGGAGCAGCCACGTTGCGGGATGAGCGGTTTTGGCAGCAGCGTGACCCCGCTCTCCCCTTCCTGCTCCCCACGGGGGTACCCCCAGCCCCGGCCCCACGCGGGGGCTCGCCGGGGTGGGGACAGCAGCGGCACAGGGGGGACCCTCGGCGTCCCGGGCAGCCGCAGCTCCTCTCGCTGCATTTGTGCGCCAGATGCTGAGGCAGATGTTGGCGCTGCCGCTGCCGGGGATGCCCGGTCCCTGCCGCTGCCGGCGCCTCGGCACCGCCACCTCCCGGCATCGCGGAGGGGACGCGCGGCTCCCGGCCCCGGCACAGCTCATTTATTTTCTTTATTGCGCCGTGCCCCCCGCCCTGCGGCCCGGCCCTGCCCAGCATCCTCTCACAGCGCTAACTGGGAGAGATCTTCACGCGTAATGATTTTATTGCATCTCATAATTCTCCTTTTTTGCCTCTCGCCCTAAGGACAGACACCCCGAGGTGAGCGTGCTTTCTCCGGGCGATGCTGGCTTGCCCATCTGTCTGAAGCAATTACCGTGGCTTTCCCGGGGATTATTTTCCAGTCCAGGTGCTGACACTTCTCCCCGGCTGGGTGTCAAGCCGTACCTGCGGGGGCGGTTTCGGAGCGGCAGAAGCCTAACGAGAGAGTGCCCTGGGTTAATGAGGTGTTGCGAGACAGAGCAGCTAAATCCAGCATTACACGGTCCAGCTTTCCAGTTTAATTAGAAACCTGGCTCTCCCGCTCATGCATTAATTCACTTTTTGACTTGAGTGACAGCCCAGCCTCTCACAGGGAAAGCGATCACGGTGTTTGAGCAGAGTGTGGGTGTTGTTGTCTGTCCACATCCCCCTGTCTTGCCCAGCTTTGTGTTTGCCATGGGAATATCGTGCTGGGCCACCAGAGCAGCTGAGCCAGGGCCATCGGCAGTGCTTGGGTCCCTCTCTTGGCCAAGAGGAGCAGCTGGGATTAGCAGAATCCCCCTCTCCCCTCGATTTCCACGTGGATCCCGCAGGTGGGAAGCAGCTCTGGAGTGCCATAGGAAGGTGCAAGGACCTGGCACATGCTCCTTCCAGCTGTGGCTCCTCCATTCCCATGCCAGCTCCACCATTCCCATGCCAGCTCCCCGTTTGCCTGGGAGCTCTGGGATTCCAGAGATGCTATCAGTGCTGGGGAGATGGTTTGGGAGCCAGCAAGTGCAGGAGTTCAGGAGTGCAGTAATTAGCAGAGCAATTGTAAAGCGCAGCAATTAGTGGCTAATTGCTGCTGCAGGAATATGCAAGGCAGGGTGCCTTTTATTCCTTCCTCCGTGTGGGATGGCTGATCCCGGGTTTGCTGGCAGCAGGAAGCACTTGTCTCTTGTCCCTGTTCTTGATGGCAGGATAGGACAAGGGGGAAATGCTTTCAGATGAAGGATGGTAGATTTAGATTTGATATTAGAGAGATTTCTTCCCCGTGAGGGTGGTGAGGCCCTGGCGCAGGTTTTCCAGAGGAGCTGTGGGTGCTCTGGGTGGAGCAGTGTGGTGTCCTGGTGATGTTGTCACCTGGCAGGAGCGGCTCTTGAGCTGCCTGGGAGATCTGCATTGTGCCAGCAGTGGAGAAGCTCAGCTCCACAGAGGGTTTGGGAGCCACCAAGGGGCGTCGGTGCCCGTTTTAGAGCCCCATTTAGCCAGGCACGGAGGCAGCGGGAGGAATCCCTCTGGGAATGGGTGCTGTGCTCTGCCACCCTTGTGCAGCCCCTTGCTGCTGTCACTGCCACTGCCCCACCCTCACTGGGACAGCCCCAAGGTGCCTGGAATCACTGATGAACAGCTTGTAGAAGAGACATATTTACTTAATAAATAAATACAAATAACATATGGCAGGTACTAGCATGAAATGCACACTGTTGGTGTTGTGAGGGAGGCCAAGGTCTGAGGCTGGAGCTTTGCTGAGCTCAGCTTAACGTGCCCGGCTGGCACTGCCCAGGCTGGCCCAGGGTAACAGGACTGGTGCTGCAGTCTGGAATTGCTCTAGGGTGTGTCAGAAGCTACACCTGGATGGATAAATATGTTAGCACACAGTATCCAGAGAGGGTCTGCCTTACATTGCCTGGGGACACAAGGAGGGCGCTTCTCTGGGAGCCAGCGTCACCCTCGGGCACATTGCTGGGTGCCAGCCCAGGGCAGGTCCCGAGGGCTGCAGCGGGGTCGTGGCACACATGGGCACACAGCTGAGGGTCACAGCACACACCTGAGGGTCATGGCACACAGCTGAGGGTCACAGGACACATGGGCACACAGCTGAGGGTCATGGCACACAGCTGAGGGTCACAGGACACACGGGCACACAGCTGAGGGCAGGGGGAGATGGGGCCCATGGACCTCGGGGGCTGTCAGGGCTCGTCCCCTCATCTCTGCAAAGCTTCGTGCAGAGCAAAGGGGCTCTGCTTTGGCAGGATCTGGCAAAGCCTTGACCTAAAGCTCGGAGCTCTGGTGAGCTCTAAGGAGGCAGCAGCAGTCGGGTTTTGGGGTTTGGGGTCATCTCTGAGCCTGGGGCCGGGTCTCAGTCGGCCGAGACGGGCAGGGGCAGGAAGAGGATCGCCTTCTGGCCGTAGTGAGTCCGTGGGCCCAGCTTGCTGTTCCCGTTCTTCTTCAGCCCCACAAACCAGTTCTTGTCCGCGTGCATTTTGGAGACGTAGGTGTTGTAATGGTTTTCTTCGAGCCTTTCCAGGAACAGACACTCCTCACCCAGTAACTGCTGCAAGAGAGCCCGTGGGAAGGACAGTGAGCTGGGCAGTGCTCTGGGGATGGGGATGTTCCTGATGTGACAACCCCAGCTCAGCTCTCCCCTCTGAGATGCCATCCAGCCCCACCTCGGAGATTTCCACACCCCAGTAAAGCTCAGAGTTAAACTGTGGGGTGGGTGGCCTTGATTTAGTCCCCTGGGCCACTCGTGCAGCAGGGTGTCTGTGAGCTGGGAATTTTAATTGGCAGTGACCCACCAGCCCTGTGCTTCACGAGCTGCTCCTGGCCCTGGCTGCTGCTCTGGCCCTGAGCTGAGGGGTGGCAGCTGCAGGCTCAGAGCACAGAACCACAATGGGTTGGGTTGGAAGGGACCTTAAAGACCATGGAGCTCCAGCCCCTTGGCATGGGCAGGGACACCTGAACCAGGTGCTGAGGGGCTGCAGAGCAGCTGCTGCTCCAGGTATAAAACACAATATTTATCAAGTGTCAGGTAGGAAATACAGTATTTGCCAGAGGCAGGGCAGTAAACAGCATTATCTGGTAATTTATTTATTTCCCCCCAAAACAAAGCCAGATGCAGAGTGGCCCTGCAGCTGCCAGGATCACAAACAGAGCCTGTGGTTTGCATCACTCAGCTGGGAGATTTGTGCAGAGCTCCAGCCCTGTCCACGTGTGATCCCACGGGATTCCCCCACTTACCGAGCCGTAGAGGAGCCCGTTGGGGTCCATGGCCAGGTACTGCCCCGACTGGGTGCTCTTGATGTGCACCACCCCCACGCTTTCTGCACTCAGCTGCAGCTGAACTGGGAGCACAAATAAAACAACAGCAGCAGTGAAAGGAAAATAGGAAAAGGGGGGGAAAAAGAGCTGCCAGAAAGGTTAGTGGGGTATTCTGAAATCTGGCTTATAAAGAGTTTATAGGAAACAGGACAGTGTGTAATAAAAGCATCTCCTTGTACCCTCTTCTTCAAAGAAACCCCACAGCCATCCTTTAGGAACCAAAGACCAATTTTTCCCTTATTTTACATCAAAGCAAGGGCAGCCTTTTGGTTACGACGCTGGAATGGGACACAGGAGATTGGGGTTTTAATTCTGGCTCTAATTTACAAATTTCTCATGTGGTTTGACAAGACACTTAAGGAGTGACATATGAGGAAGTATTTTGAGAGCTAAGCCAGGGATGGGCAGACTGCAGATGCCTGCACTGCAAAGCCCTGATCCAAAGCATCCCCTCCAGCCATCTGTTACAGCTGGATTCACCCAGTGCCTTGTAGATGGAGAAGGGGGAAAGAGAAAAGGCTGTGGCTGCAGTCACAGTGACTTGCAAATTCCAGCTCTTCCCAGTGATTGTTCCCATCTCGTAGGCAGCTTTTTTTCCCTAAGATTTATAACAGCAATATTTAGGTCGGTTGGAATGAGGTATGAACGGATGTCTGGGCTCCAGCTCCTTCCTTCCTGTTTATGTTTAATTTATTTATCCTTATTTAGATGAGGTAAAAGGCAATGTTACCTCTTGGCCTGGTGGAACACCCATCCCAGTGAAATCTTTGCTGTAATGGTTCACATTCTTCATTTTTGGCATTTCCTGCTCAGTAAATGATGGTTAATTAGGAAATGGTGTGGGTGCAGTTTTGCAGGAATACTTGGCCCCTGGTTTAGGCTGGGAATGTGCCCTGGGAAAGCCCCAGGCCACCTGCATTCCCTGAGGGGCTGCAGAGCCAGGACCTGGCCTAGGAGCAGTCCAGGGGAAAAGAGGGAAATGGGATGAGAATGATGATACTGTCCTGAAAACTGTCCCTGAGAGAGGGGAGTGAGGGACCTTCCTGCTGCTGATGGGGATGTTGAGATTTTTGGCCACAGAGGGAGGGAGAAGAGTGGGCCCAGAGGAAGGAGCTTGTGCACTAAATTCTTACTGGTTCTGTTACAGGTCTGTACAGAGATTTCCTGTAAGTCCAAGGAGATTTTTGTAGAGATGAGCATGAGTTTCCTCCTGGAGAATCTGCAGTGTCCAGATAAGTTTTTTTTCCATTCCTTGGTGCAAGCTTGGAATGCCCACGTAAAGGATGCGGGAAGTGGATCCTAACGTGGGGTTGGACAACTAAAGCTTAGAGAGAATGACTCCTTCTGCTCTTCTTAGAGATCCTCTCTGATTCTGAGGCCGCTTGAGAGAAGAATAAGAATTCTTGATGTTTGTCTGGAGCAAAATGCCCATGGGCACGGGCAGTGCAGGAACGCCTCTGTCCCTTCTGGCTTCCCAATGACCCCAGGGTGTTTCTGTGACTTCTCCCTCCCTGGGCTGGCAGGTGCCTGTCCCAGCTGGATGACAATATCCCACAGTGGCAGTCATGGTCTGGGCTGCTCCTCTTGCACACCAGGGGATGATGCTGAGCAGCTCCATCATTTTCCAGGCACAGGGGCAGGACCGTGGGCAGCTGCCGGTGCTCAGAGCAGGGCACCTCTCATCAGGGCTGCTCTGCTGGCACACAGCCCTTCCAGGAGTTCCCTCTGTAAATATTAGTATATTCCTATATCCCAGTTTATGAGGTCATTTACAGGAGGTTCCTTTCTGGCAGAGGTTTGCAAACACGTGGCCCCGGGCCAGCAGCCAGGGAGGTGTGAGCGTGCTGGGATGCAGGAGCTGCCTGCTCTCCCTGCCCACGTGCACGGTGCGGCCATGGGGACCACTCCAAGGTGATGGATTTGCTCTTTCCGAGGGAAAAGGGCTGGGCTGTGTGGCAGCATCCGTGCTGTGACACAGCAGCCTGAGGCTGGGGCACAGGGAGTGGCTGCTCCTGTCCCTGGTAGCGCTCCCCGTGTCCCAGGAGGTGCCACCTTTATCCTGACCTCCCCTTCTGACTCCAGCAAAAGCTCTGGGAAATGCTGCAGAGACACTGCGTGAGCTCACACCGCCTCTCCTGAGGTGTCTGTGAGCCCAGCTCTGTCTCTGGCAAATCCTTTGGGTCACCATCCTGCCCTTCCCAGGGGTTTGAGGGTTCTGGGCTGGGTTTATTCCTGGCTGGAGGCTGGAGCCCCGTGCTGTGTTTATCCAGCCTCAGGGAGCTCATCCTCATCCATGCCCCCGCTCTGCCTCGTGCTGGGGAGACAGTGTTTGTAATTAAAACTCGGCTCTAAACTGCCTGTCGTTAAAACAACAATAGCGAGAGGAAAGGTTAACTTTGGGGGAGAAGCCACATGTGCGTTTGCGGTTTAAAGAAAATAAAAGTGCTTTTCTTAGCACTTTGTAAGGCTGGCTCGGCTCCTCCCAGCCCTTCCTTCTAACGAGATAGGAGCCTGGCAAGTCCCGGTCCCCTTCCAGTAAATGTTCAGGATATGGTGACCCAGAGGCTGCTGCCAAGAGCCGAGGGGAAGAGCCCAGCCCCGCTGCCCACGGAGCCCTGCAGGAGCTTTGCTGTGGGGCCTGTCCAGCTCTCCTGGGCAGCAGGTTAAAAAATCCTCTGAGGACTTTCTGGTAATCCAAGAGCCCAAAAAGCATAAAATTCCCAACGATTCCTTGGTAGGACAAGCGGTGGCATCTGTGGGAGCAGTTCCAGGTCCCAGTGTCCCACCTTGGAGCCGCCAGGGTCACCGACTGCAGGGATGGGGACAGGTCAGGGGAGATCCCGGCGAGGGTGACCTGATCAGTCACGGTGACACACAGATGCCAATGCAAAGGCAGCACAGAATTCCATGTGATGCTGAGTGTGGGGGATGCCAGGCTGCTCTCCCTGCCAGGGCCAGCCCCCGCTGTGACCCAGCCCTGCCGTGTCCCCTGTCCCTGCCTGCTATGGGGTGAAGCCAGCGTCAGATTTAACACTGGAGACATCTATTTATACACGTTATATCTACACTTTGATAGCACACGTCACACCTGCCCTGCTCTGTGGACGAGCTACAGGTGTGTTTGTCCCTGGGCTGTGTTTGTCCCTGGGCTGTGTTTGTCCCCTGGGCCGTGTGTTTGTCCCCGGGATGTGCTGTCACACAAACCTTCGTCCAGACCCCGTTTTCCCCAGCTCTCCCCTCCCCAGCTGATGAAATCCCAGAGCAAGGAGCACCCCAAAAGCCCCCGGGGTTTGCTTACTGTGCTCGTCGCTGCGGTCCCTGGTGCCATCCACGGTGCCATCGGGGAGGATGCGCAGGAAGTGCCCCCCGTTGCTGCAGTACAGCAGCTTGGGTTTCTTGTAGTTGCCCGCGGGCAGGTTGAACTTTTCCGTCAGGGCGGTGAAGGTGGTGATTTCCCCCTCGGCCATCCCGCAGCCTCTGCCAGGGCCCGGCTGCAAGAGAGGTGACAGCAGGGGTGACACCGAGTGCTGCTGGGCTCACGCTGCTGCTGCCAGGCTTTAAAGGCAGCAGGGAGGGAGCCCGGGGGTCCCGGGCTGGCTGGGGGCAGGTGATTCACACGATGTGACACAGCCCCAGGTGATGCTCCCCGGCGTGGGAGGTGGCGGGGGGCTGTGTCCTCGCTGGGTGGGGCCGGGCAGGAGGGACTCTGTCCTTTTAATTTTATCACCGTGAATTCTGTTTTTGTTCTCCTTTCTATTGACGTGCGTGCTAAAATTACCCGCTCAGAAAACCAGTTTGAAAAACATCCAGTGTCTGATTGGAACCCACAGGAGGCGGGAAGGGAGCCCAGGTAATAACTCTCTCTCCACTATTATAACTCTCAAACACAATTATGACCAGGAATTGCGACACCCACTGCGTGTCAGGTAGTAAATATTGCTCATCTCTTGGCACTCTGCAGCTCACCTGGCCCAGGAACACTCATGGAAAAGGTCAGGACACACGTTGGATGTGGTGGGAGATGAGCAGGGGGCAGGAGCTCTCACTGCTGAGCAGGAGATTTACCCAGACACTGATCAATAGCATATGGAAAATGGGAATTTTGAGTCCAGGATATGCCATGAATCAACCAGCAGCATCTCAGTGCCTGAAGGGGCTCCAGGAGAGCTGGAGAGGGGCTTTGGTCAAGGGTCTGGAGTGACAGGACAAGGGGGAATGGCTTCCACTGCCGGAGGGCAGGGTTAGATGGGACACTGGGATGGAATCCTTCCCTGGGAGGGTGGGCAGGCCCTGGCACAGGGTGCCCAGAGAAGCTGTGGCTGCCCCTGGATCCCTGGCAGTGCCCAAGGCCAGGCTGGACAGGGCTGGTCTCATGAAAGATCACATTGAAACCTCGTTTTGCAGGAGACTGTGGTCACAATCCATGTTTAAGCAGATGCTGGGCCAAAACCTGAAGGCATCACCAGACCAATTAAAGAAAGATGCTGTGGACGTTGGAGGCTGAGCAGTGCCATCACAGAAATGCCATCACAGAAATGCCATCACAGACATGGCATCAGGAGATGCCACAGGTGGGGGCCAGAGTCCCACAGATATTCCAGGTACATTCATGTTTTTAGCCTAGAAATTACATATAAAATCTCCCACGAATTCGTTGTGTCTTTCATACACAGAGCCCTGCAGTGCTCAGAGAGAAGTGGATTTATGAACAGAAAAAGCCATGGCGCAGAATAAATCTAGATACAGGAAATTGCTTTAAATGTCATGTATTCCCACAGCCATATTATGGAAAATACTTTATAGTCACTGTTTATATGTGTTTATAGATTGTAAAAATGTCTCTTTAGCACTGAGTTGTGCTACTGGTGCGTTGGGCTGGAGCCAGACCCACACTGTGTGGGTTTGCTGTGGTGCTTGGAGTGCCCTGGCAGATGCTGAGGGTGGCAGCTCTGCAGCACACACTCACACACACAGAGAATCTCCAAACATTTGGCTCCAAACTCTTTAGTATTCAAAAAAATGTGCAAATGCAGCTGCAAGAAGGGGAAGCTACTCCTGGAAATGGATCCCAGATGCCTGCAGGGAGTAAAAGCCTCTGGAAGTTGGATTGCCAAGAGCTGAACCCCTGGAGATAAAGACTGTGGCTCTTGGTGAGAGCACCCCCAGCCACTGCAGCAGCTGTGCCTCGTGCACAGATCAGCCCAGGCTCTCAGACACCCCATTTGGGATTTTGGGGAGTGCTTTCAGGAGTGACAGCACAGGCCAGCCCCCATCTGTGGCCATGAGGTTGGAGATGCAGCCTCAGAAGCTCTGTGGCTCCTGCTGGTTTCCAAAGCAGGTGATGGACCTGCCAGCTACAGACTCAAAATCTTTTTTTAACACCATTGTCAGGTGAAACTAAGTATTTCTCAGAGTGTCTGGTCCCTAAATAAATTTTTCTCTCAAGACATCACGCTTTTCTTGCAGTGGTTCAGTTTCCTTGCCAACTGCCAGCCTTTCCCTGAAGGAAAGCCCCCAAATCACCCAGGGTGGCATCCAGGGCTCTGCTCCTCCACTGAGCTTTAATCAAGATCAGCAGCACTGGGTAATTTCCTAGAAGCAAAGCTTTTCTGGAACCTTTATCTGCAGGTAAAAAGCACCCAGAAGTCTCCTGGGTTGGTGATGGATGGTATTGAGGAGCAAACATCCCAGACCCAAGAGCTCTGAGCAGGATCTCAGCAGGAGTGAGGGGCAGGCTGGATGCTCCCCACAGTCACCTGGAGGTCTGAGGGCATCTCCAGACAGCTTGACCGGAGCAGCTCAACTGGAAACAGCTTCTTCATCATCACTCATTTCCCCTGAGGTTATTTTTGCTATTTTTAGGAAGACTGCAGTGCTTGCCAGCTGCCCTGACTGCCCCAGCAGAGCTCAGTGAACACTTTTCCACTGCTGTTGTCTCCCCGTGCTAAATACTACTGCTGTTGTCAGACTTTATGGCCATGGAGTTGTTCCTCTACAAACACCACCACTCATGGCCCTGCCATTATACATTTGGCAGGAACACGTTAGGTTTTTATGGGAATTAAAAAGCACGAGTGAGAGGGAGAACCTGAACCAAAGACAACATAAAGGGCCTTATTTCTTTGGGTGGAAGCCCAACAATGCTATTAAACAGCTCAAAGCAGAACAGAAAGCCCTCTCAAATATGCAAAGCTGAGAGACACCACACTCCAGAGGTTGTTTGGTGCCCCATGGAGAAAGGGAAATATTCCAAGAGGAGATTGCTGTGAGAGGGGAGCGGCTGCTGCGAGCCCTGACCCCGCTGGTCACACCAGGACAGTGAGCTGGGGCTGAGCTGGGGCTGAGCTGGAGCTGTTTGTCCAAGAGCAGCTGGGTTTGTGCCTCCTCTTCCCCTCAGCCCTGGGGAACAGCCTTGCTGTGCTGCCTGAGAGAAAACCCCACCGAGGATGAGTCCTGGGAGCTGCACCAGGGCACCTGCCCCAGGAATGCCCCGGGTCTGTCTGTGGTGTGGGGAGCTGGGCGCACCCAGCTCTTCCTCCTGTCAGCACCCAAAGGATCAGCAATAATTTCTGAAGGTAAAAAAAGACTCAAGAAGAGAGTTAAACCCGGATGTTCATTTGATCCAGGTCCTGCTGAGCCGTGGTGGCTGCGCTGTGCTGGCTCCCTGCAGCTCCCAGGGAGAGGAGCTGGAATAGCTGTGAAATTCTGAGAAGTTTGGGGTCGGTTCCAAACTTTATCACTGGCCAAACCAGTGGCTTTGATGTGAAATCCCAAGCTCTGCGAGCATCTGACTCTGAGCATCGAGGGCTGGCGGTGCTGCCAGCATCAGGAGTGTGAGCTCTGAAACAGCAGCAGCAGCACACCCTGGAGCCGTGGGAGGAGTGGGGACCTTTCCTCTCTGCTTTAAAACTGATGCAAACTTCACTACACAGCACTTCTTTGCTGAAAAAGGTGGTGTTGATGGAAATGTGGGGGATTCCTAATGGTCCAAAAGTTTTTTGCATGTCAGAATTGCCAGGAACTCCTGTGGGTTTTTTTTTTATGGCTCCTGTGGCACAGATTTAGTGGCCAGCAAAGACTCAACCCAAAGCTAAGGTGAGCCTTTTTTCCTTAGGTGTGAAATACCTGGCTACAACGTGGAGGAAAGCAGAAGAATCTCACCTATTGGGTTAAAACCAGATTGGGTTGATTCAAATACATCAAAATTGTCCTTGGCTTTGGACACAATCCTTTATATAGGGTAGGAAAGAAATGTTGTGCATGGCCTCTGAGTGGTCACGGTGATGAGAAGTGCAGTTAATCACAGCTGCCATTTAGATGATCAGCTGAAGATCACACAGAGAACTCCAGAGAGATGAGAAGCTGCTAAACCCAGGAGTCTCCTGAGGTTTTGTCCAACTTCAATTAATGAGATCAGTGTCTCCTGAACCTGGCTCTGGTGAGTTCAGTGGAAACACTCCACTTGGTTTCACTTTGGAAAGCGTTGCTTTCTCCATTAAAGCAGAAATGCTGTTTCTTCCAGGACGTGTGACTCAGCTGGGATCAGACATCACCTCCTGATGGGCTCCTTTCCCGTTCCCACTGCTGACTGCAGCCACCTGAACAGAACAGTCACTTCCCTGGCAGCTCAGGCGCTCCACACTTACAGCAGGTAGAATATTTTCAAAGCATTCAGGCTCTGAATTGCCTTTCCTGGGGGTTCCTGTGGCCTTTGGGGCGATCTGAGGCCTACCTGGGCACGTGGAATGAATACCTCTCAGATAAACAGGGATTTTATTCATCATAAGTTTTAGAGAACCACTGCATGGGCTGGATTTCCACATCCAGGAAAGGATTAGAGAGCAGGCAGAGGTTTCCTCATGCTCTGGTTGCTGCAGGAGCAGCTCAGGGAGTCTGGGGTTATCACCAGCATGGGCAGCCTGCAAGGGCTGCCTCCCCTCCCCAGGGCTGGCAGTGCAAGGCACAGCTCGAATTCCTTGGGCTGTACATCCTCTTAGAAGGACTTAATAAATGATTAGGCAAGGAATATGATAAATATGGAATAGATCATTCTGTGAGCATCAGTGGAATGCACTGGCTCATTTCTAGTCTTGTTTATGGCCAGGTAATTTTATCTCTAGCCATGTGATTAACTGCTATTAATGAAATATTTATCAGCCAGGTTTTACCCTTTGCAAGTGGAATATGTTGTATGAAGTGTGACCAAAAGCATAAAAACCAACATAACCAATGCCTGCTGTCACCATCTCCTGCTCTCCACCAGAAAACAGCCATTCCACTCAGTCACGCTGGATTTGTGGCAGGTGAACCAGAGGGGCTGTAAAGCTGAAACTGGAGCGGTTTCCTGGGTGGGTGGCACTAATGGCCAATGACAAACACAGCAGCACCACGGGAGGGACAGGGTTAACCCAGCCCCGTGCCCTCAGGGATGCCCAGGGGGAAGCCCCGGCCCTGCCCCAGCCAGGTGTGGCCTCTCCAGAGCTCCCAGGGACAGCCCAGCTGCTGCTTCCCGCTGGGGCAGCCACTGCAGCATCCCAGCGAACCGGCGGTGTCCGTGGGGAGACAGGAAAACCAAGAGATGCTCCACTTTCTAATTAACCTTCCGCCTCTCCCACCTCCCACCCACGGCCCTCTGCCATCCGGTGATTAACTTAATTGCAGCTCCAGCTCCAGGAGCCAGCCCAGCCCCGGAGCAGGAGCTCTGCCAGGAAGGTCTGGCCCCTGTGTCCTGTCTGGGCTCGGGCCAAGAGCAGGGACACGAACATGAGCAGCACTGGCTGCACACACGAATCCCAAAAATCCCATTGATCCCGCAGATCCCACTGATCCCAGTGATCCCCCTGCCTCATATCCCGGATCTGAGCCCTGTGTCCCGGAGCAAGCCGGATGCGTGGGACCTGCTGGAGGGGAAGAACAGCCTGGACAGAGAATGGCCAAAGCTCGGTCCCTGCAGCCAAGGATGGGCTGGAGGATGTGCTGCTCCCCGGGGACGCCTCTGGGCTCTGCAGCGGAGGCAGTGCAAGAACCCCGGGCTTCCCCTTCCCTCCGGGATGCAGCGGGTCCTGTCTGCCCTCTCCAGGTGCCCTCTCCCTCTCCCGGGCTTGTGCCCAGACCAGTGCAAAGGCACCGTCCCTGCTGCTGTGCTTTGCTGCCTCCCAGCACCTCGTTCCAGCACGCGGAGCTGCCTGGGAGCAGCCCCTGGTGTCAGAGTGACACCAGTCTCATCCCTGTCACCCGAGGAGGGTGGCTCTGTGCTGCCCAGGCTGCTGAGGACTCAGGGGCGATGCACCAGGCACAGGTGCCTTGTTTTGGCTTTGCCCCCTTGGTTCTGGGCAGGGCTGTGGGCACCTCTCCTCCCTGGACCTGCCTGTGCTTGGCTTCCCAGGGAGAGGTGTCTGGAGGGAGATGCAGCTGATAAGGTGTTGGCTGAAGTGTTTTGTGGTGATTTGGGAGCCCCCCGGGGCAGGGGGCACTCCCTGAGCCCCTCACTCCTGCTCAGCATCCCCCAGACTGGGGGGGCCCTGCAGGGGGGTCCCATCCTCTCCCTGCCCAGGACCCTCTGCCCGGTTCCTGTGGGCAGGAGGCAAAGCTGGTGACACTTCAGCCACTCTGCAGTGTCCCCATCCCCCTGGCAGCCACCCCCGGTGTCCGTGCAGGAGGCTGGGCACAGAGCCAGACCACAGAGCCCTGGCTGTGGCTGTCTGGGCTGGTGCTGCAGGTGTGGCTGCCCCGCACACCCACGGACAGACGGACGGACAGACGGATGACCCCGAATGACAAACTCCAGCCCCAGAAGTTCCCTCTGTGCTGTTAATCCAAGGGGTGACCTGGCTCTCCTGTTGCACCATGTTCTGTTGTGAGCCCTCCCCAGGCCAAGGCTCTGCTGGGGCCACATTCAGGTCACTCTGTCACTCTGTGTCACCCTCTGGTCACCCTCTGGTCACCCTCTGCCACCCCCTCGGTGCTCAGACGGGTCCGACACCTCCCGGGCTGTGGCTGATGCTCGTGGGGCTGGAATTGGGAGCCAAAATCAGGAATGCTCACAGGGTGTCAGGCAGCACTTCCTGCAGCTGGCCCTCTGAAGGGTGGCCAAGCCCAGCCGAGGGTTGGCTCCAGCTTCAAAACTGGGATTTGAGTTTGGGCTCAGCCTTTAGACCCTGTCCTTCCCCAGAGGAGCAGAGGATGCTGGAATCGAGGGTTTCATCTCCAGGCCAAGTGAAACCCCACATCCATCCTGGTGGTTAACCATCAGCAGACAGATCATCGCTCAGAAATCCAGCTTCCTCCAGCACAGCCTCGCTCTGGGCTGTTCCAAGGAAAATCACTTGGTTTCTGGGTTCACCATAAGCCCAGCAGTGATTTACTGTGAAAATGTGCAGGGGCTTGATGGTGTTCATCGTGCAGTGTTTGTGGAAGGGCTGTACAGCTGCTCTTTTTAACTTCCAAGACTGGCTGGAAGAATCCTGTTCTTAATTCTCTTGCCCAATGTCTTATTTTAAATTCAGTCTCCAGTACCCCTGGATGCCAGCTCCTGGGTTTTTTCCTCCAAGCTGCCTGAGTAAGGAGCTTAAGCTGTTGCTCAATAACAAAGCGATAAAAGCTTGAGTTAATAATGGTTATTACCAGGAAAATCCTCCACTAAATAATAATTTTCTTATCTGCATGACTTTGGGACTGGAGAAAGTGCCTTCCAGTGAAAAGCTGCAGCATGTAGGAGTGGGAAAGGAGTGTTTCAGATGAAAGATCAGGGCAGGGCAAGCTCAGGGCTGAATCTTCTTAAATGCAGATGAGTGGGTCAGCAAAAAACCTGGAATTACTGCGGCTGAGTAGTCACTGGAGCAAACTAAGGAGAGCTGTGTGCATCTCCACCTCTTGTGGTCTGCAGAGCCAGACAGGTCACTGCTTTGGTCTGTGTTCTTCAGGCACAAACTGGGGAATTCTCAGCTGTGGCAGGGGGTGGCTCTGGAGGGCAGGGACACCGAGCTCTCTGTTTGTCACCTCAGCTCTGACCTAGGAAGGAGCCTGAGTCACTCACTGGGACCTGCCAGAGCTCGGGGAAGGTCCAGCCCTAATTCTGGTCCTGCTGTCCCAGACAGGGACACAACGAGCCACCTGTGTCCCTGCAGAGCTGGGCACCTGTTTGCTCCTGGCCGTGACCTGAGTGAGCACAGGCTGTGACAGCAGCAGGAGCAGCCAGTGCTGCCAGTGCTGCTCCAAGGAAAACAGAGCCCTGCCTTGGCTTTCCATTACACAACCCTCAGAGGGAAGGGGATGTTTTTTGGGTGCTCTTCTACCCCTTCTCATCCCTGTAAACAGCAAAGCACCACAAAGGGCACAGTGCAGGGCAGAAGGCTGCAATTTGAAGAGCCTGCAGAGGCTCAGCCCCTGAGGTTTCACCCACGCTGGCTATTTCCAGCTCCCGAGTGGGCAGTTCAGAGAATGTGCCGCGTTTGTTGTGCCCCGTGTTTCCACAGCTGCCCTGGGGGGAAGCTGTGGGGCCAGGCTGCCCCACAGGGATCATGGAATCACAGGATGGTTTGGGTTGGAAGGGCCCTTAAAGCTCATCCAGCCTCACCCCTGCCATGGGCAGGGACACCTCCCACTGTCCCAGGTTTCTCCCAGCTCCGTCCAGCCTGGTCTTGGACCCTTCCAGGGATGGGGCAGCCACAGCTGCTCTGCTGTGATGCTTGTGATGATCAAGACAGAAAGATGCCCTGGATTGTCTAAATCTGGAAAAAAGCCCCAAACTAAACCGAAAATTTTGGGACTAGCAGGCAGAGTGTGGGGATCAGCAGTTGCTGTGCCCCCTGCCAGGCCAGGGGTGCCACAACCAGGACCCCAAAGGGTTTTTAGCTTTCCCTTGCTCGTGAGCTGCACATTCAGCCCTGCTCTGGGGTCCCCAGGGAGTCAGTGAGCATCCCCTGTGGGTTGTGGGGGATCACATCCACACCAGGGCAGGTGTGAGCTCCAAGATCCCCATTTGGAGTCTGGCAGCCAGTAACTCTTCCAATCAGACAGGAACTTTCCCATTCCTGCAGCAGTGGGAATACTAAGGAAGGGGAAGGGAGGGTGTTTTACTTGATGTTAAATACTTGTACTTTATGTCCAAGACTTGACCTTCAATAGAGAATCAAGTACCAAGGGAGATGGAAATTCCAGTGGAAAAAGTACTGAGTTGGGTGGTTTTGTGTACAACACTCACATGTCCTGTGGGGCTGTGCAGCTGTCGGGGGAGAAACCATGGATCTCTCTGGGAAAAACAGGGAATCTCTCTGGGGAAAACATAACTGGAGTGGGGGAAAGCAGGGCAGCCTTGGGGTCTGCCAGTCATGGATACAGGAATGGCCTCGTGCCAGGTCTGGGGGCTTGGAAATGCACGGAGGGGACAGGGTGGTGCCTGTCCTGCTTGGATGGCACAGGGAGGCAGGAGGTCCCCTGTGCCCACAGGGACTGTCCCAGGCAGTGTGACAGCAGATGGGCTGTCTGGCACTGAGCTCCCCTGATCAGCATCATTTCCAGGGGGTTTCTGGCGTGCAGAGTGTCTGGGATGAGCAAAAGCTCGGATCTGGAGCTCCTCTTGGGATGCACAGAGCGGGATTTGTCACGGGAAAGATCTCCCCCTCCTGTCTGCCCCGGAGCGAGGATGAGAGCGGAGAAGGGAAACTCCTCCAGCTCCTGCTCCTGTTCCGTGGCCTGAGCACGGGGCAGGAAAGCTCCGTGTGCAGCTGGGGCCCCCTGAGCAGGTGGGGGTGACCCTGCCCCAAGGGGGGCGTGCAGGCTGGGGGAGCTGCCTGCCTGAGCCCCTGGGCTGGGAATGCCCCGCGGGACCAGCATCCATCAGGGTGGGCAACCGTGCCCCTCCCAGGGGTCACTGCCAGGCTGGCTCCACCTTGGGGGGCGGTAACAGACGTGTGGATGTGGCACTTGGGGACATGGGTGAGTGGTGGCCCTGGCAGTGCTGGGGAATGGCTGGACTCGATGATTTGAGAGGGGTTTTTTAACGAAACAGCTCTTGGGTTCTGTGATTCTG
This sequence comes from Eopsaltria australis, assembly GCA_034509425.1. Classification (NCBI taxonomy): domain Eukaryota; kingdom Metazoa; phylum Chordata; class Aves; order Passeriformes; family Petroicidae; genus Eopsaltria; species Eopsaltria australis. The sequence continues at coordinate 78,844 of JAVTVJ010001972.1, read as the reverse complement.
CAGAAATGGGCATGGTGAGAGCTGGCAAGGCTGGTCTGCAGGTGGCACAGGCAGATTTACCAACCCCAGAGCTGTGGGAAGGAAAGAGCCAAGGTCAAGGCTGACACCCAGACCTAAATTAAGAGGCAGGAGCAAGGACAGACTTTGTGAGCAGCAGTGGGCCGTGAGTCATGGATGAACTGTGTGTCCAGACTGCTGTGGGCAGAGGGCAAATCCTTGGGAGGATGGCTCAGGGCAGACAACACCACTCCCAAGAGGAGTCTGAAGGGGACAAAAGGGTTTTAGATGCCGTGCCATGAGTCAGTGGTACCTGGGCACAGCAGCCAGCTGGTTCCCACACCCTGTGAAAGCCCTTTCTGCCCTGTCCTCAGGGCTGTGGCTTTGGGAATCTGCCTGTGGGATCCCAGCTTGGTCCTCTCCCCAGCAGCCCTCTCAGTCTGGTGCTTTCCCTGGGCAAGGGACAGAGTCTGGGGGTAGGGAAAGCACAAAAAGAAGAGGAAAGGGGTTCATCTGAGCTCACTCAAAGGGGTTCATCTGAGCTCACTCAAAGAGGTTCATCTGAGCTCACTTCTGAGTTAAGACCCCAGGAGAATGGGTTTTGTTACCTAACTAAAACTGAGGTCAGGCTTTAAGGTGGATCATGTTAATGATGCTGTGCTGGGGTTAATAGAACATTGTTTAGCTCTGGCTGTGAATTGGCTGTTCCTGAAGGGAATTCCTAAATATTAACCCTGGCACTGGGAGGGTCTGCCTCAGCCTTCCTCCGCCACCTTCAGCAGATGGAAATGAAGCATTTTTGTTTTTTAGAGAGCAAAGCAGGACCTGTGGCAGGCAGTTTTGTCACTGCAGGTGCCAGGAGGAGGCTGTCTCTGCATCCTCAGGGCTGGAGGCCAGAGCTGCCTCAGATCCAGGCATGAGGCACAAGTCCCCATCCCTTGGTGGGCAGTGCCACCTGCCCCGTTAAACACCGACAGAATTTGGGGAATGTAAACCCTGCAAGTCCCTGATTGCTGCTGCAGCTGCTCTGCACGGCCCCAGCCTCTGCTTTGCTTCTCCAACAGCTTTAAACCAACAGATTCTGATGTTGGAAACGGGGAGAAACAGGAGCTGAACAGCAAGTCAGGCACCTTTCTGAAACAGGGGGAGAGGGAGGATTCCTGCATCCCCAGCAGAGACCATGACAAAGCCATCCTGTCTCTCGCTGAACTGGTTTCCAGCAAATCCTTCTGCAAAGAGATTTCTATTGTGAGGTTTCTGTTTGAAAGACAGAGCCAGCCAGGCCTCCAGCCCCCACGATAATCCCCGACGGCTCTGCACTGCCAGACAATGCACACAGGATTCCTAAAAATGCCCCAGCCATGAGTCAGTGCCCGCTGTGCCCAGGAGGGAGAAGTGCTGGTACCCAGGGGCAGCCTTTACCTCCCTGGAATAGACTTTTTTTTTTCAGGGAATATTTACTAAAAGGATTTGTAAGATCCAGTGCAAGAGCAAATGTGTTTTGAGGGCAATAAAGAAGGGGCAAAAAAAAATGGAGGTGGAATAAAGCAAGGAAGGCTGAAAGAGAAATGGAGGCTAAAGATGAGGAACCTGGAAAAGAAATAGAGTCACAAGGTTGGGGAGGAAAAAAGTAAAGGCTGAGGAGTGCAAGAGAAAAAAAATGTTGATCAGAAATAAAAACAAGGACAGAAAAAATAGAGGCTGCAAGAGGGTACAGGGCCAAGAAAGGGTGAGAGGGGGAAAGAAATGCAGAGGCTGAAAAGGGCGGGAGGCCAAAATAAAGTGGGAGGCCAAAGGAAAAGTAGAGACCAAAAAAAAGTGGAGGGTGAAAAAGGGTGGGAGGCTGAAGAGGCACATGAGACATACGGGAAGGTCTGCCCGAAGAGGGGTCTAAAGTTTAATGGGTTCCTCAGGCAGGACAGGGCTGGTGGTGATAAGGCAGCACAATGTCCAATTGTTCTCCCTGCACCCCGGGTCAGCCCGGCTTCCTCCGAGCTGGGATCTGCAGGAACACACACTCTGGGTTTGGGCTGCACCGAGTTCGGCTCTGCCAGACCCAGAGCTCTGCGAGCCCTTTGGATAAACTTTCCTTCCCAGCTCCACCCCAGCCCAGGGGATGAACTTTTCCTCCCGAGCTCCCTGAATGACTTTGGCCTTCCTCCCACTGCTGAGACCTTGCTCTTCCTCCCAGCTGAGGCAGCTCCTCGTGCAGCTGGCCCTGGCTCCTGGCCCTTATTCCCCACCAGCTGAGCTGAAGCCCCCGGCCCCCGGGACCCCTGGCACGGTGGGGACAGGGACCTGTTGCTGTCAGGGGGTCAGGGACAGGAAGCTGTTGCTGTCAGGGGTTTCCCCTTTGCTAAATGCCCCCAAGGAACCACGAGGCTGCAGGTGCTGGCAAGGGAAGGGGGCAGTGGGGACATGCAGCCCCGGGACCATGTGGGGGCTCAGCCTGACGCCTGCACCGGGGAGACTGGAGCCTGCAGCAATTTGTCTTTGTGTTTGGCATCTTTGGTTTGGCTGAGAGAGCAGCTCACAGCTCAGAGCATGCTGGTGATGAGGAGTTTTGGCTGTCAGGTCCACCAGGATAATCCCTGTGGTGTTATTTCAGTCATAAATCACAGAATCATCACAGAGTGGTTTGGGTTGGAAGGGACCTTAAAGCTCAGCCAGTTCCAACCCTCTGCCATGGGCAGGGACACCTTCCACCAGAGCAGATTTCTCCATCCCCTGTCCAACCTGGCCTCAAACACTTCCAGGGATGGGGCATCCCTAATCATACTTAATGGCTCAGAAAAGCTGTGGCTTCCTCAAACCATTCTATGGTTCTGTGATTCATTTATTTTGCATCAAAAATGAACCATTTGTAGTGCTGTGTCACTGTAAGGATTTTCCTTTATGTCTGTTGGTTTTACTTTTTTAGTTTGTTTGGGTTGATTATTTTAATGATCCAAATGTTGTGTTTTGCCCTTTAAAATGTTCGGGGTTTTATATATTTCAATTCAAATTCTGATCTGGGCTTCTGCTTCTGCCCAGAGCTTCAGGTGAATTTGCAGTAATTTGGAGATTGTCATTTGGAATGACGCTGCTGTCACTGAGCCACTCCTCTCTCCCAGGACTTGGGGGCACCTGCAGGGTTTGGGGGGGTTTGTCCCAGCCTGGGGGGAGCAGCATCCTAAAGCTGTCCCTGGGGAAGGAGCCCTGCTGCCTCCCCACATCCCAGCCCGACCCTGCCCCTTGGAACCTCCCTCTGCCCCTCGCTCTGACATCCCGTGGGGATCTGTGGGGATGTGTGAGCATCCCAGAGGGATCCCAGAGCCTCCTGTGGGTCCATGGGGACGGCAGAGCGTCCCGTGGGGAACCCAGAGCATCCCGTGGGGACCTGTGGAGGTGACAAAACATCCCCTGGGTATCCGTGGAGCATCCACGAGCATCCCGAGGGGATGCCAGAGCCTCCGTGCCGTGGGGTACGTGTGAGCATCCCGCGGGTCTCCGTGGGGCTGTCAGGGCATGCCGTGGGGCTCAGCCTCGCCCCGGTGCGGGTCCCGCCGCCCCCCGCCCCCGCCCCGCACCTACCGGCGGCTGCGCGGCGCTCCCGGCTGCGGCTCCCGAGTGCGCGCGGGGAGAACCGGGATGGAGAGGAGCGAACGGGGATGATGAGGATGAGGAGGAGCTGCCTCGGGGCGGGGGAGCGGCGGGAGGATGCGGGGGGGGGGAAGGGGGAGGCCGATCGCATCCACCCCCGGGCACCTGCCCGCACTGCCCGAGCACCGGGCAGCGCCGTGGGCGGGGGCTGGGGCTGAGCCCCCCGGGCAGCGGGAGCGGACACAACCCCCCAAAGCCGGAGCAGCATCGGCCTTCCTGCGCCTCGCGTTTCCCTTCCCTGCGGCACAGGACATTCCTGCGGCCTTGGGTGGCACAGTGCTCTACGGGGAGGCGATGACCGCCCTGATCCCGGCCATCCCCGAGTGCCCCGGGCAGTGGGGACGGGGTCCCTGCCCTCCCCGCGGGGTCCCTGCCTTCCCAGGGGCAGCGCCGAGAAGGGGCCGGGGCAGGGGCAGTCACAGGGCTATGTCGGGCACGGCTGCGTCCCCGCTGGCACCGGGAGAGCTTGGCCTTAAAAGCCGAAGTGTCCCGGGAGCGCTGTCAGCCGGATAAAATGCAGCTCCGTGTCCCCAGGGATGCGCGCTGGAGCCCGGCGGCGGAGCGGGCTCTGCCGCAGGGGCTGTGCCGGGACATTGGCCTTGCTGGGGTGCCAGGGGCTCCAGGGGTGCGGGGTGGGTGCAGTTTGGGGTGCCGGGGTGGGCTCGGGGCTCACGGGGCGCCGGGTGGGTGCAGGTTGGGGTGCGGGGTGTGGGGTGCGAGGCCGCGCTCGCTGCCGCAGCGCTAATGAAGCGCTAATGAAGCGCTAATGAAGCACCGAGGAAGCCCGGGCGATGATTTCAGCGCTTGGCCGGGCTCCACGAGCCCTTTGATGTGGTGATGTTTAGGCTGCGTTATCTAAGGCTCGCTCAGAATAGGCTTTTAGTCGCGGCTCACGTGGAGCCAGTGTGTTTGGACAGGCGTTCCGGGCTGGAAATGCCCGGAGCTCAGACGTTTGGATAAAACATTCCCGAGTTGACTGTGGTTACCAGCGCCTGGTGGGGACAGCTCCTAGCGCTCCCCACAGCGCAGGTGGACTCGGACTTTTCCTGCCATATAAATATCGCCCCCCACCCCCTTTTTTCCTTTTATTTTTAATAATCCCGCCCAAGATTTCCTCTTGCTTTTTCAGAAAATAAAAAATAGGTATAGCCAAACATTCCTGAATCTAACAGAAGAGCAGGCCTGGCTTTGCCTCGGGCTCTCCTGGACGAAAGGCACGGGGGTTGTGAGGACGTGAGGGAGATCAGGAAATGCTGCTTCATTTTCTCACTCAAGGGAACACCCCCCTTGTTTCGGAGCCGCGGGGCGCTGCCCCCTCCCTGCAGCCCAGCCCTCGCCGCTTGCCCGGCTGCCCCTGTCCCCTGCTTGTGGCTGGCACCCAGCAGCCCTGGTGCGGTGCTTTGCAGACGCTGTCCTGCCAAATTTGTGTCCTTTCTGCCTGTCCCGAAGGCTGATGGCCACGGGATGGAGCCAAGAGCCGGAGCGGCGCAGACACAGAGCAAACATGGACTTGGGCAGCGGGATCTGCGCCGGGAGAGGAGGCTTGGCCAGAACCCAGACACCGACAGGGCTGCAGCGGCCCCGGGCCCTGCACCGAGAGCCAGAGGGATGGGAGATACTGCGGGATGGGGACACTGCAGGATGGGAGACACTGCGGGGATGGGGACACTGTGGGGATGGGGACACTGCAGGATGGGGACACTGCAGGAATGAGGTCAATAGAGGGGTGGGGGCCCTGCCTTGGCAGCAGCTCTGCCTCCTCCCTGCCCTCCCCAGCCCAGCCCTGCCTGGGCAGCCCCAGCAGCACCTGCAGCAGGTGCCTGGGGTATTCCCCAGGCTCTCGGGATGAGTTGGATGTGTGGCTGCTGCTCCTGCTCCTGTCCTGCCCCTGCCCGTGGTAAGGAACCTCCTCACCTCACTGCCCCGAGCGCCCACCACCCCCCTGGCTCTGAGTGCCATCAATAATACACACTAGCGGGGTTGTTTGAAAGCTCGGTGAATAATTAACCACGGAGCCCCGAGGAAGCCGCGGGTGCTTCCCTGCCCGGCCCCACGCACGCAGGCAGTGCCTGTGAGGGCAGCTGAGCCCCAGCCCCGCTGCCCCGGCGGCTCCTCATCCCCCCCAAACCACGGCCCCACAGCAGAGACGGCTTAAGCAAAACCTCCTGCAGGTTTAAAGTGAGACCCACGAGATCCACCAGTCCTGAGCTTTGGTTCCATCCTTCCTGGAGCGGTGTTCCTGGGAGGACTCGGCGGGCACAGCTCAGCCCAGTACGAGCTGGGAACACGTGGAGAGCCCCCTCCTGCCTCCTGCCAGCTCCCTGCCCCAGAGCCGGGGGAGAGGAAGAGGAAACCCCGGTTGTTCCTCAGCACCACACACGTGGAGGAGCTGCCGAGCTCGGCCAGGAGTTCAGGAACCAGGAACGTGCTGCAAACCCTGTGGGAAAGGACTGCAAAGCCCCCGGGAATCTGTGACGCTGTGCCAGGGTGGGAAGCGCAGGATGCTGGAAAAGGCACTCACCTGAGCAGGGTCGAGGTGTGCAGGGCTGGGGGCAGCTGGGAGGCAGCGCCGCCGACCTGCCCGGAGATGGGCAGGGATGTGCTCGGGTCACGCTGCCCCTCGCTCCACCTCCCGGAGCCGGGCAGCTCCTGCCGGGATCAGCCCCGCGCCCCTCGCAGCACCCGCGGCTGCCCCAGAGGCGGGCAGGGTCCCGCAGCTGGGCACTGGCACCGGGGATGCGCCGGCTCCGGGCAGCGGAGCGGGGCTGGGCAGTGCCGGCCGCGGCTCTGCACCCACATGGGACAAGGAAGTATGGATGGATAATCCTTCGCCTTGCTATTTTTTTCCTCTCATGTGATCTTGTTTTTGGACGGCTATTTTGGGGCTGGACTCCAGCCCAGGTGAAAGACAAGGATTGAATCCAGCCTCCCCCTTTCCCGGAGGCCCTCCCAGGACCTCTGCCCTCGGGACGGGGACAAACCCTGCCACAGCTGCCACCCCTGCCCGCTCCCAGCCCTCTCCCTGTCCCATGCAGAGCCCTTTCTGTCCCTTGCTGCCCTGTGCAGCTGCCGGAGGGCTGATGGAAGCCGGCTGTGGCGAGCACTCCGGGCCCGGTCACCCCTCCATCCCGCGGCCACCCCCGCCCGGTGTCCCCGGGGCTGGCGCTGGCACCGGCGCGGCTGCAGAGCCGAGGTCTCCCGGCACCGTTTGCCTCTTTGTGCCCGTTTCCCCCCCAGACCAGGCTGGCAGGAAGCTGGCGGGAGATAAATGCATTAAAAATATGCTGGGAGCGTGCAGCAGCCTTGGAATGAACGGCGGCGAGACATCATCGCCCTGCTGCCACCAGTGCCGGGAGGAGAGGGACAGGAGGGGACAGCAGGGGACAGGAGGGGACAGGAGGGGACGGGCAGGGACGGGGGGATCCGGGAGGCTCTGGGGGCCCCTCCACGCCGTGTGCAGGAGCCCAGATCCTGTGCTGCCTCCTGCCCTGGGGGCTCCTCTGAGGACATTCGTGGGGACATCTTGGTGCCACACGCTCAGTGCTGTCAGGGGTGGCTATTTTTATCCCATTTATGTCTTTTGACCCTCTGAATGAAAGCTGAAAGGGGCCAGTGGGGCACTGGGGAAGGGCAGCCCGGCTCTGCGGCTCAGGGGGTGCAGATGTGGGGCAGGACATTGATGTCAGTCAGGGATGTGACACCGAATCTGGCTGTCCCCATTGCTGTGTCACTGAGCACCTGTCACGGTGGGTGCTGGGAGGTGTGGGTGCCGTCACGGTGCTTTTGGCTGCCTCAATTGTGTCTTTGCATGACTAAAACTCCTTAAAGGTCCCTGGGATGAGTCTCATGGAAACCTGGATTTCCCTCAGCCCAGTCTCCCCAGTTCAGCCCCGGGAGAAGCTGGTTTGGCTCTGCCTGCACGACATCAGAGGCAGGTGGCACGTGGCAGCAGGGGACAGGTGAAGGACAGGACCCATCACGTCAGACTTCAGTCAGAGGTGGTGATTTTGGGAAATGGGTCATTCCGGAGCTGTGCTACAGATGTGAACAATTCAGGTCCAAAAATTAGAGCTCATTTATTTTTTCAGCTTATTTCCCAGTCTTTATTTTAAAAAATCTATATATTAAATGTAGATTAAATACATAAAACTATCATATTTTATTATTTATATTAAATATATTTAATTGTTTTCTTATTCCTGCTTCCCATGAACCAGTTTTATGTGAAATACGGAATTGATCTCTGACACTTATTAAGTGCTCTCTTTTTTGGGGGGGACTCTCACCGGGGCCAAAGCTTTCCTCTTGCAGTCTCTCCAAATTCGGGTGTTTATCACACCAAGGTGAATTTTGATAACCAGAAGCTGCGACGAAGCCACTTTTCCCTTCAACAATCGCTGAAGAGGGAAGGAAGGGGATAAAAGTCACTTTATAAAGGTAACAGAGGTTTTAATGAAGGAAACGGTGAATAAAATGACTGAGCCGGGAAAATCCTGCAGGAGAGGGAGGCGCAGGGAGGCTCCGGGGCCGCCAGAGGGCACCGCGGAACCGCGGCAGGCGCAGCTGGGCACAGCTGGATGGGACCGGGCACAGCTGGATGGGAACGGGCACAGCTGGATGGGGATGGGCACAGCTGAATGGGGATGGGCACAGTTAGATGGGAACTGGCACAGCTGGATGGGGCGGGCAAAGCTGGATGGCATGGGCATAGCTGGATAGGAATGGGCATATCTGGATGGGGATGGGCACAGCTGGATGGGGATGGATGGGCACAGTTAGATGGGAACTGGCACAGCTGGATGGAAAGGGCACATCTGGATGAGGATGGGCACAGTTGGATGGGAACAGGCACAGCGGGATGGGAACGGGCACATCTGGATGGGGATGGGCACAGCTGAGGCAAAGGGGGGAGGATGGCACTGCCAGGGGGCACAGCTGGATGGGGCACATCTGGACTGTCTGTGGCACATCTGGCAGCCACGGGGCATCTGAGGCCCGTGCAGGTGAGCGTGCAGCATCCACAGCTGGAGCACATCTGGGTGGCAGCAGAGCCGGCCGCTCTGGCCCTGTGGCAGCGGGCACAGCTGTCCCTGTGCACAGCTGGTGTCACACCCAGTGCACCTCTGGCTGCCAGGGTCCCTCTGGGGGCTCCCAAAGGCCACTGCAGCTGCCCCGGTGTGGGTTCTGTTCCTGCAGGAGCACGGCTGGGGCCGGGCTCTGCCCCTGGAAGCCAGGCAGGAGCCTGGGCCTCATTAAATCCTCTGCCCTCCCTGATCTCTGCCAGGAGCTGTCACTCGCCCAGGCAGGCTCAGGACAGTGATTCTGTTTGTTTTTGCCGTGGTTCTGAACGTGGCTCTCAGTCCTGGCTCCTCCAGGATCCCTCTGGTGTTTCCCAGTCCCCGTTTCCTGGGAGGGAGCAGCCCCTCCTGAGGAATGACTCCCAGCCTTTGTATTTTAACAAATGACCTGAGCCACTGAACCCAGCGTTGTTTGCTGGGCTGGGCTTTAGCTCAGAGTCAAGAGCTGCCTCCCAAAGGGCTCTCCTGGATACGCTGACCAAACGAGGCCTCTTCTGTAATTACATTCCAGGGAAAACAGACATCTCCTGATTCATTTAATATGTGCCATGTTGCATTTAGATACGTAACAGAAGCCCCATTACCTTAAAAGTCCTGCTGTTATCAAGTACTGACTTAATTACAATTTCATCTAAAAATAGATCAAGTTAGCTTGACAGAGTCCATTTGTCCTCCTCCTCCCCTGCTTCCCGGCGATGTTTCCTCCCTGCAGCTCCTGCTCCACCATGACCAGCACCAATCCACTGCCACAGCCTTTCCCCAAGAGCTGCTGACATCCCACGGGCAGGTTTGCTCTTCCCCCATCACAGCCTTCCAAAACTCTCCAAACACAGAATCACAGGCTCATGGAATGGTTTGGATGGGAAGAAACTTTAAAGCCAAGCTTGTTCCATCCCCTGCCAAGGGCAGGGACACCTCCCATTGTTCCAGGCTGCTCCAAGCCCCGTCCAGCCTGGCCTTGGACATTTCCAGGGGTCCATGGGCAGCTACAGCTGCTCTGGGCAACCTGTGCCACTTATATACAAATACAAATGTATAAAAATATATATTCATATATAAACATCTAAACATGGAGAGCCCAGGAGGCTCCTCAGGCTCAGGTTATCCAGCTCTGGCTGCTTTTAACCTTTCTGACCTTGGGAGCTGCTGCCACCCAGGGAATCCCCTGGGCAGGATGTGGTGAATTGCCTGCTGCTCCTCTGCCATTGCTGCTGTCCTTCCCAGCTCCCACCCAAGGTGAGGCCTGGAGCCAGCATCTGCTCATCAGCATCACTCTCCTCTTTCCTCTGATTGCTGTGTGGTTTCCACAGTGTTTGTAGCCACCCCACTTCTCTGGAAGCCAAGCCAAGGCAGTTTTCTTCCCACTTGGGAAGGAAAAGGCTCAGAACAGTATTTTTCATCAGCAGTGGTGGCTCTGAAGGAAAGGTGGCAAAGTCCTGTCAATGAAGAGCCCCTCAGGGCTGTCCCAGGTGCTCCCCGTGCTGTGCTGGGCACTCTCTGGCTTTCATTTCACTTCCCATGTGCTTGCCAACAGACACAGACTTTTCTCTCCTCATTGTGGCACGAGCAGGATGAGGCTGTGGTCTGGCACTGCAGGTGCTGGTGCTGCAGGGCCAGACCTGGCTGGACCCAGGATGGATGGACCTGGAGGATCCCAGCTCTCCCTGTGTGGATCTTTCTTTGTCTTGCTGCCTCAGGAGGTTCTTGGTCCCTCCCTGGGTGAGGCAGGGCAGGGAGGGCAGCCCAGGAGCCCGGCGTGGTGGCTCACTCAGGAATGTCAGCTCTGCTCATTGCAGCGCTGGATTCTCTGATCTGAACCCATGAGGAAAACAGAACTGGGGCTGCTGTGTCTGAGGGCTGCTCCAGGAGATGCCTCACTGCCCAAAATCTCCAAGAATTCCCAATTTTGTCTTTGTCAGCCCAGCTACTTGTGCAAACAGCGTCAAGCCAGGGCTGGGCACACAAAGCAAGGTCGGTTCTGAGCCTTTCTCCTGGAACAGAGGCACTTGGAGCAGGCACAAAGGAATCTCTGTCTCTCCCCTGCACTGGCATCCTGGCAATTAACCCAGGAAATTGCAGCTTGGCCTTGTCCTGGGCGCTGAGTGCGGGGCTGGGCAGGGCAGGGGGCGGCTGTGCCCTGACCTCGGCTCCACGGGGACATGGAGCAGCCAGAGTCCCACTGGGAAGCACCAAATGAATGGGAAACCAGCCTGCTTCCAGAAAAAGTGAGGGAAATCATTTGGGCTTCTACACTGAACTGGGTTTAAGAGATGTATGTCCAGAAAACAGCAAAGTCAGGAGCCACCTGGATCAGAGCATCTTGGAGGAGCCTCAGCTGGAAGGGACCTACAAGGATCATCGAGTCCAACTCCTGGTCCTGCACAGGACATTCCCACAAATTCATGGATCAACCTGACAGAAACACTGAGCTGGTCCCATCCCCCTGGAGCAGCTGCCACCATGCTGGGGACACGGGAGTGCCAGGGGGAAACCCAGCCCTGCCCTGCCAGGCGCCTGCTGGAAACATCAGAGCTAAACACAGCACCCTGGGAAGGGCTGGTGAGGCAGATAATCCACAGGCACAGGCTGTGACAGCCTGCTCGAGTGTGTCACAGCACTGCCACCATCATTATAAACACGGTAATTGGGTGCCCGGGCTGGGCTGATGTACATGCAGGGCAAGTACTCCTGAGTAATTAAATATTCTGTGTTTGGTTTGCCACTGCACTTCCCGCAGAAAAAATTAGTGAGAGATGCAGCCAATTTAAAAGTAATTTTTAAAATTTTGGGGTTGTTATTTTCACTTTTTTTTTGTTTCATTTTTTACTGTGTAAAGTCCCTGGCAAAGCTCCCTGCAGCCAATAAAGGCACAAGGAGTGAGGGAATTAAAGGTACAAAAAGGAAGGCAGTGAGGAAGAGTGTAAGTCATGCTTACAGGGTATTGTAGAAACCACAGCTCATCCAAGCCCAACCCACTAGGATACAAATATTTAATTGTACAGTAAATAACATATTTTTATGGTTCCAAACCATATCTCAAAAGCCACACGAACATAAACAGGCGTGGGCTCGGCTCAGCCCTTGGCCCTCCTGCATCTGCCATGGGATGGGGACAGCAAGGGGACAAGAACAGGAGGGGAGTGCACAGGGCCAGACCTGTGAACTGGAAATTGTGACAGGTGTTTGGGGGCCAGCTTTGCAGGGAACGGGACCAGCACTCTCTGAGAAGCAGGAACAGAGAGGAGAGTGCTGTGAGGGGATGGGCATTTCGAGGCTGACCCTGGCAAGCTGACACTCAGCTGGGCGCAGGCACAGTGGGCAGTGGTGCCTGTGGGATCCCCTGGGGCTGCTGTGGTGCCCAGAGCACCTCGGGACCCCCTGGAAGTGCTGCAGTGGCCGGCACGGGGGCAGTGCCCGAGGGATGTCCCGCGGCTGCGGCGGTGCCCGGCGTGCCCGTGCCGCAGGTGAGGAGCTCTGCGGGCTCTGGGTGTTGTTAAACGGGGCTGCTCCCCATCACCAGGATCTCTTCTGCGCGTTTCAAGGGCACGCCCTGTGCCAGCAGCGCTGTGAAAGCAAACACGGAGCAGCGGCCAGGCTGGCTCTGCCCAGCCAGGTGGGTGCGAGGGCTGGGTCCGTGCCTACCCCGGGGGCTGCGTGTGCAGGGACCCAGCGCTGCCAGGACACCTCGCACCACAGCCTTGAGCAGATGAAAAATGACCCTGGAACATAATTGGGATGATGAGGATAATTTTGTTCTGCTGCTCCCACAGCTGCCGCCTCATGTGCAGCTTCTGTCCCCTTGTCCCCGGCACGGCGAGGCCGCCGCTGCTCTGCGGGGACAGGCAGGTGTCCCGGCTCGGGGATGCGCTGTGGTGGAACGGGGAAGGGGAAGGCGCCAGGATGTGGCCATGCCTCCACTGCAGCATCGCTGGAGTGGCACTGCCCGTCCTCACCCCCCTCCCCGGAGAGCTCCGGGCCATCCAGGGATGTCACACGGCTGAGCACTGCGATCTTCGCACCCACCACAACCAGTTTGACACCACTGGGGCTGTGTCTCACCCCACCCCGCTCCTGGGGGGCTGCTGTACCCCACAGCCACCCCCGGCAAAGCCGGTCCTGGGAGGGTTCGCATCCCCGGTGCCTCAGTCCGGCCCCTGTCCCCTCGGGGCTCTGCGGGACGCGCAGCGGGGCAGCCCCGAGCCCCCGCCTCTGGTGCTCTCGGCTGGAAGGAGCCGCTTCCCTGGACGGGACAAAACTTCCTTGGATTCAAAGCTACAGCAGCACTGCCCGTGGTGTGGGCTGCTGGACACACGGACAGGATGGCACAGAACACACGGAGAGGCTGGCACAGGATACACGGACAGACTGGCACAGGGACACACAGGCACAGGGACACACGGACAGGCACAGGGACACATGGACAGGATGGCACAGGACACACGGACAGGATGGCAAAGAGACACACGGACAGGCACAGGGACACACAGACAGGCTGGCACAGGGTACACGGACAGACTGGCACAGGGACACACAGGCACAGGGACACACGGACAGGCACAGGGACACATGGACAGGATGGCACAGGACACACGGAGAGGCTGGCACAGGATACACGGACAGACTGGCACAGGGACACACGGACAGGCACAGGGACACACAGGCTGGCAAAGGGACACACGGACAGACTGGCACAGGGACACACGGACAGGCTGGCACAGCTCCCTGAGGGGCAGCACCTTGTTTTTCTTCTATAATCATTAACTTTAAAAAAAAAAGGAAAATCTGTTTTCTGGTTTTTCTTCCGTTTTCTCGTAAATCAGCCGGGCTGCAGCCTCTCTGTTCCTGCCCTTCCAGCTCCTCCAGGCTGGCTCAGCCCTCCAGGGATTTCCCCATCGCACCGAGCCCTTGGGAACCTTCACGGTCACCCTCTCGCTCTGCCACCGCTCCCTGTCCTCCCCTGGGAGCTCAGAGCTGGAGACAAAAGCTGTGCAGAGCCAAGGACTGGCAGAGGCCACACGGGCACGGGGTGTGGTGACACCGGGGGCTGCAGTGACACCGGGGGGTGCAGGGTCAGGCAGGGGGAACCAGGACTGGCTCCTTGAACCCCAGCCCCAGGAACAAACCCTTTGTCTGGGCTTTCCGGGCACGGTCGGGATAGTTAGTGGGGATTTCCACAGGAATTTCGAGAAGCTGTTTGAAGATATTTTTATGCAGGAAAGGCAGTGGCCTTGCTTAATTATGAGAATTAAAACGGCACTGAAGCCAACAGCAGGGAGCTGCTGTAAAGTGGCTCATGTGTAGGGCTGGTCACTGGGTGCTGGGGAGAGGAAAATCTCCATCCAAATTCCAGGAGCAGAGGCAGAAAAAGAGGGAGAGCTGAGGGCTGGGAGCACGGAGCAGCAGCAGGAGGAAATTACTATTTACACAGGGAGAGGCAGCGCTTACATCCCTCGTACGGGTCGTACCAGGGCTAATGCACAGCAGACATCTCTGGAGCCCCTCCAAAAAGGAAACTGGAGTTTGGTTTGGGAACTTCTGGTTCTAATTCCTGGAAACACAGCTTCAGCTCAATTTCACAGTGGTTTGTGACATTTTTCCAGTGGTTATACAAATTTTGGGGAAACATTCCTCTCCTTGGAATTGTCTTGTGATAATATAACCCTGCTTAAGTGGTTGGAGGTTTCATATGGCTTCACACCCCTCCAGAGGTGCCTGTGAGAAGCAGCCTCCATCTGCCTGGCAGGGATCCTGCCCCCTGAGGCACAGGAATCCTTAGGATGGGTTGTTCTTGAAACTTTTTATGATGCAGGTGCGGAGGCCCTGGCACAGGGTGCCCAGAGAAGCTGTGGCTGCCCCTGGATCCCTGGCAGTGCCCAAGGCCAGGCTGGACACTGGGGCTTGGAGCACCTGGGACAGTGGAAGGTGTCCCTGCCTATGGCAGGGGTTGGAATGAGATGTTCCTGAATCCCTTTTGTGTCTCTGGGTTTCCAGGTGCTCCCTGGGCAGGGCTCCCCTTGTACAGGTGCTGCTGGGGGAGGGAGCAGTTGTGGGGTGTTGGTGCTGATGGGATCCAGCCTGCAGTGGGCTAGAAATGCCACTGCTCTGGCCACCTCCAGCTTTTGGGGGAGCTTTGCAGAGCTCCTGGCTGGGGCAGCTGTGCTGGTCACCCAGCTGGGAGCACTGGTACCTGAAATGGGACATGTGGGTGTTCCATGCAGGTGGTGGCCAAACCTTCCCCACCCTGGGTTTGGGCTTGATGCAGGTTCCACCTCTGGGTGCTGCCTGCTGCTGTTCCATCCTCAAGGGCCACAGCTGAGCTTTTCTGGACCAGGATGAGGCACTCTCACACCCCCAGCTCCTCGGGGTCCTGCTCCTCTGCCTGGGGCTCCCTCTCCTCCCCACAGCCCCCTGTCACACCTGTGGGAGTGTTTATCCACGGAGCATTACGAGACCAAAGCTCCCCTGTAGAACACGGATAGAGGCTGATCTTTTATGTTTGGGGAGGAAATGAGTGGCAGCTGCTTGGCTGAGCCTTTGAGGGCATTTTGTATTTCCCCAAAAATGAGAGTAAGGATAGGCAGACTGTTCAGCCCTCCCTGACAATGAAACTTTGTCATCTTTAAAATTAACCCCGTTATTTAAAGACTACTTCCGTGGATAACATCGATTATTTCATAGCCCCTGGTTCCTTTACTTTTCCATTTCAGCTTCCTGCACTGCAGTGACTCCCAGGGGCGTGACTAATTTCACTTTTCCATTTGAGAGCTTGTTTCTGACTTTGTGTGTTTAACTGTAGCTTGGGCAGCTGCTCGATGCCTTGTCACTGCCCAAAAGGCACCTGTCAGGCCTTTTCTTTTCCTCCCAGGGAATTTAGAGAACATCTATGACCAGATCTTTATTCAAAAACATTTCCATCCCAGTGATGTGTTGTGAGTTTTCTTTGTTTTGTGCTGTGTGTCCACCTCCCCACTTAAGGAATTCACCCAAAAAATCCTAGGCTTGAAACTCTTCTTATTTATGTATCACTTCTATTTTTCTGTCAGTCAGGACTTTCCTGAGGGCCTGTGGTGCTGTTTCCTTTCCCGCTTCTCACAGGGAGTTACAGGGAGTGGATTCCCTTCTTCCCCTTGCTGAATCTCCACCACCCTGCTCCACAGAATCCTTGTGCCAGTGATGCCTGGATGGAAAAGGATCCAGTGAAGCTTTTGGACAGCACAGTGAAAGACCAGGGATGAAGGGAATGATGATGCAGGAAGCCCTCCCTCCTCTCAGGACGAGATGTAACCTGCACCAGAAGCAAGGGGACAGTGATTTCAGCACCCTGTCTTAGCCTGGGAGGTGACTAAATATACAAATACATGTGAAAAGAGTGGAGTGGTGGCTGCCCCATCCCTGGAAGAGTCCAAGGCCAGGTTGGACGGGGCTTGGAGCACCCTGGGATAGTAGAAGGTGTCCCTGCCCATGGCTGGAACTGGATGATTTGGAAGGCCCCTTCCAACCCACACTGTTCAATGAAGCTCCTTTGTGTCTTCTTCCTGCATCGTGTTAAATGTGCCAAATGCCTCCAGACATCCCAGCTCCCTGACCCAGTGACGTCCCACCCTCATCTTTGTGCTTGAGCAACCCTCACATCTCCAGACTTCGTGACCTTGCAGCCACTGCCTTCCTGGTGTGTGACACAGGCTGCCTGGTGCTGTGATAATGCAGGGCTTTGTTCTGTCCCACATGTGTGCACAGCCCTGGTAACATTTACAGTGGGAATGCTGCTCCCAAGGGACACAGAGAAGGGGCATTGTGGCCTGAGTCAAACGGGGATTTGTGCTGCTGGGAAGCTGAGCCTCTGCAGTCTCCCCGCTGAGGCATGACTCTTTAAAATAATGTTTCTGATTTGGGAGTTGTTCCGTGTCCCATTCCTGGCCAGGACAGGGTGAGCACAGACCCCAGCACGGCAATTCTAAAAGCTGCTCCAACATAAGGAAGGCTCTCAGGGTGCCTCTGATCATTGCTCATCAATAACATCACTGAATTACAGGGACACAAAGCAGACATTGAGAGTAGGAGCCAGGTTCCAGCACCCTGAGGATTATCCTGGAAACAAAAGTCAAGCTTAACACCAGGCTAGGAAAAGCCACAGGGCTTTGTGAATATCCCTGCGCTCTGAGGAGGATCCTGGTCTGGGGTCCTGTCAGCAGCAGGATGGGGTCACACATTCAGACAGGAGGAGGGAGGTTTGCAGCTGGACAGGTGTTGGAGCAGAGTTTAAATCTTAATGAAGTAGTAAAAATGTAAGTAAGCTTACATTAAGCTTCCCCTGGAATTGGGGAAGACAAGCAGCCAAAAATTTTTGTGCCAGAGATCAACAGAGTTGGACCAAGTGCCACCCGTGCAGTGTGACAGGAACAGCCCAGAGCTGGGGACAGCTCCAGGGTCAGGGGCACACGCTGCTCCTCAGCGCCTCGGCTGAAGAGTACCGAGAAGTTTCCTTCTATTTTTAACAGGGAATCAAAGGAAACAAACCTTCCAGGCTGGCTGAAAGCACAATCACCAGGAGCCTCTGTCAAGCCTGAGCAGTGTCCCTGTGCTCCCTGAGCAGTGTCCCTGCTCTATCTGCTCTGACACCTGCCAGGGAGATGAGAGGGAGCGGTGCCTCCTCTGCAGACAGCTCCGCTGGATGCACGCCCCGGGGGCTCTGTCCCGGAGATTCCTGCTCTCCTTGGAGCTCCCACATCCCTGAGAGGCACGTGCCAGGCTTGGCAGAGGAGCTGGGCATGTCCGGGCGGGTGTGAGTGTGGCAGAGCACGAGCGGGAGGTGAAGCCAATTAGCTGAAACAGACGAGAGGCTCGTCAGCCACGGTTACAGCACCGTGCTCTCCGCAGGGGACAGGAACTCATGGCCCGAGGCGTGAACTCGGGGTCAGGGACCGGCGAGGAGCTGGATGTGGAGATGGTTGTGGCACCACAGGCTGACTAACAGGAGATGGCATCGATATTTCTGTTCAAGGGGAAACCAGTTCCAAAACCAGTTCCAAACCTGAGGTGTCTGGGGAGACTTGGAAATTATGAGTACTGCAAAAAATCCTTGGAAGTTAACGAGTGTGAGCTGGGGGCTGCAGAAGGTTTGGGAGCAGAGACTCCAGCACGGTTTGCTTTTCATTTTGGGGGGATCTGTCCCCCTGCAGAGGCTGAGCTGTGTCACTGCTGTTCCTGTCTTGTGTCTCGTCTCTCCCACCCCTGCAAATCTGCCTGAGGGCCAGGAGGAGGGACTGCGAGGAGAAGAGTGAGCTGCAGAAGGGAAAAATGGAATCGAGTGGGCGGAAATTCATGTGTGACTGTGAGAGGTGCAACGCAGTAAGGAACAGTACTGTTCCACTCCAAAATATATCTATCTATCTAAAATCATGTTGTACGGAAAGCTCACGAGTGCTGGTGGAGGGAGCACTGGAGGTGTCACTGAGGCTGTTTGCTGCAGTCACGTGAAGAAGTATCAGACAAGAATATACCCACAGCACGTTTCCAGCATAACATGGGAGAAGGGGAAGCCCTCGGTGTCTGCCCTGGAGTTTCATTCACAGCCAACAAAAGGTCCAAGGTCAAGGATCAGATCTCTTGGAGGGCTGTCAGTACAACAGGTCAATACGTGCCCTTTGGTTTACAACAGGGAACTCAAGGGGATTCATTATGATGGTCTACAGTATTATCTGGAACAGGCCTGTTTTATTTTTGCCATATACAATGCCTCATCTGTGTCTGGCCCAATTGAAAGAGTCCTGGGAGTGAGGAAGATGTGAGTGTGATATACAGCCACATAATAAGTAGACCTTGAACATTGCTGCCTGGGGGCAATTCCAAGGAACCTCTCGTGTAGCTCCTGCGTTCTGGCAGTCAGGACGCCTGCTGTTGTCTCCTGGGGTTTAATGAAATGCAGCAGTGCCCAAGCTTCTGGTGCCGCGAGACCTGGACTCGCGGGTGGCTCTCCACCGTCCCTCCCCTGTAACACGGGCTCTGGTATTCACAGCAGGTCTTAGGTCACTGTTGGAGGGATCCTCCGGGATCCCCGGGGCAGGACAGTCCCGGGATGAGGGTTTATGTCCCCAGCGAGTGTCCCTGTGCGGTGCCGTGCTCAGCCCCAGCCTCCCCGCGGGGCTGCCCGGACCGAGCCGTGAGATGCCGAGAGCTGGCGCGGGGGCTCAGAGCTGCCGTGTGTGCTGGCTCCTCACCTCCCGCTCCTGCTGTCACTCCAGCTTTCCCTAATTACTAACCCTGACTGGCAGAAAGCTTTCCCGGAGGAGAAGGGGCTCCTCCTGCCGCGTTAGCAATGGATGTGTCACGGGCACCTGGCGACAGCCGCAGCCGGTGTGAGGATGGGGCAGGGATGTGGAGGTGGGAAGATGCTGTGCTCACATGAGGGAGCTGATCCAGCTGAACGCTCACTCTGGAAAGAATTGTTTTTCAAACAGACCGGTTTAATCCAGCTGGTTGTGTGACCCACCCAGAGATAACGCGGGTGGCAAGAGAGGGCTGGGGAGAGCGGCTGGGGCTGATCTGAGCTGATGCTGCTCCAGTCAGAAAAACCCAGACTGGTCTGTGCTGGAAAGGTCCCTAAAGATCACCCGGTTCTAACCCCCTGCCATGGCAGGGACACCTTCCACTGTCCCAGGCTGCTCCAAGTCCCATCCAGCCTGGCCTTGGACACTTCCAGGGATCCAGGGGCAGCCACAGCTTCTCTGGACACCCTGTGCCAGAGCCTCTGAACCCTCACAGGGAAGGGCTTATTCCCAATATCCCATCTAACCCTGCCCTCTGGCAGTCTCCCTCTTCCTTCCACTTGGCTGTGGCAGCCCCCACCCCTGCACCAGCAGTTATTCCATCCCAGAGTCACCTAATCAAGGCAGAAACTGCTCTTCTTTCTTTTTCCGTTAATGCTGGAGTAGTTTTCTGCAGATGTTCCCTGGCGAGTGAGCTGTGGGATGTGGGTTGGTGAGTGAGGCAGAATGTGCTAATGTGTGGTCAAGGTCGGCTCAGGGGTGGGAGCGTGGGATTAGGGCAGCCACAGCTCTCATCTGTGGCAAGGATGTGTGAGCTCAGCCCTGCAGAGGCCCGGAGGAGGGCTGCCTGTGGCCAGTGGGATGAGCTCTTGGTGGCCAGGGATCCCTACACGGTGTCCAGCTGACCCGGGTCACTTGGGGTGAGACAAGCCAGCTGCTTCAAAAAATAAATCAAAGCAGGCAAATATGGCAGGGATTACAGAGGGATGCAAGCTGTTGTTATCCGCAGGCAGGAGGATGTGGAAGTCTGGGGGGGTTTGTTTGCTTATTTTTCCCTTCAGTGATAAATGTTCCCAGGAATGTGGTGGGATTCTTGGGGTGACCTGTGCAGGGCCATGGGCTGGGCTCGATGATCACTGTTGGTCCTTTCCAAATCAGGATATTCCATGATATTCTTTGCAGTTTGGATGCACAATCCTAGGAAAATGGGGCGGGAAGGTGTTCATGGTTTTTCTTCCCCAGTGCTGCTGCCCGGCTGTGCTCCCACACTTGGAGCTCAAACACAGCGAGCGTCTCCTGATGAACGAAGCCAGAAAAAGGGGAGAAGATTCCTCACTGCCTCCCTGAGGCCTCAGTTCCAGCGATGTGTGTGGTGTTTCATGTGTGGCAGAGCTTCGTATGGCCTCGATTCTGTCCTCATCAGAAAATGACAGTCTGAGCATCATCATTTTCTGTGATTCTGGAAAAGTGCTGAAAAAAAAAAAATCAATTTCGAGCCCCAGCTATTCAGATCCTCTAAGGCAGTGTCCTATAAATCTAGTTACAGGTTCTTCTCTATTAGCAGTGAGTGCTGGAACACTTTTAAATACGAACAATGGTGATGGAGAAGGATAAAACCAAAATAGTGCTCCCGTGGCTTCGTGCAGGGTAGAATTAGGGAGCATAATCCAAATAATAACATCTCGTGCTTTTATGGGGCTGCGTGCATATGGCGTAAATGACAGCTCATTAAACTTTATATCCTGCCTACAAGATAAGCATGTAATTAGTATTACATCCTTTTTTTTTATAATTAGGAGGCCTCATCCAAAAAAATGTGGCTGGCAAACCACGTTTGAAAGCGGTGACTCAGCCTGGATTAGGCTGTGGTGCGAGGATGGAGAGAATCGTGCTTTAGAGGATAAAAAAAAAACCGACTCAAAAGGTTGAGCTGGTGTCAGGTTCCTGTGCCCGCACCCACCCGCTGGAAAACACAGGTGGATGAACTTTTTAACATCAGGCGTGGGCTGGAGCTTTGTGCGGGAGCATCCATCCCCTCCCGCAGTTGGCAGGAGCGGCGCTGGCCCGGGCCCCGGTGGCGTTTCACGGCTGAGCTGACAGGAATGCTCGGTGGGAGCGGGGCTCGGCTTCCCCTCCGCGCCCGCCGGGACGGCTGAGCGGGGGAAAACGGGGAATTCCAGCCACCGGGGATTATCCGCAAATGTCTGTTTGTCACAGGCCGGGGGGAGAGGTCACCGCCGGCTCGTCCGTGCGTGTCCCAGCCGGGGGGGGATTGAGGTGCTTCGTGCCTGACTCGGTGCCGGGGTTTATTTGGGATGGGGTTCGCTCGGCTCCGTGGGGCCGGCGGTGTGTCCCGTGCTCCCGGGGAGCAGCTGTCACCGCGCACCCCACGGCAGCCAGGCGGCCCCACGAGGAGGAGCAGTTGTCTTGTGCGGCTGCAGTTCGCTCCTCGGAGCTCCCGCCCGGGGGAAGGAGGTGACGAGCCAGCTGCTGCGCCAGGGCCGAATTCCTGGCGAGTTCCTGGAGGAAGCGGGCTGCGGGGAGAAGCCACCGGGGCTGTGTGTGCGGAGACAGCCATCGTCTGGGGGGAGAAGTGACGGCATCCACCATCCGCGGAGGGAAGTGGTGACAGCCACCGTCCGTGGGACGATGCTCTTCGGGGACACAGCGCGGGGACAGGGCCCTACAGCTCCTCGCCGGTGCCGGCATCCCCCGCTGCCGCTCCACATCCAGCCCTTGCAGGAGATTACGGGGTTTATTCTCCCAGCTCACACCACTAAGCCCGGGCAATAATCTCCCGCACAGATGTGCGATGGCAGGAGAAACGTGCGAGCCGCCACCGCGCCGGGCGCGGGGCGGGCCGGAGCGGCGCTCCCGCAGGCCGGGCCGCGGGATTCCCCAGGGCAGGGCCGGGCCGGGCCGGGTCGCGGGGAGGAGAGCGGAGCTGGGCAGGGAGCGGGGCAGGGCAGGGATCGGGGCAGGGCCGGGCCCGGCGCCGCCGCTGCGGAGCCGCCTCTGCCCGTGGCGGGGCCGGCCCAGGTGCGGGAGCGGCGCTGAGGGCGCGGCCCCGCCCAGCCCGGCCCCCGCCGCTGATTGGCCGAGCGCGCGGAGGGGGCGGGGAGAGGCGGTGCGGGCGCGCTCCCATTGGCTGGCGGCGCGGGCGGCGCGGGCGGGCCCGGCCCGGGCGGCGGCCCCAGAGCGGCGGCTGCGGCTCCAGCTCCGCCCCCGCCCCCGCCCGGCCCCGCTCCCGCCCGGCCCGGCCCCGCTCCCGGCTCGGCTCGGCTCGGCCTGGCCCGGCACCGCGCTCCCGCCGCCCGCCCGCCCGCCCGCACCGGCGGCTGCGCGCCTCGCCCCAACAGCCCTTCCGTTGTGCGTTCCGCCCCGGTTTTTGCGGGCTTTCCCCCGCCGTGCCCGGCAGCATGGGGCTGCCGGCGCTGGAGTTCAGCGAGTGCTGCCTGGACAGTCCGCAGTTCCGGGAGCGGCTGCGATCCCACGAGGCCGAGCTGGACAAGACCAACAAGTTCATCAAGGAGCTCATCAAGGACGGGAAGTCGCTCGTCGCCGCCCTCAAGAGTAAGTGCGGGGCTGGGGGCGGCCCTGCGGGACCCCGCGACCCCCGCCCGGCCCCGGCCCCGGCCGAGCCCCGGCCGCCCCGCGCTGTCCCCGCACCGCGGGCTGCTCCCCCCGGGACCACCTGCGCACAGCCGTGTCCCCCCTGCGTGCCCTGGGGTGCCGGGGCCCTGGGGACGTGCCTGGTCCTGCTCCAGCAGGACGTGCGTGGTCCGTCAGGATGTGCCTGGCCGCGGTCCATGGGGACATGTGCGGTCCTGGTTCTGGCCCATCGGCACACGCACGGGCCTTGCCCTAGTGCATCCGAACGTGTGTGGTCCATCACGGATCCATCGGGATGTGCAGGGTTCCGGTCCCGCTCCATCGGGATGAGCGTGGCCGTGGTCCATTGGGATGTGTGTGGTTCTGGTCCTGGTCCTGCAGGTCCCGGTCCGTGGCCCTCGGAGGTCGCGTCCTTTGGGAGCGGTTTGTCTGGGGTGATGGGTTGGTGCCGCGCCTGCCCCCCGGTTGTCCTCTGTCGCCTCTCTGCTCAGGGCGGGGGATGCCCGGAGCCCCCAGTGTGGCTCTGCCCGCGCTGACCCCTCCGGTGCCATCCTCCCTGTCTCGGTGGGGAAGCGGAGGTGGTTGTAAAGCTGCAAACCAGCGTGGAGGGGATGCAGCGATGCAGGCTGTGCCTCCGGGGCTGGGGACACCCTCACCTGTGGCTGGCAGCGTCCCGGTCCCCGCTAATACCCGGGCTGGGCTGGCTCCTGTCCCCACGGCCGGGGTTGGGGACACCTCTGCACAGCTCCCCGCTGCCGTTTTGGGGGGGCTGTGCCTTTGGGGGGCTGTGCTGGGTGGGCTGCTCCCCAAGCTGCGGCTCTGTTTCCTCTGTTCCCTCATGGGGTCATTTGGGTTTTTTCTGTTTTTAAGTTTCTTTGGCCCAAATCACAGGGCGTTCCCCATCCAGGGGGGTTCCTGGGGACAGCATGCATGGTCACCAGTCTGTGCCGTGGGGTGACAGGGGCACATCACAAACACGGGTGCCATGGAGCCCCTGCAGCATCACCTGCCATGAACCAGCATGGCCAGGGTCACTGTGGGGGCTGTGGGACAGCGAGGTCACCCCAGGGTGTGCAGGCAGGTGATGCTCCATCCTTTCCCATCACCCTGTCCATTCCCAGGAGGGCTGATTCCTGCTCCCTCCCCTTCTGATCTCACACCGAGCCCCATGGGTGTAGTTCCCCTGTGCTGAAGGAGCAGCTGGTAACATCTGGCTTACAGGGACTCCCATTGTACCAATTCTTGGCATTTGGGGTTAAAAGAATCTCAAACCCGACAGCTGTGGGTGCGTTTGTGGCTCTGCAGGTCTGAGCTGTGTTCTGCTGTGGAGCGTTTGCTGAAGGCAGCAGTGCCTGGCCCTGCCTGTAGCATTCATTTTATCCCAGCACAAACCCTACAGCGTTGTGCTTCATAGAAAACACATTTTGGGAGTGAGCTGGTGAGTCCCGAGGTGTCTCTGGGCTTGGTCACTTATCCTTGTAGCAGGTGCTGGCTGAGGCAACCACTTGTGCCCTTGCCTGGTCCTGCTGTGTGCAGGCATTTTGGGGTGTCCATGAGCCCCTGTGTGCAGGCATTTTGGGGTGTCCATGAGCCCCTGTGTGCAGGTATTTTGGGGTGTCTGTGAGCCCCTGTGGGCTCGTGGCTCCCGTTGGGCTCCTGTCCCCCTGGCCGTGGCCGTGCCGCACGCCCCGCGCCCCAGGCTGCCCGCACCGGGCAGGAAGAACGCTCGCTGGCCTCTGGAGATAAGGATGTTTTTATGGCTGAATTGTTTTGTAGCTTCTATTGAATGTGTTCCTGGATTAGCCCTTAATTCCTGCATAGGGCCGGGGGGGAGTTCCAGCAGTGCCCGGGCTGCAGGGACAGCAATAATGTTGATTGTGCTGGAGCGTAAATCAGTGCCCGGGTGCTGGCACTGCCTGCCCTGCTGCTGTGCTGCCCTGATGCCACCTTCCCAGCACTGCCTGCCCTGCCACCACCTCCCTGGCACTGCCTGCCCTGCTGCCCTGCTGCCCTGCCACCACCTCCCCGGCACTGCCTGCCCTGCTGCCCTGCCGCCACCTTCCCGGCACTGCCGCCACCTCCCTGGCACTGCCTGCCCTGCCTGCCCTGCTGCCACCTCCCTGGCACTGCCTGCCCTGCCGCCACCTGCCCGGCACGTTTGGCACCAGGGTGGTCCCCAGGGTGCTCTTGAGGGGGTCTGGGGGTGTGTAGGGTAGGGCACTGCCCGGCAGGGTGGGAAGGGGTGTCCCCTCCCTGGCTGCGATGCTCGGCCCTCTGTGCATCCTTGTCCTGCTGTGAGACTTCAGTGGCTGTGCAGCTGCTTCGAGCTGTGATGCCTCTGACTGATCCTGATGGGATCTGGCCCAGCTCTTCCCACGTGTGTCCCCCTTGGTGTGTGACAGGTCCAAGGTCTGATGTGATGCATGAGCCGTCACAGACCATTCCAGTGTCCAGCAGCAGGCATGGAGATGCTGCAGGGGTGAGGAGCTGCTGTTCTGCTTGTTGCTGGTTGTTGTACCTGTGTCACTGCTGCAGGGGCTGGCGTGTCACCCCTGTGAGCCAGTGCAGGTGATGTCTGGGGGTCATTCCTGACTGTGACCAGGTGCTTGCTTTTCTTAGCTGGCTTTTATTTTTTTCCCAGTGTTTCCAAGTGGTTTTGGTTTCTCTCCCCATGGCTGGGCATGGTGGCCTTATCTCACTGTCATTGTCTCCATGCTGCTGTTGTGACACGTGGCTGAGGAGCTGGGCAGGGCTGGGGGCAGCAGATCCCTGGCTCAGGACATGCTGCCCCGTGGAGTGAGGTGTCTGGGCCCTCGGACAGTGACAGCCTGCAGCCGGAGTTACGCGAGGTCTTGGCAATATCCTCTCTCGTTTTCCTTCCTCTTGCCTCTTCTGCTGAAGGTTTCACATCCTCTTTGTGTGAAGACAGGCGTGGGGGGAAGGTGTAACTGTGTGTGCTGGTGAGGGACGAGGCAGTGGAGGGGAGGAAGATGAAGAGGGAGGAAGAACCCTGTGCAGAGCTGGGCAGGAGCAGCAGCACGGCGTGTGGGGATGGTGGCACTGGAATAAGGACACGACACAAAGTCTCTGCCAGGGTTTGGTGAAGGGGTTGCTCTGCCCTGCTTTTGCCCTCAGTGTAGGCACAGAGAGAAACAGCGGTGATTCACAGTGCTTTTCCCTTCCCTTAGAAGAAAGAATAAATTCAGAAGGTTGAAAATGATCCTCATTTGCTGAAGGGCAGGTCTTGCTAAATATCCTCAGATGCCAAGGGCATCTCTGAGTGTGTGTGTCTGTGTGTACATAAATGCTGTTGGATCTTTTTCCCCCAGTGAGTTCCTGTGCCTGTTCCATTGTCTCCCTTTGCTGCTTGGCTGGTATTCAGTGACCTGGTTTTCAGCAAAACGTGTCCCTCTTCCTCCCTGATCTACCATCCATAAATTATTCAGAAAGTTTTGCAGATGCAGAGACTTCAAGTGTGACATAAATAATGAACTCGAAGCCTGGATGCCGCGAAACTTGTTCTCCAGAGCAGGAGCTGTGGTGCCCATCAGGACCAGGGATGCTCAAGGATTTTGTCCCTTTGCATGTCCCCGTGACTGTGTGAGGTGCAGGCAGGGAGCCAGGGGTTTGTCCCTGTGCTGGTGTCACCTCCAGCCCCTGAGCTGCCACGGAGGGGGAGCTGGAGCCCAGACACCCAGGTGGGGATGTGGAGGTGCCCACAGCTTGCTTTGGAAAACAAGCAGCCCATGTGAAGATAGAGGGTGTGGGGGTGCAGGGGCTGCCAGCCATCACCTCCCCCATGCTGTGGCACAGGGCTGAGCCTGGCACCCTCCTCCTCCTCCTCCTCCTCCCTGTGCCCTTCTCCCTGTGCTGCCAGGCACCGTGTCCCGGTGGCCATGGGGCTGTTGTCCCCTTCAGGCATTGGGTGCAGCCTGGTGCCCTGCCACGTTTCTGCTGGTTTGTTTTCCTCTTTCCAACTCCCAGGCACTAATTTGAAGCCACCAAACCCGTCCACGCCCCGGCTGCTGCCGTGCTCCCACGGCACAGACTGCAATTTGTGTGCTGGGGCTGGGCTGGGGCTGGGGTGGCTCTGTGAGCCCCCTCCCCACCAGGGCACACGGACTGGGCCCCAGTGGGGCTGTGCCATGCCCCAGGTTCCCACGGGAAAGGTGGAGGTGCCCATGCCCCAGAAGGCACAGCTGGGCTGGTGTGGTGTTTTGGATCACTTTTCCTTTAGCTGTGTTTTTGGCCAGGGCACTGCAGAGCTGTGGCCAGCAGCGAGGAGGGGCAGGACCAAAGGGGTGATGCTGGGCTGGACCTGGATCCTGCCGTGCCTGGGGACTCCTCTGGCCCCACTGGCTTCCCGGGGCAGATGCTGTGGCACTGTCCTACCTGTCTCATGGCAGCTCTGCCCCTCACCAGCGTGTCCCATGCTGGCTGTGGTGAGCAGCTGGGGGTTGCCCTGCTCCCAGCTGAGGTTCCCAGCTGAGGTTCCCAGCTGGTGCTGTGGCTGTCAGAGTGGTGTGGTCTCCCTTCTGCCTGTGCCTGCAGGGTGTGATTTTAATGACCTGCCTCCTGGGCTGACCCTGTGTGCCTGCACCGTGCCAGGGTGGCTGCAGTGGCCTGTGCTGCCAGCACGGGTGATGCCAGCAGGGCTTTGCCTGCAGCTCTGGGGTATTTCCTGGGTCACATCCTGCTCTGAGGCTGCTGGGCAGCTTAAAGCATGAAGTGGGGTGGTGGGGATGCTGTTGGTGTTCCAGACTCTGGGATGTGCTTGCACATGGGTTCTGTTCCACATCTCAGCAGCATCTCGGTGAAACTGAGCCTTTATGAGGTGTCTGTGCCCATGGCTGTGGGGCAGCAGTGCCAGTCCCGGATGGAGCTGGCACTGAATCTGTAACAGACTGGAAATGAAAGTGAAACTTTTGCCCAGTGTTTACTTAATTCCCTCTTTACACAAATGAGGCTTAGGCAGGTGATAAGGAAACGTGACGGGCCAATACTGCAGAGTGCCCACTTTGCCACTTTGTCACTGCCTTTCCCTCCCTGCTCCCCACGGCCCCTGGCTCAGCTCACTCGGTCCCCTGGGGCTGGGTCTGGGGGAGCCCTGGCTCGGGTGGGCAAAGGGCAGGTGATATCAGGTGCTGTGCACCCCCAGTGCCCTCGTGTGCCTCTGCAGGGAGAAAGCCCTTGTGTGTGTTGGAGCATGGTCCCAGTCTGGGGCTGCTTTGTGACCTGGTGCCACCTGGGCTCACAGGTCCTTGAACCCCAGGGCTTTGCTGGTGCTGGGGAGGAGGAATCCAAAGCCCATCTTAGGTTATTTTCATCCTTTTTGCGCTTCTGATCCCTGAAAGAAACAATCCCAGCCCAAACCTTCCCACCACCTTTGCACAGAGGAGAGGAGGGATCAAGGTTCAGAGGTTTAGGTCTGGCTTTTGCAGGAGCAGCCCCTGTTTGTGCAGGTGCAAACCTGGGTGCTCAGAGCTGTGCTCCTGCCCGGGGGAGTGCTGGCCTTTGCAGGCTCCTGTTTGGAGGAAAATGAGTGCTGTGCTTTCTGGAGGGTGCAAAAACAACAGCAACCTCCTGGCTGGGTTGCTGTGACCCCTGGCACCGGGTTCTGCTGGGCTGTGCCATGAGGAATTAATGGTGCTGGGTGCTGCAGCCCGTGGTGGGTGCGGGGCAGCCCAGGTGAGTCACCTGCAGCCCTGCACAGCCCCGTGTCCTCCCAGCGCCGGGGATCGCTGCCCTGAGGCAGGGGAGGATTTCCTGCAGCATCCATGTGCTGCCCAAGGAGCTGGTTCCATGCTCGGGGGGGTGGGGGGTCCCTGCCTTGCCCCCCTGCACGGCTCCCCTGGGTTCTCCCTCTGCCTTGCAAACCACAGGGGAAGCACGTGGCTTTAGGTTTGGCTGGTAAAATGATTTACTTTGATTTTTTCCTGCTTTGCTCACCCAGCCAAGGTGTAACGTGGCTCTCCTGTGGCAGGGTGTATTTCTCCGCTCTTCATTCCTGTAGGAGCGTTTGGGGTAGGGAATACTGTGGAGGAGGGACATGGTTATGGCTCAGCCAGTCCTGCACCAGCAGAGCCAGAGGCACCGAGGACCTCTCCTCCTTTGCATGACCTGTGTGGCTTGTGCAGCCACATCTTTAATAACTTGTCTGGCATTTTATTCAAACGAGGGGTAGGACAGGTGATAATGCTGTGCTTCATTCTTAGCACCAGTTGATCCTCCTCTTCCTCCCCAGTGGAAATGAGCAACAGGAACATATTCCTGCTTGGGAGATGCTCTTTGTGATGGTGGCTCTGCGCTGTGAGCCCTGGAGGGATCGTCGTGCTGGCAGGGCTGGCTCCAGAGGGCTGCACAGTGATCCCACCTGAGTGTCAGAGGAAACTCTCCCTGTGTGGCTGCTGCAGAGCTTCCCCCATGGGCACTACCGTGGTTGTGATCCGTGCGGGAGGATCCTCACAACATCTCCAGGGAACATTCACCCCTCTCCCAGGGGGATCCCAGCCCAGCCGTGACCCTGCAGTGCTGGCAGGTTTTGGGACTGATGGTGGAGCCAGGGAGAGCAGGGTGGCTCCTGGGTGCTGCAGTGGGCACTGGGTGGGTGCTGTGGGACGTGGGGCTGGGCTGGAGCCAGGTCTGTGGCAGCACTGACAGGGGAGCTGGTGAGCACAGGGCTTTGGGTGTGCAGAAGAGCCTGTGTTTGTGATTACATCTCTGACACTGTGCTGACAGAAGGCTCATTAACAGGGCTGGGAGATCTCTGTAATTGGGAGCGTGCCACGGAGCACCTCAGGGCACATGTCCCGATGTGCTGGGGTGGGGACAGAGCCTGGGGAAGCTGCAGGGCCTGCAAGGAGCACTTGGGTTAAACCCAGCCTTTTGGGATGGCAGGGGATGGGCTGGGATAAAGAGCAGCTCTGAGAGGCAGGGGCTGGCACTGCTGGGGCTGGAGGAGACTGAGAGTGCCCAGCTGTGTCCAGGGAGTGACCCTGAGCAGGGGGATGGACCTGGAGGGGGATGTGGAGGGCCAGCTTGGATGTCCCTGTGTTCCTCCAGCACTGGGAGTCGCCTGCATGCTGTGTCCTGCTCGTGCCTCCAGCATGGAGCAGATTTGCCTGATTTGGGTCAGGAGGCTGTTTTTCCAAAGGCTGCAGATGTGCTGGCACAGCTTGAATCATCTGTCTCCATTTGTTTCTGCAATGCTGCCAGACCAAGAGGTGTGTGGCATCACCTGCGGCATGTGTGGCATCACCTGCGGCGTGTGTGGCATCACCTTCATGCCCAGGACACGGGCTGGGGGTGGTGGGCTCTCTGGGTTTCCTTTTTTCCCTTTCCTTGGCTGGCAGCAGCTCACAGTGACGTCGGGAATCCGTGTGAGGAAATGCCGTTCCCATGGTTGCTGAGGGGAGGGAGGGTGGGAGCGGCGGTGCCCGCGTGTCCCTGTGCTCTCTGCAGGTTGGCACACGTGGTGCTTCTCTGGCTGATTCAGGGGCAGGGATGGCATGGGGCGAGTCGATTCTGCCCTTGCTGTGCTGCCAGACCCCTCCCCGGCTGCCAGAGGGGCACCACCCACCGCTTTGTGTGCACCCTAAAATCGTGGTGTGCTTCTCCCTGGATCCCAGGAGCAACGGCAGCATCCCTGCACAAACCAGGGCAGGGCATTCAGGGGTTCCATTCCTGCACCCCGGCACAGGGGCTTCAGTCCCCCCAGCGTGTCCGAGGGGCAGCAGCGGTGCTGGTGTGGCCAAGCAAACCCTGCTCACGCTGTGCTGGTTTGGGGCACTCTGGGGCCCTTCTGCAGCGTCCAGCTGGGGAGCGGGCTGTGGGACAGTGGCAGGACGGGCTGTGCCGGGCATCCATCGAGGGGCTCGGGTTACTCCATCCCTTGCTTTTCAGGAGCGCTGTGATGAGAGGCTGTAGGTGTGTGGCTGTAGATGAGAGGCTGTAGATGTGTGGTTGTAGATGAGTGAGTGGCTGTAGGTGTGTGGCTGTAGATGAGCGGTTGTAGATGTGTAACTGTAGAAGTGTGAGTGGCTGTAGATGTGTAGCTGTAGATGTGTAGTTGTAGGGGAGTTTCTGTAGTGTGAGGGATTGTAGGTGAGTGGCTGTAGCGTGAGGGATTGTAGGTGTGTGGCTGTAGATGTGTGGCTGTAGATGTGTGGCTGTAGATGTGTGGCTGTAGATGAGTGGCTGTAGATGAGTGGCTGTAGATGAGTGGCTGTAGATGAGTGGCTGTAGATGAGTGGCTGTAGATGAGTGGCTGTAGATGTGTGGCTGTAGATGTGTGGCTGTAGATGAGTGGCTGTAGATGAGTGAGTGGCTGTAGATGTGTGGCTGTAGATGTGTGGCTGTAGATGTGTGGCTGTAGATGAGTGGCTGTAGATGAGTGGCTGTAGATGAGTGGCTGTAGATGTGTGGCTGTAGATGAGTGAGTGGCTGTAAATGTGTAGCTGTAGATGAGTGGCTGTAGATGAGCGGCTGTAGATGAGCGGCTGTAGATGTGTAGCTGTAGATGAGTGGCTGTAGATGTGTAGCTGTAGATGAGTGGCTGTAGATGTGTAGCTGTAGATGAGCGGCTGTAGATGAGCGGCTGTAGATGAGTGGCTGTAGATGTGTAGCTGTAGATGAGCGGCTGTAGTGTGACCGTGGTGGGTGGGAGGGGAGGCAGAGCGAGGGGGAGCTCGTACAGGAACCTGCACATCTTGTTCGCTCTGGTGTGAATCATCCCCCTCGTCCTCCCCCGGGCACGCGAGCGGCTGTCACCGCGCTGCTGGGGACAGCGATGTTTTCCCCGCTTTCCTGGTGCTCCCTGTGCCAAAGGTGCTGCCACCTGCGCTGGTGGCCCCGGGCCCGTGGGCTCCTGACAAGGGGCGATCTTTAGGGCATCACCCCAGCTGTTAATGGCAAGGATGGTCTCAGGAGTGGCTGGAGAACTGGGAATTGCGCTCCTGTGCCCCCGCTCGCCCCGGCTGATGGGAGCTGGGGGTCACGGCACTCCCGGGGTGCAGGGGCTGTGCTGGGGGTGCTCTGTGGTGTGGGCACCGAGGGGGAAGGGGCTGTCTGTGCCGTGCTGCCAGGCGGGTTTCTCGCTGGAGCTGTGGGAAGCTCAGCAGCCTCCGGACCATCTGGCTCTGGCACTGGGAGCGGGCGCAGCCGCGCGGGGGCCGGGGCCGCCTGTGCCAGCGCCGGGCGAGGGCACAGCCAAGGGCTGGGTGCTGCCTCCTCACCCTTCCCTGCACTTTGCACCCTCAGGCAGGGCTTGGAGCAGCCTGGGCTGCTGGGAGGTTTCCCTGCCCATGGCAGGGGCTGGGATGAGATGAGCTTTAAGGTCCCTTCCAACCCAAACCAGTCTGGCATTCCATGATCCACAGTGAGGGAAGTGTGGAGGGTTCTCTGGGATGAGTGACCTGTAAAAAGAGCTGGCGTGTGCCTTTTCCCAGCACCGCCTGGTACGGCGTCCCTTTGCTGGTTTTTTATTCTTTTTCTCGCTGAAGCAGCGTCTGTCCAGAGCGATGCCCTCGCTCAGCGCTGGTTGCTAAGCAATGTTTTACAAAAAAAACCCAACCGTTGCAGAGCAGAGCGTTGGGTGTCTCTCCCACGAGTTCTGCGAGAAAGCCCAGGTTAAAGGCAGTGATTTCTTCCTGGAAAGGGTGGTCAGACCCTGGCACAGGCTACCCAGGGCAGTGGTGAAGTCACCATCGCTGGAGGGGTTTTACAGGTGAGGACAATGGTCAGTGTTGGCTTTGGCAGTGCAGGGAGAACAGACCTGAGATCTTAGAGGGCTTTTCCCACCTAAACTGTTCCATGGTTCTGTGCTGCGCCCTGGGCTGTGCATCCCTGTTCTCACCCTGCGTGCCTCCCCAAGCTCCTCTGGAGATTTTAATTTATATTTCTCTTTTCCTGATGAAGCAGGAAAAATTGACTCACTTGCCACTGATGTTCCTGCGAGCGCAGTGGGATTTTTCCTGTTCTTACAGCTGAGGTGGAGGAGCACCGGCGACAAAAGGATTTCCGCAGCCTCCTTGGGAGGAGAAGGAAGGAGGTTGTGTGGAGCTGCTTCTGGAGGGGCTGGGAGCTGACCCTGCTTCCCTGCCCTGCCTGTGGGTGAGAGCTGCTGCCTCTGGGGTGGGGACAGGGGAGGCAGTGCCCCGTGCCATGGCCTGGCTGGGATGTGCTGGGAAGGGCTCCTGTCCTGCCCACAGGGACAGGGCATTGGTCCCCTCCCTGCCTGGGGCACGGGGGTCTCTGGGCCCATCATCCCCTGGGGACCCCAATGCTTTGGTGTCTGCCCCTTGAGAAATCAAGCAGGCTCCCTGTGGCCCACCTATTAGCTAATTAGATTTGATAACAAACTAATCCAGAAGCAGGGCCAGTGCCTGAGGCAATCTGCTCCACCCGTGGTGTCTGGCAGGGCTCTGCCACAGCCCCCCCGTGCAGGGACCCCCCTCCCTACCAGACCCCCTTCTGCTCCACTAATGGGCATTGCCGGGGTCAGGAGCAAATTTCTTCTGGATTAGTGTCCTCTAAATCGATTAGCTGTCTCAGGCTGGGCATTCTGTCCTAATGAAATGTGATTCCAGGCTCCAGTCGATGAAATATTGTGGTAACGAGGGTAAAGTCATCTGCAACCTTCCTGTGGGTCATGCCAGGGTTTGGAGAGGAGAGGAATCACAGAATTGCACGATGATTGAGGATGGAAATGACCTCCAGGATTATCAAATCCAACCTGTGACCCATCACCATCTTGTCAACCAGGCCAGAACACTGAGTGCCGCATCCAGTCCTTCCTTGGCCACCTCCAGGCACGGGGGCTCCACCACCTCCCTGGGCAGCTCCTTCCAATGCCTGACCATTCTTTCCAGGAAGGAATTTCTGCTGATGCCCAGCCTGAACCTCCCCTGGCACTTTGAGGAGAAGGCTTGGAGGAGAAGCTACAATACCAGAGCAGTGTTATGCTAATAGGGACTGACCAGTGAGGGAATGGGGGCACTGGGGCGCTGTGAGTAAAACACAGCATTTCCATCCTGCCCTCAGAGGCACTCTACTCCCAAGTGTGAGGCTGGAGGCATTTACATGACCTGCCTGAGCAGTGGCAGTGGGGCAGTGTGCAGGTGAAGGGGAAATGCAATGTTAAAAATCCTTGTTTTGGGAACAGTGCTCAGGGATTGGGGTTTGAAGGTCAGGCAGCTCCGTGCAGTGGGACAGCTGTGCTCAGCAGGTCTGACATCTCTCTCTCTCTGAGCCAGCACTGTGCCCAAATCCCTGGCCTGGTTGGGACACAGGGATTTTCACTGCTGCTTCCTCACATTGTTCACCCATGCAGTCGGCTGCCCATGGAAATGCCAGCTGGGGCGGTAATTTTCCATTTCATTACCACGTCCCTGATGTTTTCCAGGCACTTAAGCTGTCGCCTGTGTTTGCTGTTGGGATGCATCCCTCCTCTGTGTTGGAGTGGTGAATATTTACATTTGATTTTATTCAGAGACCTTGCCTGCTCCCACCTGAGCTCCCGTAGCTCCAGTGCCTGGCTCCCTGCCTGGCAAACTCTGTGCCTGCAGGTTGGGACGGGCCGGGGGGTTCTGCCATAAAACAACACCAGGATGCGAACAAAAATAAGCACAGGGAAAAGTGCCAGACATGGGAGCTGGGTGGGGATGCGAAGAAATCCCGTTTTATTTTGTTTTGCTGCTACGTGCACGGAACGCTCCGTGTCCAGCCCAGGAGAACAGGGATGGCATCCAGGGGATGCTGCCCTGTGCTGGGGGGCAGATGGGCTGTGCCCCTGCAGGAGCTGTGGGATGCTCTGGGGGCTGTGGGAGGACTGGGATGGTGCCATGTTCATGCAGAGCACCAGGAACCCTCCTGGGCAGGGGGCACCAAGGGCTCTGCTCAGTGCTGAGGGTTGTGCTGGTTCTCTGCATGGTGATGGCCAGCCTGGAAGCTGCCTGCCAGGGTGGGGGTACCTGCCTTGGGGCCCCTTGTTTTCCAGGGGATGTGCAGTGGTTGCCAGCACTGCCAGGAGGGCTCTGGCAGGCCCGTGTCTCTCTGAGCCCCACTGCTCCTTGCTGGGAGTGAGGACTCGTGTTAGGCTGTGCCTGCCTGCAGCTGCAGACATCTGTCTCCTCAGGCTCTCCAGGAATGGGAAGCCTTTCCGGGGGTCATTTACATCATTCCTGGGATTTGTTTCTCTGTGTCCTGGCTGCAGGAAGGGCGGGCTCTGCTGCCCAGCACCTGCAGCTGCACACCCAGAGCTGCTGGTCACTCCCTCTGCCATCGCTGCCCTTCGTCCCCACCTGGCATCCTCACCTCTGTCCACTCTCCCCACAGCGGTCTCTGAGTCAGGGGCTGCTGCAGCTCGTTAAAATAACCTGATTAATGCAGGGCTGGGGCAGGGCCAGACTGTGCTGGGCACAGGACAGAGAACTTCACTTCGGAGTGGTTCCTGCTGCAAATCCTGCTTGGGCAAGTGGAGAACATCATCCAGGGTTTCCATGCGGGACACTCTCAAGTCTTCCTTCCCTGCTGGGATGGAGAGGTCATTGTTTGATGGTTCACATGCCCAGTGTGAACCCCTTCAGGACGAACCCTTGGTGAGGGGCACTTCATTAACTGTGTCAGGGGCACTTCATCACCTGCATCATTAACCTATCCCTGCTGCCTGGACCAGTTTCTCTCCTGTCAGTGTCACAACCCTGGTGACACTGAGGGGGGAAAGGCAGAGCTATTTGCATGAGCTGGGCTTCTGCAGTGTCTCAGCCACTGTGAGATAAAGATCTGACTCACGAAAGTAGCTTTGTTGCAGTATGACTTGATGAGCAAGTGCTAAGAAAAGCAGAACAGGAAGGATGGAGAGAGGCTCTGAGCGAGACCTTTGCCGCTGTGGCCAAGCAGGCTCAGCACTGGGCTCAGGGCTCCAGAGCCTGGGGAAGTCCAGGGCTGATTCATGGTTGAGAAGTGGGGCAGAAAGGCAGGGGTTCCAACCGATCATCAACTTCCTCAAACCAGAGGAAAACAGGAGAGGGGCTGGAGCAGTGGGAGTTGAAGGAAGTGGCTTCTTGCCTTGGTGCTGCTGCAGCCCTGGCCCTGCTGCAGGATGTCACACTGGACAGGCAGCTTGGGCCCTGATGGTCCTTCTGGCTTCATTTCCCTTGCACCTCCTGTGCCTTCCATCAGGAATCTTGGGAAGCTTTGCAGAAACGTCCTGGCCT
This sequence comes from Eopsaltria australis, assembly GCA_034509425.1. Classification (NCBI taxonomy): domain Eukaryota; kingdom Metazoa; phylum Chordata; class Aves; order Passeriformes; family Petroicidae; genus Eopsaltria; species Eopsaltria australis. Next base: position 43,036 of record JAVTVJ010001972.1, on the reverse strand, counting down.
GGCAGAGCTCCCAAGATAACTCCCAGCATTATTGATTTGGGGGTGGCACGATGACGTGGCCGGGGTGCTGGGCTGGTGGGCAGCAGGGGATAATTTTAGCTGTGCAGCCAGGCAGCCCTCCCAAGGGATAACTTTGTTTTTCACCAAGCACAGAACCTTTTATCTCTTCAAACACCATGGGAATAATGCATGTCCTCAGCGTGGTGCTCAGATGTGATGTGCTGGCTGAGCTGGTCAATGGTGCCTTTCAGCCCACAAAGGGCTCTGTGTCCCTGTGGCCAGCGCTGCCGTACGGAGCCACGTTGAGTGTGTGAGTCCAGGCAGATGGGACTGCCTCGGCTGCCAGTGCTGCCCTGGCTGCAGGGCAAGGCTGAGCCAGAGCTGTGGCACCTCCTGCACCTGCAGTCTTGGGGCAGCTCTTTGGGTTATTTTGTCCTTTAGCACAGCTGAGCAGTTTTGGGTTTTTCGCCTGAAGCGTGGTTTGTAGGGAATGTGTGTTTGTAAACGTTCCGTGGGAAAAATGAAGTTTTGGGATTTGGTGAGGTGGGATTTGGCCTCCCTGGGTGTGCTGCTGACACCAGGCTCGGATGGAGGATGCGTGTGTGGAGAAGGCACCAAAGTGGGGTCTGGGGGGCAGTGGGGACACAGCAGTGATGCTGTCCCTGCCTTGGGAGTCCTGCCTGGGGTGACTGCAGGGACTGTGCCCGTGGCCCTGCTCCTTGGGGTCACCTTGCTGTCTTTGGCACCCTCTAACCTCCATCTCTGGCGTGTGCCAAGCCGTGGCAGCCTCTCCACGGGCTCTTGTGCAGAACATGACAGCAGAAGCTGTGCCGGAGGTGGGGTGGGCTCTGCCCATCTGGTTTTATATATTTGCTCATGATGATTCAGAGGGGGAACCTGCCAGCAGCTGCCGTCCCATCCTAAATCACTGATTAACTCCAACCACCTGGTGGAGAAGTTGTTTAATAAACAAATCAGTGCTAATTCTGCATGGAAGTGACTCTGGGACTGGGCCAGGCCCAGGGGACCGCGGTGTCTCACGGGAGCAGGGCTCTGCTGACCTTGCTGGGAAGCACAGAGAGGGGATTTAAACCTTCTGGAGCAAGTGAAGCGTTCCATGATGCTGCCCTGACGCTTGGTGCTGACCCCAGGCTGCGAGGGCTGGGGCTGGGCGGGTGAAACTCCATCCTGGGCAGCTGCAAACGCTGTTTGCAGGCATGAGGTTCTTGTTGCTGGATTCCTGCACGGACTGTGGGGCCAGGTAGGATGAGTGTCACACACAGAGTGCTCACACGCAGAGTGCTCACATGCATCCATCACCAGCTCCAGCTGGCCGTTCATTCCCAGCTCTGACCTTCCCAAGCCCCCTTCCCTGGGTGTCCCTGAGCTGCAGGAGCGTTGTGCTGTGCTGCAGCCCTGGCTGCCCGTGGGCACAGACACCATATTGCTGCTTTCTAAGCACCCTTGGCAGGCTGTAATCCGGCCGGTTTGGCTGCTGATTAGAGCGGCTGTTCCCTGGATTACCCATCCCGGCTGGCCCTGGGGCTGTTCTGTTCTGCCTGGGGAGCTCTGGCGCTGTGGAGGTGCTGCCCCAGTGGCCAGGTGCTGTGGCCAGGTGTTCTGCCCTGTTCCCTGCAGCCAAAGGAGGGCTGGTGGCCCCCAGCTCTGCCTTCTCGGGGCTGTTTCACAGCACAGCCCTGCTTGGGGCACAGGGGCTGCTGCTGGGGACTGGCACTGCCCTCCTGTCCCCGTCCCTCTCCGGGGGCTTGCAGGGGACAGGCAGCCTGAGCCTGCTGTTCCTGCTGTTCTTTGCTGTGGGGGAAGGAAGGGGCAGGAGTCTCAGTTCCTGTTGTCCACTTGAACATTAAATATAGGCTATTAAGCAGTTTTCTTTGCAGGAAGTGTAGAAATCCCGCTCTGTTCGTGTGAGCGCAGGCTCTGGCAGAGCCCAGAGCCCGAGCTCGCCTTGCAGCAGCATCCTCTGCTCCCCTTTGCAGCAGCATTAACCCTTCACGGCCACACTCAGCAGCAGGTTTGTCCTTAACCTGAGCCACCCACCCTGCTGCTTCTGCCCCTGTCCCCGCTCCAGCTGAGCCAGAGCTTTTTGCTTTTTCCAGCTTGTGTAGCAAACTGGCTGCAGAGTCAGCTCTGGGGAGAGCCCCCACCTCTGAGCCAGCAGTTTCACTTTTCCCTGGCTGACCTGATCTTTCCAACACGGGACCAGGCGGGGGTGGGGGGGACATTTGTCTTCCTGACATGTCATTTTGATGTGTTGTGGTTCCCCTCGGTGTCCTACCCGCTGTTTCTGGGGTGCTGGCTGTGGACCTGGCTGGAATGGGGTCACCCCCATAGAGCCCGGGGTGCTGCACTCATGGAGGAGGCTTGGGAAATCATGGCACTTCCTTCTACAAACAGCCTTTTCCAGTAGCTCCAAATTCCTTTGGAAGAGGCTTTTTATGCAAAAAGCAACCACTTCACTCTCCTTGCAGTAACAGCAACCACTTCCCAGAAAGGCTGAACTCCCCATAGCTGAGGAGGAGGAGGAGGAGGGACACAGGGAGCAGGAGGTGCTCCCTTGCTGCTGATCCCTTGTGGGATTCCTGGGGGCTGCAGAAGTGTTGCTGCAGAGGGAGAGGAAAGTGGGGTGACCCCTGTGCTGGCTGTGAGGGAGGAGGGACAGCCAAAGGGGTTATCCAGGGCTGCTTCCAGGAGAGGCTGCTGCCCTCTGACCTGCTGGGAACCGTCCCCTTTCCTGCTGTTCCTGTGGTGGCTGTGGAGGGTGCAGCGGATGGGGAGGATGCGTCACTTTTAAAAGGGCATTTTATTTGGATCCTTGGTTGCTGTAGCTGTGCAGGTGGATTTGTGTGTGTTGGTTCTCTGTCAAGGGGACTTTCCTGAAGGGATTGTCCCATCCCCACCAGCCCAGGTTGGAAAAGGAAGCCATGGGAGGTGATGATGATGATGATGAGAACTGCAGCCTGAGCTGGTTGTGTTGCTCAGGCAGAAGGATTTTTCAGGCTTATTGTGGTGGTTTTCACTGATGCTGTGGTTGACTGATCAACCCAGCAGAGAACTTGGAAGGAAAATTTGCAGCCCTTGGTGCAGCCCTGGTGTGACTCGTGCAGTGTCTGGGTGGTTTTGCTCGTGTGTGAGAGGAAGCAGCAGATTCTCTTGAGCCTTTGTAGGATTTTGAGCTTTGCTTGTCCACAGCCCTGGGGAAGAAGAACCCTCAGGAGCTGAGCTGGCCCTGCTCTCCCTGTGCCTTCCTGCTTCCACTGCAGGGGCTTTGTCCCAAAATGGAGTTGAGGGGTTCCAGCTTTTAGGAAGAGGGGATGCTGCAGCAGGGGTGGGTCTGACAGCCCAGGGAGGATGATGGGGCCCCACAGGGTGGGCTTGGGTGCCCCTCTCTCCTTTTCTGGCTGAATCCTGCTGCTAATTTTATCCTTTATCGCTGTCACTCCAGGAGTTATCTCCCTCTCCCCCTGCCTATTTATAAGCACCCTGAGCCTTTGCTGTCAGTGCTGCTGGCTCCAAAGGCGTTGTGGCTTTGCTCTGGCTCGTGCCTGGTTCCACAGAGGGGCTGGGGGAGAGGAAACGGCTGCTTGAATCATTAATGTCACCTTTGTGGTGATCCCAGGGCAGGCAGGAGGGACAGGGTGAGGGTCCCCAGGCCCTGTGGCTGCTCCCAGAAGCTCTGGTGAGGGAAGGAGGCTGCTCTGCTGCTGACACCTGCACAGGCACGTGGAAGGGAGCAGGGAGAGCTGCACGGGGCTGTCCCACTGCCCTTTGCTCAGCCCTGTGCTGAGCTGGAGCCAACCCTCCCACCGTCCTGAGCCCCTCTGCTCAACCCTGCCCAGGAGCACTTGGGAAGTCTCCCCAAAAATCGTGTGTCTTGTTTCTGTAGGTGCCAGTGGGGACTCCTGGCAGCTCCAGGCACGGGAAGGGTGTAAAAGCCGTGCTCATTGCATCCTCCAGGGAGCAAAGTGCAAATCCTGTTACGTGTGAGCCTTGTCCTTGAAGAAGCCCCCTCTGTACTTTTCCACTGGGAAAGCTCCCGGGGATTTCCCTCTGCCTGCCTTGGCTGGGTGATTTCCTGCTGCCTTAGGAAGCAGTTGTGTGCAGGCAGCTGGGGCTGAGCTGGGCAGGATTAACCCCAGGCTGTCAGCAGCGAGACTGGGAAAACAGCTTTAGTGCTTGGAGAAAGTTGCCAGCTCCCTTATCCCATGGGGAAAGCAAAGCACTTGGACTCTGGTGTGGTTATCTCTTGGCTGGTGGTGTCTGAGAGGAGGAAATGGCCTTTGCGTGCGCACACATTTTCCACCGGTGCTTGGAAAGGGAAAAAAAACCGTGGAATTTTGGGCTTTGAGTGAAGAAATGCACGGGGGAGTGAACGCTGTGTGTGCCTCACACCGGCAGGGCTGGCAGCCACTCCTCAGTTGTCACCATGGCTGCCTTGGTGGCCTCGCCGTGCCCGGGGCTCTGCGTGTGCCAGGTTAACAGGGCTGGTTGGAAAAGCCAATCCTGGATCCACTCAGGTCACTGCGAGTAAGAACTTAATAGGATCCAGATCTGGGAGAGAATCTGCAGCTCGGGAGGCAACAAAGCTGCTGCCTTCCGTCAGCGGGACTGGAGGTGCCATCTCTTGGGGGGCAGTGGCACTGTGTGTCACCGTTTGCCACTGCCCCATGGCTCTAGGTCTGAGCTCTGGGGTGGCTCTTCTGGTATTTTGAGGTTTCACCTCCTGCAGGGTATTTTGGGGTGCTGACAGTGACCCCACAGAGCCCTGTCCCTGGGGTGGGTGCAGAAGGGCGGCGCTCTGGGGTTTCCTTGGTGCCAGGGGTCCCTCTGTGGGTGTTTCCTGGCTGGGATCATGTGTGTGCCTGCATCCTGCTCTTGGGGGCCCTTCCCACGTGTAACACCCCTGTTCTCCCTGCTCCTGCTCTCACAGACCTGTCGGCTGCCAAGCGCAAGTTCGCGGATTCCCTCAATGAGTTCAAATTCCGCTGCATCGGCGACGCCGAGACCGATGACGAGATCTGCATAGGTGAGTCCTGGTGCTCCTGCAGCCACAGCCCAGCCCCTGAGCAGGGCACAGTTGAGAAACACACACCAGGACACCGAGAGGCCCAGGAAGTTGTCTGGGTGCTCTCTGGAATTGGCACATTCCTCCTGGTTCAACAGCAGCAAAGCCTGCCCCAGGGAATCACTTGTTGCTTCTTGGCCTAAATCTGTCCCTGCCAGGTAGGAAAGGGAGAAGATTGCCCACATCTGAAACCATCTCAGTCAGCTGGATGTTTGCACTGGAGAGGAGAATCTGGAGGTGGTTGAGGCTGGGTAACTGAGGGGCTGTGCTCTGAGGCACAGGAGCAGCAGCCTCGCTGCCAGAGCACAGGATCCTGTGCTCCAGGGAATCAGCAGTGCCGAGCCTGGCAGCGCTCCCTGAGCTGAGCCTGGCTCTGCCACGGAGCTTCTCCTGCCACAGGGCAGCAGCTTCAGCCTCTTCCCTCCCTCCCTCATCCTGCTCCTGCCCCAGCTGAACTTTTACAGCTTATTGTGCGCATCGCCTGGAGCAAGGAGAGCAAAGGAGCTTTAGCCCTGATTTAACTTCGCTGGTTTATTTGTGCCCGGTCTCTCAGCAGAAATAAATCCTCATCCAGGCCTCCCTGGTGCCGTGCCCGTGCTGGGGAGCTGCCCCTCGTGTGCTGGGCATGGCTGGAGGCCAGTGCTGGGCTGTGGGGCTGGCTGACTGTTGGGTAGGGCAGGTTTGAGCTGAGGATGTTGCTCTCTGGAGGAGGAATCCTGGTCCTGGGGATGCTCTGCTGCCCCTTGCTTCTGTAAAGGGGGAACCTTCTCTAAAGGGACCGGAACCTTTCTAGGGAGAGAGCAAAGATAATAAAAAACCCCAACCCCCCCTGCCCAAAACGCAGAGAGACAGAACCCCTCTGGGCAGTTTCTGTCTTCAGGAATTGAATGTTAAATGCTGCCTGTGTCCCTTGCAGCCAAGTCTCTGCAGGAGTTTGCCACGGTGCTGCGGAACCTGGAGGACGAGCGGATGCGCATGGTACGGCCCCATCTGTCCTGGGAGAAGGGGGTGGTGGCACCTGGGCATCCTGGTGACAGTGGCTGCCACCCCCAGTGCTCCTTCCCTCGCCCAGGGTGGAGCTACAGGGGAGTGCAGAGGGAGGACAGGGTGGGCTTGGTGGGGAAGCACTGGAAAAGCATCAGGAATGGGGTCTTGCTGTTGGAGAGCGGCCGGTGCTGGTGCTGGGGGGGCTCCCAGGTTTGCAGGGATGGAGGGGTGAAGCCTGGGGGTGTCTGGGGGCTGTGGGGGGCTCTCCATGGCAAAGGCTGTGGAGCAGCAGAGCTGAGCTGGGCCTGTCTTTGCCCCCAGATCGAGAACGCCAGCGAGGTGCTGATCACGCCGCTGGAGAAGTTCCGCAAGGAGCAGATCGGGGCTGCCAAGGTAACCCAAACACCGTCCCCTGGAGCTGCCAGGACCTGGCACACTGCAGGCTGGGCTCAGGCATGGCAGGAGGCTGTGTGCTGCTGTGGGGTGGGCATGGGGGCAGTCCAGCTCCTGGGAAGTGCCTCAGTGTTCTGAGTTCACCCACAACCGAGTAACATGCCAAGGGCAAAAAGCTGCATGCCAGCTGAAGTGAACTTTTTTCCTTACTCCAAGGAAGAATTAGGATTTTCTTGGAGGGGCTCACATTTTCCTGAGTCCTCCAGCCTGCACTCCCCACGCCAAAGCATCGCTGGGGGCTGCAGGGGAGCTCTGACGCTCCTGGCAGGACGGGGAAGCGCCGGTGTGGCTGAGGGCGGCTGTGAGGCAGCCTGGCCCCCCCTCTTTCTTTCCTGCCTTTGTTCTGAAATGAAAACTACTGTCTGTGGCTCCCCTGTTGTTATAACAACCTGCTGCTGCCTGCAAGCAGCTCATGCCAGCGCCGGGGGCCGTGTTCGCAAGGCTGCGGTGCCCAGCCCGGCCTCGTGCAGCTGAAAACAAAACACAGAGCAGACCTGGGTATGAGCAGGTGCCAGCATGGATTGGCTCCTGGCCTGTTGGGGTGGCCAGGCTGGGATGAGAGGGGCAAAGGAAAGTGAAGTTGCCATCCTTAATGCTCGTGCCACAAACAGCCCCATGTTGTGGTGCCGCGTGGCGCAGAGGAGCAGCTCCTGCAAGGGGTGGGATGTAGTGTTGTGATGATGTTCTGCTTAGAAAGCACTTCCTCACTCTGTTGTTTTTGGATCTGGATGTTTTACCAAGCACTGGGCCCCAGGAATAGAGGAGGGGTTCCCTCAAGCCTTGGGGTTTGGCAGCACAAGCTGCTTTCCTGTAGCTGCCTGATGCTGGCAGGTAACAGCAGCCTCACCTGCTTCCAGCTGCTGCCCCAGGTCCTGTCTCACGTTAGCCCCCAGCTGGCACTGCCATCCTGCCCAGTGCCATGGGGATGCTGTCACAGCTGCTCTGGGGCTGTTGTGTTCAGTGTCACACTTTTTGTCCTGTTTTGTAGGATGCCAAAAAGAAATACGACAAGGAGACTGAGAAATACTGTGGTGTCCTAGAAAAGCACTTGAACTTGTCCTCCAAGAAGAAAGAGTCCCAGCTTCAGGAGGTGAGAGCAACCTCTGAGTTTCCATGTCTGGCTGTGACTGTGGAGAGCTTTCTGAATGCCTCACACAGCTCATAACAATGGTTCTCCTGGCTGTAAACTCATTTTTTCCCTCATTCTGGCTGCGGGTGCTGGGTTTTCCCCTTTTCCCGTAATGAAAGGAGACGAAGTTGTTTTGGTGAGTAAATCAGAGAGATCCCAAAATGGATAGCAATCAAAAAGGAGAGAGGGTTTATAATTAAAGAGTGTAACAGAAAGGAACTGGTTCTGCTGCAGGCTTCCCATGTGCCAGCACAAATCATGGATGTCTGGTCTCCTTCTCTGCAAGTGGCTGCTCTGCTTTGTGCTCCAGGGGAGGAGGGATCAGGCTCAGTGCCTTAAACTCTTGAAGGGCCATCAGTGACTCAGGATGCTGTGACTCAGTTAGCTGTGGTGACAAGTGCTCCTACTGGATGAGTATGAGGAATTTTCAGTCACTTCTTTTGAGTCTGGAATTCCCTGTGCTGGCCCAGCGCTGGGTTGGTCCTGCAGGATGTGTGTCCTTGCCTTTGGGCATGGTGCTGGTGTGCTGCTGATCCCTTACTGGGGGCACTGGTGGGCACAGAGCTCCTGTACCCAGGTGGTACAGCAGAGCTGGGGATGTGAGAGCCAAAATACCTGTGGCACAGGTGATCATCTTTCAGCAAATCAGGGCTGAGGAGGGCTCAGAACTGGGGCAGATGTGCCTGCAAGCCAGCCTTGTCCTTGGGGTTTGTAACTAACTTCCCATGTGGAAGCACCCAGGGAATGGTGGCTTTTAAATGACCCTCCGAGCCCTTGGCTTGGTTTGAGTTGGAGATACTGATGTGGGGCATGGGAGTGGAAGGAATTCTGAGTGTGGAGGGGAGGATCCACTCGTGGCTGTCAGGGTGCAGAGGTGGTTGTTAGAGGGGTGATCCTGTGCCCTGGGCAGAGCGTGGCCCTGTGGGGCTGCCCGGCGATGCCATATGGGATAGAGGTGGGATGCAGTGCAGGATGCAGTGTTGGACGTGTTTGGGATGCAGCAGTGGATTCTGTGCAGGATTCTGTTCAGGATTCTGTTTGGGATGAGCTCAGGATGCAGCACTGGATTCTGTTCAGGATTCTGTTCAGGATTCTGTTCAGGATTCTGTTCGGGATGAGCTCGGGATGCAGCACTGGATTCTGTTCAGGATTCTGTTCAGGATTCTGTTCGGGATGAGCTTGGGATACAGCACTGGATTCTATTCAGGATTCTGTTCAGGATTCTGTTCAGGATTCTGTTCGGGATGAGCTCGGGATGCCGGGCTCCGGGTGCGGTGCAGGTGCGTTGGAGCAGCGCTGGCTGCTGGTGCCACCTGGTGGCATCTCCCACCCAGACCCTGGCTCGGGCGGCTGCCGGGAAGGCAGGAGGAGCCTGCAGCCCGCTGGAAGCAGCTCCCAGTTCTGGTGCTGGTTCCTGTTCCCCCGTGCCACTGAGTGCACATGGACTGTGTGGCTCAGACCCCACCGAGGGAGGGGATACCTTTGAAAGAAGGTTCAGTGTGGAGTTGTGAAACGTGGCTGTGGCATCCCTGGTGAGGGGGATGCTTTCCAGAAAGGGTAGCGTTGCCTTTTCCTGTCAGGTTCACAGTGATTTCCATTTTTCTCACCTCTTCTGTGTGTTTTCCACCCAGCTGTTGGGGAGGTGAGAACCTGAGTCACCAAACCCATTTTTCTCAGCTGGAGGAAGAGCGTGCTCATGTGGCTCAGGTTTATGTTTGTTGCCATCTGTCCAGCTGGGGCTGGAGCTGGGTTTGCTGTGCCTGGGGGTGTTCCCAGGTGTGCTCTGGTCGGTCCTGAGCTCGTGTTTGCTCTCCAACCCCTGTGCAGGCAGACAGCCAGGTGGACCTGGTTCGGCAGCACTTCTACGAGGTCTCCCTGGAATACGTCTTCAAGGTGCAGGAGGTCCAGGAGAGGAAGATGTTTGAGTTTGTGGAACCTGTGAGTGAGCTCTCAGCCTGTCTGAGCCTGCACAGAGCTGGGGGTGGTGTGGTGAAATGGGGTCATGGGGAGCCCTGGCAGTGCAGGGGCCAAGGGGGCTCCAGGCTCACCCCACACCCCACAGAGGGGGTTTGAGAGGGGGGAGCTCTGTGGGAGCCTCGGGGCACAGAGCCATTGGCTCAGCGACCCAGTGTGTGCTGGAAGCATTTCAACATCGAATTTTTTATTGTGGGTACAGTCCATCAGGGAGGGGTGGGCTGAGCAGCCTGTACAATTGAAATAAAACTGCTCTTGACTGGGGAAAACCCCCCAAATTCTAACCAACGTTCACAAAGGAAAGAGTGCAGGAGTGACAGAAATAGGGGAAAAGTTTTTAAATGCGCCTTTGCTCAGGTGTTAAGTCATTGAAAGCTGCTGTGGGAAGTGCCAGACCTCCCAGCTCTTTGCAAAGGTGATTCCTGCTGAGCCAAGAATAACTTGGAGCTGGGAGAGGCACAGAGTGCTGCTGCTGTGCCTGACACCTCCTGGCTCTGCTCCTGCTGACCCCAGAGCTCGGGGGATGCAGGGAGGGGGACAGACGTGTGGGGGGTCCTGGGGTGGGGGCTTGCCTTGCCTCTGGGGGAAGGAAACAGCCTTGACTTTGAGCTTTGTTCAGAGGAGGTGTGGAAATGAAATGAGGAGCAGGGAATCTCCCCAGGGCCACCAGGGAGCCCCTCCACCCCAGGGGGCTGCAGGGCCCCCTCCCCTCAGCAGTGACAGCTCTGGGAGCAGCTCTGGCTCCCTGCTGACCGTCTCCCTTTGCTTTTTCCCAATGCAGCTGCTGGCCTTTCTGCAGGGGCTCTTCACCTTCTACCACCACGGCTACGAGCTCGCCAAGGACTTCAGTGACTTCAAGACAGAGCTGACAATCAGCATCCAGAACGTGAGTGTGCCCGGGGTGTCCCTGTGTCCAGGGTGTCCCTGTGTCCCCGTGCTCAGAGTGTCCCTGTGTCCAGGGTGTCCCTGTGTCCCTGTGCCCATCACTGTCAGGGTCTGGCAGAGCCACCTCACCTTCTGGTGTATTTTAATCACAGAATCCCAGTCTGGTTTGGGTTGGAAGGGACCTTAAAGAGCATTTCATTCCACCCCCTGCCATGGGCAGGGACACCTTCCACTGTCCCAGGCTGCTCCAAGCCCTGTCCAACCTGGCCTTGGACACTCCCAGGGATGGGGCAGCCACAGCTTCTCTGAGCAACCTCACAGGGAAAAATTTCTTCCTAATATCCAATCTAAGTCTCTCCTCTTTTAGTTTAAATCCACTCCCCTTGTCTTATCACTATCTACTTTTTTATTATGTAAAAAATCACTCTCCCTCTTTTTGTAAGGCCCCTTGAAGTTCTGGAAGGCCTTGCCAACTGTTGTAATATTTTTCCTTTAGCTTAAACCCAGGCCCAGGAAGCAAACCTGCCCTGTGGCTGTCCCTGGGCTCCCCAGTCCCATTTCCCACCCCACCCCATGTGCTGCAGAGCCGGGCACGGGTCCCTGCACTGGAGGAGACATTCCTGGTTTAATTTGCAGACGAGAAACCGCTTTGAAGGAACGAGGTCAGAGGTCGAAGCTTTGATGAAGAAGATGAAGGAGAATCCCCACGAGCACAAAAACATCAGCCCTTACACCATGGAGGGGTATCTCTACGTGCAGGAGAAGCGTAGGTGTCAGGGTGGGGAATAATGGGGTGGGTGGGAGCCTGGGGAAGGGGTTTGCCAGGACAGGGGCTGATCCAGCAGGTACAGAGTCCCTGGAACACAGGGATTGGCCCAGGGAGTGTGGGGTGTTCAGTGGGAATATTGGGTGGTCAGTGGGAGTGTGGCATGGTCGTTGGGAGTGTGGGGTGCTCATTGGGAGTGTGGGGTGTTCAATGGGAATATTGAGTGGTCTTTGGGAGTGTGGGGTGGTCAGTGGGAGTGTGGCATGGTCGTTGGGAGTGTGGCATGGTCGTTGGGAGTGTGGGGTGCTCAGTGGAAGTGTGGGGTGTTCAGTGGAAATGTCACAGCCAGGGAGTGCCAGTGCCTCAGAAAAGGCTTTTAGAAAAGCACGGGAGCCTGGCATGTGCAATGATGGTTAAACACAGCGGGTTCTGAGGAGGGCACTGGAGCTGTTCTGGGCATGAACCCTGTGTTTGCTCTGCAGGTCACTTTGGGACCTCCTGGGTGAAGCATTACTGCACCTACCAGAGGGAATCCAAGCGCATCACCATGGTGCCCTTCGACCAGAAGTCAGGAGGAAAAGGGGTGAGTGCTGGCAGGGAGCAGCAGAAGGAGAAGGGGTGAGTGCTGGCAGGGAGCAGGAGGAGGAGAAGGGGTGAGTGCTGGCAGGGAGCAGGAGGAGAAGGGGTGAGTGAGTGCTGGCAGGGAGCAGCACTGTGTCCTGCAGGGAGCACGTGGCACTGCTGGCTGCAGGCTCTCCTGGGGCTCAAACTGTGTCACCTTTCTGGCAAGGTGACACAAATGTGGTGAAGTGGGTCATATGCATTCCAGGCTGAGTGGCTGCCACACAGGGAATGGACTTGGCACCTGGTTTGAGAGAGAAAAGACAGGAAACCCCCAGAGCCCACAGATGTTTGCCAGCCAGTGCAGCCACCACGCTCCAGCTCCACGGGTGCCTGCTCCCCAGTCCCTCATTCCTGCTCCAAGGCATGGACAAGAGAACCTGTTCATGATTTTGCTGCTTCCCCAGTGCCTGTGACTTGTCCAAGGCCAGGTTGGACAGGGCTTGGAGCAACCTGGTCGAGTGGAAGTGGCAGAGAGCAGAATAAGATGAGCTCTAAATGCCCTTCCCACCCAAACCATTCTGTGGGTCTCTGATGATCCTGTGACTTGGCCAATGAGGTTGTTTTGTTTTGGACAGAGCCACAGGAGAGCCTGGAGCTCCCCTTGGCCCCAGGGGGGTGTGAGGAGCAGGGGGAGCAGTGGATGTGGGGTGTGGGGAGCCAGCCCATGCTGTGTGCCCAGGGCTGTGCCCAGGGCTGTGCCCAGGGCTGGCTCTGCTCCTCTGTGCAGCAGGAACAATGGATCCTTCCACAGCATTCCCAGCTGGGATGGTTTGCAAACACAATCCCCTTGCTGGGGAGTGCCTGGGGCAGCTGGACAGGCTCCCACACGGCTTCCTGCTGGCACAGGGAGCCGGCTGTGGGCAGGGAAGCTTCTAAAATTAATTTCCTCTTGCCTTGGAGCATCTTCATTATAGCTCAGCATTAACATATCCCAGCCCTGTAATCATCAGTGGCTGTGCTGTGTTTCATCTGGTCCCTTCCCATTTCAGGGCTCTCCCTGCACCCAGGGGTGTGGGAGCTGCTGGCAGCACCCTGAGCCCCTGTGCAGGGCTGGGCTGGAGCCCCTGTCCAGGGCTGGGCTTGCACCACCCTGGCATGAAATGCTGCCTGTGCTGGGGCAGCTCTGGCTGAGCTCCAGGGCCTGTCAGTGGTGCCCACCATGGGCACCTGAGCATGGAGCAGCCCGGGGGCTTGGGGCTGCACTGCTGGGGATTTGGGGGTCTGGCTGGAGCAGCTGCCAAGGTGCTGCAGGAGGAGACCCCTCACTCAGGGTCATAGGGGGTATCAGCCCCTCGGGACCTTGGGCTGTGGCCAGGGCTGGCTGTTGGTGGGTTTGGAGCAGGGGCCTTCCCTGAGCTCTGGACAGGGAGCTGGGAGTGGGAGCAGCCTTGTGCTGGCACTGGGCCAGGCTGGGGCCACCAGGGGCCACTGCCAGACCCCAGGGAGAAGCCCTGCAGGGAGCTCTCAGCCCTGCCTGGGTCCCTTGTCTGGGACAGGAGGGTTATGGGTGAGTTAGAACCATGGCAGCACACGAGAGCAGTCAGGTAGGAATTAGGGCTGCTCCCCCAAAACGCGGCAGGTTCAGAGTCCCAGCAGGGCCTGCAATATGGGAACAAGCAGGAGGGGCTGGGAGCCACTGTGCAGCAGGAAAACCATTGCCATCGTGGAGATAGGGTGGGATGAGCAGGACTGTGTGCTGGGGAGTGCTCTGGTTGTCTGGAGCTGGTGGTGGCAGTGGGGAGGAGTTCATGGGTGAGAAGCAGGGAGTCACCCTCCCTGGAGGGATTTAATGGGCCTGTAGCTGTGGCACGTGAGGACATGGATTAGTGGTGGGCTTGGCTGTTCTGGGGAACTTTTGGACTCTCTGATCTTTGAGGTCTTTTCCAATCTAAGTGATTCTAAATGTGTTTCCTGGAAAAATGGTGATGTCAGGGAACAGGGTGGTCAGCCAAGGTGTCATCAGGAACAGCACAGAGAGCCCAGAAAAGTGTCTGTCTCCAGGAACTCCTTCAGAATTCATTTTCTCTTAAGTCATCAGTGGAATTTCACAGTTGCAGGAGCAGTGTCTGTGCTGGCAGGGGCTGAGGCAGGATTTCCTCCAGCAGAGGACAGCAGTGCTCACAGATCCTGCTGGATCCGTGCTCAGCCCTGTGGAAATCCAGTGCAACTTGGATGCAGAGAGGCATTCTCTGGATGGGAGAATGGTTTTGTCATTGCTTTGTTATATAAGAAACATTTTAAGACGTGTTTGCTCCTGTTAAGAGTCCTTGTGTGCACAGTGCTGCCAAAAGCGCAGCGTGGAGTGCAAGCTGCCAGCAGGTCTGTGGAGCATTGTTCAGCAATGGGAAATAAAGCTGATTTTACCCAAAAAAGTTGTGGTCCAGAACTACCTGCCCACATGAAGAATGGGTTGTGTGGTGCTTAATGCACAGATTGAATCGTGGGCATCCTTGAAGGGAAGGTTTTGGCCTAAACAAGGGTGGAAAAGACAAGTCCTCCTGTCAGAGACATAAATAGCTATTTTTAGCAGGGTGCCATTGCCAGATCCCCCCAGGTTTGAGCCTGCTCATTGGCAGCAGTGGGTGCTGGGGCCAGGCCTGTGGCTGTTGGTTGTTCTCAGCCTCAGCTGTGGTTTTGTCTCTTCCCAGGGGGAAGATGAAGCTGTCACCCTGAAATCCTGCACGCGGCGGAAAACAGACTCCATAGAGAAGAGGTTCTGCTTTGATGTGGAGGCTGTGGATCGGTGAGTGCTGCCAGGAGGGGCTGTGGTCACCCTGTGGAGGGAAGGGCTGTGCTCCTGCCCTTGCCTTTGGGACAGTTCCTGTGCAGTTTCCGTGTTCCTCCCTTCACTCCCACCCTCCCTGAGTGGAAAGCATTAGTCCATGGAATCACAGCTCTCCCAGCCAGGTGCTCTCCCTGTACTGAGTTGGTGCTTTGGTTTACAAGTCTCTCTGACTCGAGTCTCTCTGGCTTTGAGGGTGTTTTAGCACTTCTGCAGCCTCTGGCCACACGTGGTGAGTGCTTGCCAGCCTGGGAAAGCTGCTCTGGGGGTGTTTTGGGAGGGATGTGCAGCCTCTCTCCAGCACTGGGTATGAGTTGGAATGGTGTCAGCTTTCCTGCTGGAGTGGCTGTTGCTGGCTCACCATGGATGGGTGACAATGGACCTCTGGCTCGTGCCTCCAGGCACTTGCACTCCTTTTTCCTGGAGAAGGAAAACCCTTCTGCTGTGACTTACCACACAGCAGCTGGAGCAGAGGTAGGTGTGGATCCAATCCATGGCACCCAGCAGTGAGAGCTGTTACCATGTCAGCCAGCATCATGCATGGCTTACACACCTAAGCAGGAAAGCCAGGCTGGTGTTGCTGTTCCAAGAGGAATCAGTCTGTGCCTCAGATCTCCCTCACTGCAGAAGTTCACAAAATCCTGCTCCAGAGGCACTCAGTGTGTTCTCCCAGCTGTGTGCCTGTCTGTGCTCCAGCTGCCCTCCCCTCTGCAGGAATTCCCAGGAGGTCTCAGAAAAACCCAAGTTCATTAAAATCTGGGTGCTGAATAAAGCTGGACTGACCCCTGGTGCCTGTCCCTGTCCAGCCTGAGCTCTGGCAGTGTTTGGGTGCCAGTCTGTGGCAGGGAGGGGTGGGGGTGATGGAGCTCTGCCTGTGCTGGCTGAGGGATGAGATAACCTGGGGCTGCCTCCCACTCTCTGGAGCTCTGCTTTTTTCCAGAAAGCTCCAGGATTTCTGCTGACATGGGAATTTTTTTTTTTTTTTTTTTTGCTGTGCCCTGAGGGTATTTTTTTATAATGTGAAAATCAAACTAAAAGTGGGAGAAGGAGAATGGAGCCACAATAATTTCCTTCAGCGTGTTCAGAGGCAGCTGAAGCTTCCCTTGATGTTTGGAGCCTGCCAGGCATGGGATCAGGAGCTGCTCCAGAAATCTGTGTGCTCCATGTAAATCATGGCAGGGGAGTAGCACAGGAAGGGGGAACCTGAGGAATTTCTCCTTTCATGTGCACGTTCCTGCTGCAGGGATTTGCTGCAGGAGAACAGGACCCACCTGAAGGAAAAGGCTGTTTTTTCCCAATGTACAGGCAGCTCTGCATTCTCCTGGTATCAGAATTTGTCATTAGATGTCTAAAATATTGGGTATTCCCAAGATAAACTTCAAGAGGATGAGGAAACATTAAGTTTTGTCAGAGCTGAAAGGGGCTGTGATGTGCCCAGCCTGTCTCCCTGTTCCTGGGGTAGATCTGGGCACCATCAGGGCATCAGGTCCTGCTGTCAGTGCCAGGCTGTGCTGGAGATCCCCTTCACCCTGCCAGGCTCTCAGGGCTCTCTGTTCCACAGCTCCAGGGACAGCCTGGAGGTGGCAGCCTCGGCCGGTGCTCCCGGCACTGTCACTGCACAGGAGCGGGCTTTTGTCAGCCTTGCGTTTTGGGAGCTCAGACAGCACGGGGTGCGGGGCTGGAGCTCAGCAGGGACACCCTGAATAGCACCAGCTAAGAGCTGTTCATTCCTAGGTGGGAAGAAAAAGTGGGTTTTTCTCCTGTAAAGATGATTCAGCACAACCGAGCTGAAAATGTGGAGCCTGAGCTGTTCCAGCGTCGCTTCCTTGTCACAGAATCCCAGAATAGTTTCTGCTGGGCCTTAAAGCTCATCTGATTCCACCCCCTGCCATGGGCAGGGACACCTCCCAGCAGACCAGGTTGCTCCAACCCCTACCCAACCTGGCCTTGGCATTTACAAATAGCTCTCATGTTCAGTGTAGCAAGTTAGAAGAGTTGCATTGCATTGGTACAGTAAAATTTAACCCCAGAACGGTGTTCTAGGGCCTGGCTGAGACACACCCCCAGTGTGATGGATGCTGGGTTTTACTGCTGATGCTCTTTTTTCATTAACTAAACTCATTTGTAGGCTCTGCACATTGAGTCGGGTTTGTAAACAAGGTGAGCAGGGATGGCAGCCAGTGTCTTACAAAACGAGCCTGGGGAGGAGGAGTGTCTCATCTGAGTGATGACAATCCTTTGTCGTTTAGGATAATGTAGGTCATTGCTCTGGGCCAGAAGCAAAGAGCTTCTGAGTGCCAGCTGGCTTTTAGGGCAGCAGGAGGTTCTCAAATGCAGGGTTTGGCCTCTTGGTGGGTCACGAGGGAGCTCTGCAGGTGCCACCACTGCCCTGGACTCTGCCTGGGTGCTCCCAGGGTGGCTGGCACACACCTGGTGGGTGCACACTGGAATTGTGGAACCAGAATCCCAGAGTCACTGAGGTGGGAAAAGACCCCCAACACCATCCAGTCCAAGCTGTGTCTGATCCCCACCTTGTCCCCAGCCCAGAGCTCTGAGTGCCATGTCCAGGAATTCCCTGGACACCTCCAGGGATGGGCACTCCAAACCTCCCTGGGCAGCCCCTTCCAAAGCCTGACCACCCTTTCCATGGGGAAATTCCTCCTGAAAGCACTGGCACAGTGGCTGGGTGTTTGGCATGGGGTGGGAGAGCAGCCAGGCACCTGCCAGGTGCTCCCCTGAGCAGATGGTTGTCCCTGGCAGGGCTCTGGGAATGCACTTGCAGATGCACGGCTCTGACTGTGGCAGGAGCTGCTCCCTGTGCCAGGTGTCCCCACCCCTGCAGTGTCCCCGTGCCCTCTCAGTGCAGTGCAGCCTGTCCCTGTTCCTCTGCCGGTGTCGCCTTTCCAGTGACCTTTAGAACAAAGCCCCGGGGTGTCACAGAGGGGTGAGGGAGGGGTTGTCACAGCAGGGATGAGGCTCCTTCCCTCGGTGGCCACAGCAGCCCCAGCCCCTGCAGGATGTGCTGGTGGCTGCACTGGTGCTGCTCTGAGCTCTGTGTGGACTCCCAGACTCTCTGAGTTCAGGGTCAGCTTCCCCCTTATTTCCATCTTTGCTCATCAGCATTTTGGGGCCACATCTGGCTGCTGCTGCCTGGCCCGTGGCTGTGGAGTGCTGTGTGGGCTGCACTGCTCTGCTCAGGTTGGGACTGGGAGCATCTCTGTGCACTCAGCTCCTGTTATTAATGCACTCTCGTGTGTTTTCATCAGCAGTTTAGATTGTCTCGCTGTGATAAGCTGCTACAGCAGTTGGAAGTTCTTATCTGTTTCTATTGCTTTCCTTATTTGTTTGTTTTCCTGGAAGACGGAAAAGCTATTGCAGTTTCTCATTTTCTCAGTGTGCTTAGTCACAGCTCCTTAAGGCCAGGCCATTTGTCACAGAAGCTGAGATATTGAGAAAATTCAAATTTCCTGTGTGGTCTCATATGGAAAAATCTTCCATTTTTAGATTGTAACATATTGAAAATATTCTTTCTTATTAAGTGTTTGCCATGTTCTGCTCTGGTCTCACCCTCCTACGCTCACTCTGTTTAGAAATGGATTTCTTCTGATCCCAAAACATCCCTTTCCCTTCCTTGTGTCCCAGAAAAAAGCAGAGGGGTTTTGGTGCCTGCAGGTGGAAATGTGGGGTGCAGCACCTGGGAGTGAATCAGCAGGTCCTTGATGTTGTTTGCCACAAGAGCTCAGGTTTGTGCACCTTGGATGGCACATCCAGGAGGGTGTCCTGCTGTCCCAGTGACACAGCAGGGCTGGGCTGGCTCCACGTGGGTCTGAGTGCATCCCAGGCTGGGAGGAGGTGGGAGCTGCCCCGCAGCAAAATCTGCATTTACTGTTTATCTTTAAAAATAATTATCTGCATAAATGATCCCCAGTATTTGGGGTCGTTTGTTGGGTGAGGGGACGAGGACAGATCCGTTTTGCCTGTCAGAGCAGGTGTCAGAGGTGTCAGGGTGTCACAGCAGGGTCCTGGCTGTGGCTGGGTGATGGAGATAACCCCAGTGAGGAGCAGCTGTGGCAGGGGGTGCTGCTCGAGGGGGCTCCGTGGGGATGGTGCTGTTTGCAGGCAGAGTTTCCAGCAGGGCTGGGGCTGGCAGGAGCCTGATCCAGTGCCAGCCACCCCACCTGGCTGTGAGCACGTGGAGCCCCGTGGGCATCACCACATCCATAATGAATGAGGTGTAATGTGTGGGTGCATTTTAAATTTATCACAGCCAGGAAGATGGTTCTGCTCAGGAAAGTGATGCAATGGGTGCCCTGGCAAATAAACACTGGGGGAGGAAATGCAGAGCTATTTGCAATGGAAATTGGGTTTGATTCAGTTTCACAGCCCCTCCCCTCATGCTGTTAAAGAAGTTTGACTTTGAAGTGAAGCCCGAGGAGTTGTTATCTGCTCAGAGGCAGAACAAACATTTTGCTGTTATCACCTCTTTGCCCCGTGCTGAGGGAACCTGGCACTCCAGATACCAGCCCTGCCACTCTGGGACCATGCTCTGCTGGGAGTCCAGTGCCCAGGGTTTAAATTCCTCTGTTCTTGTGGCTTGGCTAAAGAGACAGAAATCCCAGTATTTCCTTTCCTGTGTGTCCCTAGCTGAGCTAGAGCCCTTCCAGAGCTTTCTGACTGGGATATCTGTGCCTTCAGCAGCAGCTTGGCTTAAACTCAGACCTAAGTCCTGGTTTAAGTGGCCACTGCAGCTCCCCAGGTACCAGAGGCTGCTCTTGAGTCAGTTTGTGCCTGCACAACAAGGAGCTTTGTGCAGTGTTTAGAGCACATTTGCTGCTGGATGTGGAGCGTTTTCCCTCTCAGATGGGGAGATGGTTTAAGTGGTTTCCTCTTCCCTCCGAAGTGAGTAAACTTCCAAACCACTAAGCTGGTGAGTATTGACTGACTCACCAATGGGATTAGCAGAGATCAAGCACATTATGTCTGGTGTTTGGACCTGGGCACGGCTTCCCCTGGTGGGACAGTGCTGAGCTGCCGTGTGTGTGCTGGGAGCTGGGCTGGTGGGATGGGGACTGGAGTCAGGGGGAAGGGTTAATCCTCCTTCCTGGCCTGTGCGTGCCACAAAGCTGCAGAAGAAGGGCCAAGCCCACCTCTTGAGAGCCCCTGTTAAAGTTTAATTTTCTTACAGGCTCTTATCAAGGACCAAAGGGCATCTGCAGAGTGCTGGTGCAGCTCACGTTTTCCTGAATCACCCTTGGGAAGTTCAAGTTAGAAATCACCCCTCTCCCAGGCTTTATCTGAGGATTGAGTACCAAACAGAGCCTACGTGCTGTGTGGAGCACTCTGCAGGCAGTTTGCAGCTCCTGAGGTTTGATTCCCTTCCCACCGTGTGTCCCAGTGCTGGGAGCAGCATTCCTGGCCATTCCATTGCCATTCCAGAGCCCCACACTCTGCTGGGGTGGGAAGAGCAGCTCCAGAGCTTCTCTGCTGTCACAGCTGCTGTGTTTGAAACCCCAGGGGCAGAGAGCACCAGCAGCCCCCCTGCATCTCCCCATTATTGTTGTTGCCAGGGAATCTGCTGGGCAGGAATTGCTGCTGTGCTCTGCTGATGAGTCTGGGAGCAGCTGGGGAGGGAGCAGCAGCACACAGCAGACACACGGACAGGAGCAGCAGCAGCACACAGCAGACACACGGACAGGTCTCAGTGTCTGATTGAGCCCCCAGGGGCAGCAGTAGGAGGGAGGGGATGTGGGATGTGGCCACCCCTTAGAGCTGCAGCCCCAGGCCAAGGCACAAGGCTGGGGAGGTGCAGGCTTAGCCAGCTGTGTGTGTGGAGATCCAGGCTGCAGGGTGAGCTGGGATGGGGAGATGGAAACCCTGGGAGCTCCCAGGTGCAGGGAGATGGCAACCCCTGGTGTGGGATCACAGCTGCCACCCTCCTGTCCCCCCACACCCCACACCTGAGGCTGTGCAAACACCCTGTCTTGTCAAATCCATGCTCACCTTGCTGGTCACGCTCAGCAGAGCAGGGAATTGAGGTTTGACTCCTTGCATGGAGAGGGTGGTCCGGGAGTGGATGTGGCATCCACTGAGGAGCGTGGAGGTGGCGTTGGCCCTCGGGCAAGGGTGGTGCCAGTGCCATCCCCTGCTCCTGTGCTGTCCTTCCCCTTCTCATTACAGTAAATGAGCAGTCACAGGGCTGGATTGACAGGGCAGCTCAGGGCTGATGTGTGTGTGACAGTGCTGGGGACACGAGCAGCACCCTGGGACACCCTGGGACTCCTGCACTGCTCCCCTCTGAGGCTGCTGGAGGGGGACAGGGACCAGCATCGTGTCACTGCCACTGCTGTGTCTCACAGCAGGGTATGGACAGGGCCAGGGCACTGGCACAGCCATGAGGGCAGGGACACCTTGGGGATGAAATGCTTCTCACAGCAGATCTCCTCTGTGAGCCAGTGCTTGGGGTGCTGGTGAGACACAGGGGGCTGGGATGTGTGGGGCTCCTGCTTCCTTGGGTACCTTCCTTGGGTACCTGCCTTGGGTACCTGCCTTGCCTTCTCCTGCCATTGCATGGACGTGCTTAACCCAATGCAGGTGAGCTGGCTGGCTGAGGGCCAGAGCAGGAATTTGGCACCCAGCTCTTGCCCAAAACCACTGGAAAGGTGTGCTGGTTGTTGGAGGTGTCCTCTGCTCGCTTGCTGATCCTGGTCAGGACCTGCAGGGACATCCTTGTCCTCCTTGAGCTGGGGCTTGGCTAGGAAGGAGCTTGTCCTCCTTGCCTCTTCCTCTCATGAAAAATTCATCCGTGCCACCTTTGCTCACTCACGGCGTCCCTTTCTCTCGGCAGGCCCGGCGTCATCACCATGCAGGCGCTGTCGGAGGAGGACCGGCGGCTGTGGATGGAGGCCATGGACGGCCGGGAGCCGGTGAGCAGCAATTTGGGCCAAAAAGCAGAGGGAATGGTGGCTCTGTGTCTCTCTCTGGGGAGCCCGGGGCAGATCGCTCGCTGCGGAGCCGCCGTCACGCAGCGCCCGCCAGCCGCGACCGTGGGGCAGCTCCTGCCTCCTGCCAAGAGAATCCTTTAATCCCTTGGTTAAATATTTGAGGTAATACTGTATCTCCCGTGCCTGGATTGCTGGGAGGTGCGGTGGAGAGGAGGAGGGTAGGCTTGGCCAGCACAAACATGCTGCTCTGCCGTGCTGAAAGGAAAACATGGCAAAAAGAGCAGTGGAAGAAAATACGTTGTAGATTTCCAGGGCTTTTGGAGTCCCGCGAGTCCTTGGCGGCCGTGTCTGGGTCTGGTAGAGAATTGCACGTTTCGTGTGAGCACAGGAGTGTGGCCCCTGCTCCCCGTGTTTGCTCCTGCTGTGCCAAAGGCTTCCTCACCTCTGGAAGGGATTCTGGAGGCTTGCAGAAAACTCATTGTTGTCAGTTTTTGTTTTGGAATGCATTTGCAAACCTTACCGCCAGCTTGAAGAGCGTTGGCTGGTCCTCAGGAGGTTCCTCAGGGGGCGCTGGGGTCACGGTGTGGCTCATCCCAGCTCAGTGTGGTGACTCTCCTGTGTCACTCAGGGCACTGCCAAACAGCCAAGACCAGCCTGTGGCCTCCATGCCTGCTCATGGCCAGCAGCCTTTTGGGATATGAAAAGAAGCCATGTGGAGAACCAGAGCAGCCTGGGCTGTTCCCTGACAGCCCGTGTGGTTTTGGAGTGGGTGTCTGTGTGCTGGGTTCGAGCTGGGCTCTGGCAGTCAGAGCAGAGTCCATGCAGGTGCCCCATCCCAGCACAGCCTGCTCCCACAGACTGGTGCTGGTTTGAGCAGGTCCCCCCAAATCCATGGGAAGGTCCTTGTTTGTCAGGAGCAGTGTCCACTGAAGGCAGGTGAGGCATGGACACGCGAGGCTGTCCCGTGAGCCCTGGAAAGCACGTGCTGGCCTTGGTCAAGCTCTGGCTTTTGGGACATGCAGCACTGGGAGATGGGGAGGCTGCGTGTGGGAGGTGCTGCCCTGCCTTTCAGGGAAAGGATTGCGTGGTGGATTACAGCCAGGGCCCAGCCTGGAGTCGCAGATCCATCAGGTAATTCTGGTAGGACGGGAGCTCAGGAGGTTTCTGGTCCAGCCTCCTGCTCAGAGCAGGTTGCTCGGGGTGTTACTGGGAGCTGAGAGCATCCAAGGGAGGAGAGGGCACAGCCTGCCTGGGCTCCAGCCCAGCTGCTTCCCTGGGCTCCTGACCCCAAGGCTGAACCTCTCTTGTTTCAATTTACACCCACCCAGAGAAGCTGTGCCTGCCCCATCCCTGGTCCAGATCCACGTTGGACAGGGCTTGGAGCATCTTGATTTAGTGGAAGGTGTCCCTGCCTAGGGCAGGGGGTAGGACTGGATGAGCTTTAAGGTCCTTCCAATTTAAACAATTCCAAAATTCTCTGGTTCTGTGACAGCCTCTGCTCCCTTTTTCTGTCATGTGTTGAAAAGGGGCCCTTGTTTGGGAGAAGCAGCCTGCTCCTCCACCCTTGGCTCTTGTCCCCTGGGGCAGCTGTGGTGGCACAACCCTCTGCAGCTCCAGGTGCCAGCTCCAGATCCCTCCTCAGCAAACCCATGCCTTGATTCTGGTGGCACCTGGAGACAGGATAATATTTTCCATTTCTTCAGAAACAAAATGTGTGTTAACTGAGCGGAGTCTTGTGCTCCTCCAGCCCTGCACACCTGCCTCCCCCTGCACACCTGTGCTGGGAGCTGCTGTGGCAGGGATGGCACTGCCAGCCAGCTGCCATGGGAGCTGCAGGGAGGCTCTCACGCAGCTCTTTGTGGAGCTGCTGGTGTTACCAGGCTGCAGCACAGGAGCAGAGCCAGTTGCAGAGGTGCACACAGAGATTTTGGGAGCTTGCAAAGAGCTGTGCATGTGAAAGGTGCTGTGGAGCAGCCAGGACAGGACTGCCTGGATTATCCTGTTCCAGACTCTGGTTCTGAGAGCTCCTTCAAAACCACACAGGTCGTGGTGCCGCCTGCGTGCTGCTGCTCTCCCCTATCGTGCCCATCAGCTGAGGTGAGGGCAGCTGGCTCATCCAGCACGTCAGGGGCTGTGGCTGGCCATTAATGCAATACCTCGTGGCACTTAATTGCTAATGGCTCACACTGTCCTTGCAGGTGTGGAGAGGGAGCGATGGGAATGCAGCCTGCAGGGAAACAGATCCAAGAGGCACTTGCTGCTGCTGGTGGTGTGTGTTGACACATGAGGCAGCTCCTTGTCCTCCGTTCTCCTCCTCCATCCACCAAAAAGGCAGCTGTGGGCTGTTCTGTTTGGGTTCTTATCTTGCAACACCAGCGTGTTATCTTCGTGTTACCTATTCCACAGGGATTTCCTTGAGCAAGAGACGAGGGTTTAACCTTTGGGCTCCTAGAAATATCCATCCTATGCTTTGAGAGTGTTTCTGTAACCAAAGAACCCTACTGGAAAGAATGTCTGGTTTTGCTTTGGTTTGACTGTAGAGAGAGGGGAAGGATTGGCACGGTGGGGATGGTAATTCCATGTGCAAATTCAGGCTGGGGAGAGATTAGCGCGGACTGGAGTTTGTTCCTTAATTATAATGAAAAAAGTAAACCCAAATGTGAAATTACATCTTAGCAAGATTTAAACATAGAATGTGGCTGCATTAGCCAAGACATTTGTCACAACTTGAGAAGATTTACGCTGCGTCTCACAGTGAGAGCAGCCTCCAGACAGCTCTCATCACGCCGTTAACTCTTACCACTTGTTATTCATTTGGATAAAGCCCCCGTGTTGACTTTGGGTTCTCTTCCATGTTACAGAGGTTGGAAACAGGAGAAACTGCTAACTCCGTGACGGAGCAGTGGTGTTTGGTTTTGTTAAGATACTCAGGATCAGTTTCTTATGGATTTTCTCCTCTGCTGATGCAGTTTGCAAATGTGTGTGGTGGAGGCCAGAGCAATTCTGAAACTTCCTTGGAACCTGAGTCGGGAGTAAAAGCTGTGCTGGCTGATGGTGGCTGTGCTGGG
Organism: Eopsaltria australis; assembly: GCA_034509425.1. Lineage (NCBI taxonomy): Eukaryota > Metazoa > Chordata > Aves > Passeriformes > Petroicidae > Eopsaltria > Eopsaltria australis. The sequence continues at coordinate 18,344 of JAVTVJ010001972.1, read as the reverse complement.
CTGAGGGTTTAGGAGAGGCACAAATTAGGCTGTGTCCTGTGGCAAAGAAGAAGGTGAGCATTAGGTAAGGTTGTGGTGAGTGAGTGTGGAGGAGGAGGAGGAGGAGGAGGAGGCTCAGGGGAACCTTCTGGCTCTGCACAATTCTCTGACAGGAGGGGCCAGCCAGGGAACAGGGACAGGAGGAGAGGGAACGGCCTCAGGCTGGGCCAGGGGAGGCTCAGGGTGGGCAGCAGCAGGAATTTCCCCATGGAAAGGGTGCTCAGGCCTTGGAACTGCCCAGGGAGGTTTGGAGTGCCCGTCCCTGGAGGTGTCCAAGGAATCCCTGGAGGTGGCACTCAGCGCTCTGGGCTGGGACACGGTGGGGATGAGGCACAGCTGGGACTCGATGGGCTGGGAGGGCTTTTCCCAGCTCAGTGGTGCCAGGTCTGGTGCCAGCCCCGAGCTGCAGGTGCCCCGTGGCTGCTCCCCACTAGATGGCAGCTGAGACCGGCCACTCACAGCACTTGTGGGTGGCACAGGACCCTCCACACCCCCGGGCTCTGCGGGGCCATCCCCTCCCTGCCCCGGCTCTAGGGGAGCCGTGTGACCCCAACACCCACGGGCTGCTCAGGGTGGGGACAGCGCTGGCCTCCCGGCTGTGTCCCCAAACCCAGCACAGCCCCAAACCAGGGCCACTTCCCTCCTCTGTTCCTGTGTCTCCCCTTCTTGTGGTGTGTCCCACTCAGGCCCTGCATGGCTCCTCCACGCGGGCTGGGTGCCACGGCCACTCCGGCCACTCTGGCCACGCTCCGAGCCCGCTGGCGGTGGGTGGGATGTGCCTCTGGAGCTCCCCGTGCCATGCCCCTGTCCCAGCTGTGCTCCTGGACAATTGTCAGTGCTCCTGGAGCTCCTTCAGCCCTGCTGCCCAGAGATGTCACCGGTGTCAGTGTGGCAGTGACAGCAGAGCCCAGCCCCACATTCCTGCCCAGCACACCTCCCTCCCGCCTCCTCCTCGGATATTGCTCCTGGGAATTCTTTCTGAAATTGTTTTTCATTTTCCTTGTCTAATTATACAAAATGGTGAGAGATTTATTTCCCAATGGAAACGTTGTCTTTTGAACTCACTCCAGTGCTTTCAACCTCGGCATTCCTGTTATTTTGGCTCATTCAAGAAATAAATTCACTTGAAGGACTTCAGTCCCAGCGTGGCTGGGGGGGATGGACAGGCACCCACTGCTCCCCTTCCCCACCCCTTGTACTGTGCTGGGACTCACTGGAGCTGCTTTATGATGTGAATTCATTCCATCTCAGCTATCAGAGATGGTAGAAAACCCCTCAGCCTGAGCATCTCTGGGTACAGACGGTGTCTGTGGCCTGAGCTCTGTGCATGGGGAGCCCGTGGGCGAGTGCCGGAGCGATCGCCGTGTTCTGTGCTCTGCTCTCCCCAGGGGCTGCTCCGTGTCTGGCTCTTCCTCGCTGCCTTTTTCATGCTGAGCTCTGATTGTGCTCTCAATCCCACGGACGTGTTTTTGTCAGCTTTCTGGAAAAGATGTTTTTTTGTGTACTTGCAGGTTTTTCATGGCCTTCATCCTGCCTGGGTTTGTTTGCTTGCAGCAGATTTTTTTTTGTTCTTCTCTATGACCTGAGTCATTCCTGTTGTCGCTTCTTCATCTCCCTGTCTCTCTCTTTAGTGAACAGAACATTTTTTCCCCACTCTGCCCACTCTTAATGTCTAAGTTTCTATTGTTTGCTGCTTCTTTTTGCCTCTAATCTGTTCCCCAACCCAGACAACCCAGTGAACTTTCCCTGAACTGGAGCTCAGTCTCTCCACGCTCCGGGAGCATCGGTGCCACCTCCCAGTGTGGGGAGCCATGGTGATGGTGAGTCCCAAACCAGCCCAGGGGAGCTCCTGCTTGGCTTTTTTTGCATCCCATAGCTCAAGATTATTGCCCAAAATTTTTTTTGGTCATTTTTGGGGACAGGGTGGTAGCAGAGGGTCCTCAGGGGATCATGTTCCATGTCATGTTCCATGTCATGTTCCACGTTGGTTCTCGGATCACGCGCTCTTGCCGCTGCTCCCTCCTTCCCCCTCTCCTGTTTGGTAACCCATTTAAGCCTGTAATAGCAGTAACTTTACATGGAGTTTGTAAGCTTTTATTTTGCTTCTAAAGCACTTAAGCCAGTGAGGTCTTAAGCCTTGACTTCAGGCTTTTATTTCTGGTTCCAGCAACTGCTGCTTCAGTGGCTGACGGCTCACCCAGCTGGAGTCCCTGTGGCTGCTGGGGTTGGTCCTGTGCTTAAGAAGCTGTTTGAGAGAAAAATACTTAGAGAAGCATTATAGATAATTTTTAAAAGAGAAAAGAGCCCTCTGGATTGCTTTTACACACCTAAAAGCGTGGTCCCACCCAGTTTTGGCAAGTCTGTGACCTCTCATTCCAGCTGTGTTGCTGGGGACGTCCAGGAGCAGAGCAGTGGCTCCTGTCTCTGCTGTGAATACCTCATTGTTTCTGTCATGCATTCCTTGCTCTTCCCTGGGGCCTGTGCTGCAGAAATTGGCTACTAAAGCTTGGCTTTGCCTGGACACTGGGCTGGTTGGTCCCAGGACAGCAGCTGGGTTTTGCTCTCCCTTTGGGAGATGTTGCCCTTGGTGGGGATGCGGTGGCAGCCGCTTTTCTCTGTCTGTGCTGTGTCACTGCTGATACCCCCAGAGGAGCTCACAGGGTGAGGGCTGGGGATGTGAGCGTGGCTCCTGATCCACAGGACGTGGCACAACACACCTGGGACACCCCCAGCTGTGCTGCAGGTGTGTTCTGTGGGCTCAGGCTGGAGGTGAGCGTGGTGCTGAGGGGTGGGCTGGGGCTGTGGGGTGCCTGGGAAACGGGGCTGATGGAACCTGGATTGCAGCACAGGTGTGGAACAGGATGGAGCAGCTGCTTGCAGCAACTCGTTTGTGAGCCTGGGCCCAGAGAGGTGAAGCAGCCTCGGGGGAGGGTGCAGGGTGCTCACATCCAGTGATTTTGTGTGGTGGGAACTTGCTGTCCACCCTTCAGCCCCAGTAGGGAGGCACAGAGCTGGAGTGACAGCCCAAAGAGAGCCTGCTCCCTCTCCTTTCCTCTCTTTATCACCTCTGCTTCCAGTTATTTGATCAGGCAAATTCAACAAACATGTAGAAATTCAGGGAATAGCTCCGTGTTGGGAGAACAAATTTCCCTGCCAATTTAAATAGACTATTAGAGTATTGTTTCCTACTTTAAATTAAAAATTAAAGTAAATGGTTCATGCTACAATGACTCGCAAAGCCAGCCTCTCCCATTATTTCCTCCTTTATTGGATGGTACATTTGGTTTTAAGCTGTGATTTACTCTCCTGCTGCAGCCCCCCCATCATCCCTCACTCTGGGGTTTCTCTTCTCCCAGCTGCAGCCTCAGGAGAAGCTCTTTGGACTCTCTGTTGTTTTGATAATTTTATTTCTGTATTCAGCTTTGGTTTGTCATTCCTGGCAGATCCATGTGTGGAGCTGGGCTCTGCAGGATCAGGACTGGGATTGGGACCAGGACTGGGAATGGGATCAGGTTTGGGATTGGGATCAGGTTTTGGATTGGGATGGGATCAGGTTTGGGATTGGGATCAGGTTTGGGATTGGGATCAGGTTTGGGATTGGGATTGGGATCAGGACTGGGATTGGGATCAGGAGCAGGCAGGCTGCAGGCTCAGGCCGTGCAGGGTGCAGGTGCACGTGTCCCATGCTGTCCCAGTGTTTGTGGGGTGGTACAAATGGTGCTGGCAGCCCCTGGGGTGGAGCACGGGCAGGGCTGGGGTTTTCCCAGGGAGGTTCTGAGTGTTGTGGAATTTCAGGTCCTGTTTGGAGAGGAATAAATGTGCTGCTGCAGTTTTGGAGAGGGACACCAGGAGCCTTTAAAAGCCCCATTGGGCTGGCTCCCAGCTCCAGGAAAGAACCTTGTGCTGCATCCCAGGATTGGTCCAGGAAACCTCTGCAGCCACCCTGGGCTTACAGGAGTCTCTCTGGGAGAGGAGGGATGGGATTGTGCCCCTTTTCTGCTGCTCCCCCGAAGCCTCAGGTTCTGTGCTGCCCCTCACCTGTCCCCAGGTGTGCAAATGGGGGACTGAAAGTGGTCTCACCTCAGGGATGTCCCAGCCTTTAAAGCTGCAGGTGGTGGTGGCTGAGCCGGTCCTGGCACGGAGCCACCACCCTCGTTCAGAACACCCGGGCAGCGTCAAACCTCCTTTGACAGAGGAGGAGCGCCAGGCACGGCTGTGTTACAGTTATTTTAAAAATAAAGATGACACTGTCATTTAAAATTAGGCTGGTTTTGATGTGCTGGGAGCCCGTGTTCGTCAGCAGGCGTTGGGAGGAGGAAGGGCGTGTGTGCTGCTGGGGCTGGCCGGGCTCCAGGCAGAGCTGCTGGAGGAGGATGTGCGAGTTGTTGCTCAAGCATCCTAGAAAACTTGGGGGAAGCTTGGGCCGGCAGAACTTCTCACTTTCAGTCAGTTGTTTGAGTGATCCTGACACGTCTGCTCTGCTGGGCTCACCCGAAAACGCCGCTCTGGGAAACTTCAGACCCTTCAGTTATTCCAAAAATGCATTTTGTTGGAGCAGTTGACCTTTAGCTGCGTTATTCCGAGGCTGCTGGGTCTGACCCGCTCTGCTCCCCTCTGGGGCTCCCACCCAGCCCCCAGAGCTGCTGCTGCTGCATTCCCCTCCCGCACGGGGAGCTGGCAGTGTGGGCCAGGTGATTTCCCCCTGCTTGTGACCCAGGTGATTGTTTCCTTGGGTGACAAACAGGGTTATATAACCACGCTGAGCTCAGCAGCCCAGCTGGCTGGCGGGGAGCCCGGCCGGCCTCGGCTCCGCGGGCCCTTGGGAATGCCTGCACTTGTAATAAAATGTGGGCTTGTTTTTAATTAGAACCATCCTCTAGTTCAGCTCCGGCAGACAGAAGAGCAAGACCCGTGGTGAGGATTCAGTCCCCCCAGATACTCCGTTTTTTTTGATAGATTTTTCTTTTCTGGCTTTTAATCAGGCCCGGGGTGTGAGTTTGAAGCTGAGGATTATGTTGGAAGGAAGGAGGAGGGGAGAGAAAGGGGGACACAGGTGGGAGATGGCTCTGACTGTGATGAACAGTAGGTTAGGAGGAAAGGAAGGAAGGAAGAAAGGAAGGAGCTGCCAGGGTCCCTGGCCTCCCTCTTCCAAAGGAACAGCTTTGTCTGCATGACATAAACCAACATTTCACAGTGGGTTTCTGCTGCCCTGCCAAGTTCTCCACTTGGGAAGCAAGGCATAATCTTGCCTCCCCTCCTGCTGCAGAGAGGTTTGCAGGGATGTGGGCTGGGAGAGATCAAGCTCCTATCTATATCTCCCTGGCTCCCAGAGCAAGGAGGGTTATTTCTAACCACAACACAGTGTAGTCTAGCTCTGAAAATCCTGCTTGTAGTACGAAAACCTGGCTCTCGAACAGAAATAGAACAGGGTTGATAAGGCAGAGCCAGAAACAAGGGCTGATTTCATCAAGGTTGCCAGGTGTCCTGCTTTTAACAAGGAAATGGGCCTTTTGTACATGAGCTGTGCTGGGATCCTGCTCCAGGGCTGTGTCCCAGCGGAGCAGCTCCGCAGTGCCGAGCTCAGGGAAAGGTCTGCAGAGTCCTGCCTGCTGTGGCACTTGCCTGGCACTGCTGTGGCACTTGCCTGGCACTGCTGTGGCACATGCCCAACCCTCTCTTCTCTTCTTCCTTCTTTCCGTTCTTCCTTGGGCCCCTTCTCTCTTGCTGCCCTGCCCCAGGCCTGTGCCATCCCCGGGGATCCCTGGGTGCTGGAGCTCCAGTCCTGTCCTGGGCATCCCTGTGCCCCTGGAGGGCCCTGCAGGACACTCTGGGGACTGTGGGGACACTGTCAGGCACATCCCTGGTGTCTGAGTGAGGAAGGAATCGAGAGGAAAGGTTTGTTCCTTCTGTTGCAGGGCAGTTGAGGAGTGGACAGGGGACGTGTGGGATCCCCAGCTTTCCTTGCTCGGGCAGAGCTCTCTGAGAGCTCGGGGTGCTGCAGGCACCCAGCAGCAGCTGGGTCAGTCAGGGTGGCCAAACTCCAGCTGAAGCTCTGCTCTTCAGCCCATTTTCCCTTATAAAAGGGTTGCAAAACGCCCATGTGCAAAATTCCATGTGCAATGCCTGTGCTCCTCCTGCCCGTGGCTTCCCAGGCTGTCCCAGCGTGGCTGGGAAGCCACTTGGGCCACCAGTTCTGGGGGAATGTCACATCTATTTATACCCTTTGGGCTTGTGCATCTTTTCAGCTGGAAGTTGAAAGGCTCGTTCCTGGCTGTTTTGAGGATTTCTGAATATGAATCACAAGGAAATTGCATAACACTGCAGCATTTCCTCCCATTGCTCTGGGCCTTGCAAACACCACGCTCCCCCAGGGAGAGCAGGGAATTCTGGCAGCACTGGCCCATTCTGAGAGTCCAAATGGAAAGTCTGGCTTGAGGGGAAGGTCCTGTCACCAGTGAGAGGAGCGTGAGGTGGAATCTTCCACGCCAGGGCGTGGAGCTGAAATCCTTCTCCGATGGAGATCCCCCTCTCTGCAGACCAGGGCTGCTGGCCTCTTGGTGTCCAGTGCTTCCCTAAATCCCTCTTCCCTCTGAGCAGATGGATTATCCTTTCCTCTAGATTCTAGCCCTTGGGCAGAATTTCGTGCTGAAGTTGGAACTCGAAGGATTTAGGGAGCGGTGCAGCCTCCAAGGGATGCAGCTCAGGTTGGGCCATTCTGGATTTGAAACTTGAAATGAAAATCTGCTTTTTGTCTGAAATGTGTGCTCATGGAAATGCGTGTTTGTGGCCATAGGAAGGCACAGTCCATGTCACCATGGGCAACAGCGTGACCCCTGAAATGAGGAAATAAAAATGAAATTACTCAACATCATCTTTTTTTGCAGTTCCCCTTCCAGCCCCCAGCTACTTCCTTTTCCTTTTCTTTTCCCACAATCCAGTGTCATCCCAAACCACTCACATACCCATTTTGCATGCCATGTGAGCAGTTTATTTAGGATCAGGGTGGAAAACTGATGGGTTGAATTCTCCTTGATTTATCTGTGCACAAGCAGAAAGTGGCATCAGATGATGAATTGTGGCTGTAGGGCTACTGTAGGATCTGGATGGTGCCATTGATGGTTGTAGGACCATTTTAGACTCTGGATGGTGCCATTGGGGGCTGTAGGAGTATTTTAGGCTCTGGATGGTGTCTGGGGGGTGTTTCAGGCTCTGGGTGGTGCCACTGATGGCTGTAGGACCATTTTAGGCTCTGGATGGTGTCTGGGGGTGTTTCAGGCTCTGGATGGTGCCTTTGATGGCTGTAGGAGTATTTGGGGCTCTGGATGGTGTCTGGGGGGTGTTTCAGGCTCTGGATGGTGTCTGGGGGGTGTTTCAGGCTCTGGATGGTGCCATTGATGGCTGTAGGAGTATTTGGGGCTCTGGATGGTGTCTGGGGGGTGTTTCAGGCTCTGGATGGTGCCATTGGTGAACTGTAGGAGTATTTTAGGCTCTGGATGGTGTCTGGGGGTGTTTCAGGCTCTGGGTGGTGCCTGTTGGTGACTGTAGGAGTATTTGAGGCTCTCAGTGATGGCCATCAGTGGTTGTAGAGGTTTTAGGCCCCAGATGGTGGCTGTAGGAGTATTTTAGGTTCCAGATGGTGTCTCAGAGGATTTCTGATGAGGAAAATCCACAGCTGATGTTTGCATGATCCACAGCTCCGTGCTGGGGTGTGAGGCAGTGGCAGGACTGAATTCAAAGGGGGCAGGAGCAGGTGCAGCACCTGCATCGCTGCCTCTGCCCAGGCTTTGCTCCAGGTGAGCTTTGGGATCCAGGAGCAAACACTCAGCTGTGCTGTGGGGGGCTGTGAGTGACCCCCAGCTCATCCTGGGCTCATCCCAGGGGATGTGGGGAGCTGCCTCCTGGGCTGTGTGTTCCTCCACCACACCCTCGAGCATCACAGACCTCTTAATCATCCCCATAAAACCATTTCCTCTGCAGAGCAAAGCATGCATTTGGTGAAATGTCTCAGCAAAGGAAATAACTGGTTCTTTGACGAATTATCTTAAATATCAAGTTCATAATTGAGCATAGTGCAAGTGTCAAAGTAGTCATGAGTTGTAACTGCTCTCATAAAATTTATCTTTCTGGATTACTTACAGATGCATCTTGGAATTTTTCAATAATAGCTCGTAAAGGCCTCCTTTAAGCTTCCAAGCAGCAATTACCCTGCAGGAATGAAGCAGCAGTAGCTTCTGCTAAAAAAACCAATTATACAATCTGGTTTTGTTCAGGATATTTGACCATCTACAGTAGGAGTTTAGAAAGCTAAACACGAGACATCAAGGTCTGTAAGTTTTGTGCTATGTTAATATATATCTTTTCCATACACATCACTTCTGAAACCACCTGGTAAGGATATTTTGTCTCTGGAGATAGAATCAAATGGGAATAATTAGTGAGGGCGAGATGTTAAAGCATTGCAGTGCTGCAGGGCAGGGATTTGTCTCCACCTTAGTCACCAGTCCCAATTCTGGGAGTTTTATAACCCAGCCTGTTCCCACACGTGTCCGTGGGCCACAGGCCCTTCACCTCCCAGCAATGTTTCTGCTCTCTGATTTCCCACCCTGTGTCAGTGACTAATACTGGGAAGTGAAAGAGGCTTTTTATTTCACGAGAAACTCTCTGGGTTTAGGGCTGTTTTCTCCAGCGTGTGTTAACAACAGCAAAAACAGTGTGTGGGCATAAAAACACACTCATTTCATGGTGTTTTATTGTCTGGCTTGGTGCTGGGCTATGTGTGTGTGTCTGCAGAGCTGCCACGAGCTGGGTGTTGGCTGCTGCCACCCTGTGAGGTGTCACCACGTTGTCCCTTTGTGTCCTCCTGTCCCAGAGCTGTGTCTGGGGCAGCCACACCAGCCTGGGCATGGGAATGCTGCAAAGATGGGTGAGAGAGGGGGAAAATCAAATCCAGCCCTTGGCAGCTGTTTGGAGCTGGGTTCAGAAGAGCTTATCCAAGGTGCTCCCAGCCCATCTCTCCAGGACAGAGGTGCTGCAGTCCCAAGCCTGGGGCTGTGTGTGGGGTGGGGAATAGCAAGAACCTCTTTAAAATTCCTTTAAAACTCTTTAAAACTCTGCACCCTTTCCCAGGGGGAGGTTGGTCCATGGAGTGACTGACGTGTGTGTGAGGCTCAATCTTCAAGTGCATCCTTCTGCTTTAAGCCCTGCCTGTTATCAGAGCTGTTTGGAAAGAGTGGAATATCAACATCCCCAGGGCCAGGCTGGCCAGGAGTGACCTCTGCCAAGGCAGGAGCCCCAGGGGTTTGCCAGCAGAGCAGGGGTGACCCTTGGGGCACCCTCACTCTTGGACCTCATACTCAACAGCCCTTTCCTCAAACTTGGAAACTTCCTCTTACCCTGATAAATCTCCCTCTGAAAGAGTTGAGGCAGTATTGAAAAGTATTTCTTGGAAAAGGAAGGGATATTACAAACATGGGGCTTGGTTAAAACCCTGCTGGTGCAGAGCTGTGTTAGAGGATCAGCAGAGACAGAGGATGAACGGTTTGTCCTCGGTGAGATGGATGGAGGGTGGCAGCGTCTCTGTTTTATGGTTGCTGTTGACCCCTGTGTGGAACTTCCCTCTCCTTGTGTGCACACTTTGCAATTAATGACAAAAGCATTTTGTGTTTCCTTGTCTGCCCTTTTCCCTTGTTTTAAGAGCAGTCTGTGGTGATTAACAACCTCTGCTGTTGCATGGATCCAAACTGGGAGAGCAAATGTGCAGGCAGAGCATCTCCTGGAGCTGCTGTGCTGTGCACTGGGAATGGGAATGGTTTAGGTTGGAAGGATCTTAAAATCCCTCTTGTTTCACCCCCTGCCATGGGCAGGGACACCTCCCACGATCCCAGGCTGCTCCAAGGCTGATCCTTTGCTGTATTTAGTGTCACCTGTGTGTGTGGGGTGAGCCAGGGCACGAAGTGATCCCAAGGAAGGGCCGTGTGTCTCCAAGCCTTTGAGCAACAGGCTGAGCCTGTTTTCCATCTCACTTCAGCCAAGGTTTTTTTTTTTTTAACCAGTCCTTCCCAGTGTTTTCCTTTAACACTTCTGGTCCCTTCAGTGAGCCCTCAACAGAGGCACTGAAGTTGGAGGGAAAAGCTCCCTGAGGGAAGGCTGGCTCCGTGGTGGGGCTGCAGGGCAGCAGCACCATCAGGGGAGCCCATGGGTGTTTTCCTTCCCTCTTTCCACTTATTTTATTTTCTTGGTATAAACACTGTTCCTAGAGGAAAACTCACTTGCTGACTGCAGCTGGTTTTGCTGCTGAATCATCCCCCGCTCGCCAGATGTGGCTGATGGATTTTCTCCTGCAAACAATCATCTCTGCTGGGTCTTGTGCTACGTAGCCAGGTGTCCTGGGAGGGGGAGAAGGATCCTTGGAGGGCTCAGTCCCTGCCCAAACCCCAGTTTTGAGGTGCCCCATCAGATTTGTGCTTCCCTGAGCGTGCCCTGGGTGGTGGAGCTGATCCAGGGTGCCCTGCCATGCTCTGGCTGGAGCCAAACAGGAGGGCACAGGAATGGCCTGTGTTTGGGTGACCTCCAGGGAAGGAATGTGTTTATGTGGCCTGCTGGTGACATGCCCTGTGACACACAGCCCTGCCGGGGTGTTTTGGATGCTGGGGGTTGTGGGGGCACCCTGGGTGAGCAGCGTCCGAGCCCGGCTGCTGCTGGCTCTGCTCCTCCTCTGAGAACATCACAGGCAGCTTCACCCTCCAGCTGGAGCTCCTGGGGGAGATTCCCCACGGCAGGGACCCCGTGGGAAGCACAGACCATCCCAGTTGATGTCAGGGGCTGGGATCTCGGGGAGGCAGAGCCCTGCCTGCAGCCTCAGCCTCTCTGCTTCTGTTGCTGCCTGAGTGTTGCTATCAACACGGCCTTTGGAAGCTTGCCTTGCCCTGGCTATTTCGGGATGCAGCATGTGATGCAGGCTGCTCCCTGCTCCCTCTGCAAGGGGGCTCCAGCCCTGCTCCCAGCACCTTCACCAGCCCTGGCTCCTGGGCAGTGCCTTTGTCCTGGGCAGTGCCCACTCGGCCACACCCAGGGTGCTGCTGGAGCACTGGGATGTGTGGTTGTGTCCCTGGTGTTTCCCTGGTGTTTCCCTGGTGTTTCCCTGGTGTGTCCCTGGTGTGTTCCTGGTGTGTCCCTGGTGTTTCCCTGGTGTGTCCCTGGTGTGTTCCTGGTGTGTTCCTGGTGTGTTCCTGGTGTGTCCCTGGTGTGTTCCTGGTGTTTCCCTGGTGTATTCCTGGTGTGTCCCTGGCGTGCTCCTGGTGTGTCCCTGGTGTGTCCCTGCTGTGTCCCTGCTGTGTCCCTGGTGTGTCCCTGGTTTGCTCCTGATGTGCTCCTGGTGTGCTCCTGGTGTATCCCTGGTGTATCCCTGGTGTGTCCCTGGTGTGCTCCTGGTGTGTCCCTCGTGTGTCCCTGCTGTGTCCCTGCTGTGTCCCTGGTGGGACTCTCAGCTCTGAAGGATTATTTCAAACCATTTTCCTCTGGTGAGCTGCAGAAATGCAGCCTCTCTGAGGGCTGATCTTCTTACAGCTGCTGCTGGTATTATCCTGGCCTTTTAAACTGCCCTCACATCGTGATTAAAACCTTCTGCCAGTGTTTTCCCTTTCCATTGTATGCACTGGGACGTCACTTTAATCCCCAGTGGCCAAGCTGTGGTGCTGATCGGGGTGGGAGGAGGAGCATTGATGTTGGAAGGCTGGAGAGGCTTGGGATGGAGTCCTGCTGGAGGCTCTGCTGTGCTGAGAGCAGGGCTGGCTGCAGTCATGGCCTCACCCTGCTGCAGTTCCTGTCCTCCCCAAATCAATGCCATTTCTTTTCCTCTCCTGCTCTGTGCCTGGCTCCTTTGCTCAGGCTGTACCTGAGGAGGGTGGTACCTGCTCCCTGCCCGAGGTGCACCTGCAGGTGCAGCCTTTCCAGGGGTGATGCCCATAAGGGAACTGCCTGCTCTGCTCTGAGTTTGTGTCCTTTCTGTGTGTCTTTCAGGAGAGGAGCCATAGAATCATGGAATGGTTTGGGTTGGAAGGGACCTTTAAAGGTCATCAAGTCCAACCCCACCTTCATTTTGTTTAGAAACCTCTCACTTCTGGTTTCACCTGGTCCATCCCATTTGCATTCCTGCATTTTAAGAGCTGTCCTGTCAGTATTTGAACACAACTTCAGGGCTGGGGCAGCCCAACATTTGTGTGCAGGAGGTCAGGGTGGTGTTTGGGGACCTGGCTGCTGGGGGAGGTCCTGGCAGCAGCCACGGGGGTGACACCAGCTGTGCCAGCAGTCCCAGCCCAGCTGGAGCCAGGCTCTTCATGAGACTTTCTGCTTGTGTTTTCCAGGTGTACAACTCCAACAAGGACAGCCAGAGCGAAGGCAGTGAGTATTCCTTCTGCAGCCTGACCCCTGGGAGCTGGCTGAGCTGTGGGAGGGGTCAGCAGGACATGCTGGTGACACTGGGCTGTGCTGGGCTCCCCGGGGGCTGGGGGGTGACAGGGCTCAGTGTGGGGACCCCAGGGTGGCCCCAGGGAGAGCTGAGTGTGGCACCCAGCAGGGAGCAGGGGCAGAAAGCTGCTGGTGGCACCTGGGACCAAGGAGAGCAGTGCCAGGCAGTTCCCTGCACCCCTCAGGGTGTGTCCCCTCCTGCCCCACCCCGTGTCCCCACCCCAGTGGCACTGCAGGGCTCTGGTGGCCTCTGGTCCTGCTCCTGAAGCTCAGCACAGGGTTCAGGTGGCACCTGGGACCAGCCAGCTCTGCCCTCTGAGCCAGAATGTGCAGGGTGAATGTGGCTGCAAAGGGAATTGGAGCAGAAATACAGGAGTAAGGAGGTCCTGCCTTGTCAAGATTGTCAACAGGAGCCCTTAAAAATAAAAAAAAAGCTGTTTTTATTGTAGTTCAGGCAATCAAAGCCTTGAGTCAAGAAAGCACTTGTTTTTCTTCCTAGAGGAACAGTTGCACCTGGTCCTGCCTCCGATGTCCTGTGTTTTAAAACCCTTAATTGAGCCATTTCCCAGTAGGTTGGATTTGCCATAATTGCAATATTCCAGCCCCAATCCCTTCCCTCCTTCTCTCAAAGCCTGGTCAGGCAGGGCCAGGCCTGGGCTGATGGTCAGTCCTTGGTTCATTCTGGTGCTGCCTCAGACACGGCATTTTCATCTGGAGCCAGAGCGTTTTTCTCTCAATAATTGGTACAATTTGCAGCTAATGTTCCTCACACCCATTTCAGCCCTTGCACAGAGCAGTCTCTTCCCCCTCTCTGCTCTCTCCTCTGTGGTTTCTCCTTCCCTTTGGTCCTCTCTGGCACCAGCTGCACATCCATCCTTCCCTGCAGGCCTCTCCTGGCTCTGTGTGTGCCTCCCAGGTGATGCTCGCAGGGCTCAGTGCTGTGCCTCACGCTGGGAAGGGCAGCATGGCCAGTGCCCCTGGGGCAGGAGCTCTGCTGGAGCAGCTCCTCTGGGCTCTTTTCCAGAGGGGCAGGAGGAGTCTGCGAGGTGCAGAGCCCAGGAGTGGCTCAGCTCTGTCCTGCCCAGCCCTGAGCTGTCACTGCTCCGTGTGCCCTGGCTCTGCCAGCTCTGTGCCTGGTGCTTTGGCTCAAGAGGTCATTTTGGAGGTGTCTCTTACAAATGACAGTGGTCCTCCTGGTCTGCTCCTTGTGTGTCCTCCCTGGTTCTGGGAGCAGCTTGGGACCCTTGGCTGAAGGTGCTGCTGAGCCCTCTGCTTGGGCTGGGGCTGCCCCTGCTGTGGGCAGGGGTCTGACTGCTGCAGCCTCCTTAAATCCCTGTTTCAGAGCCCTGCCTGCCTCACCAGCCACTCTCAAATGGATTCAGCAGCTCTGGCTCTGTGCCAGCAGCCCTTGATCCACGAGCTTCCTATGGGGCTGGAGATGAGTGTGGTGCTGGAGAGGGTCCGGATGCAATTCCTGACCCCGGGGCCCCTGTACCTCTGCTTCCTGCCTGCACTTCTGGCAGGCTGGGAGTGCCTCTCACTGCTGTGCTGGCACTTTTGGGACACTGTAATTTTGCAGAGCTTTTGGGTTTTCTGTCCTGCTGTGTGGCCAGATGGCCGTGGGCCTGTGGGTGATTTATCTTGGTGTGCTGTGGAGGGGAGGAGGCCGAGCAGAGGGGCTGAGCGGTGTCACTGAGCCACGGGAGCCAGGGGAATTCAGATGCTCCAGTTTGCTGACCAGAAGGACTTGCCCTGCTCTGTGGAAACAAATCCTCCAGGCCATTTGTGCTTATTGCACGCAACAGCACGAAATTCCTCCTTTCCCTTCCTTCCCACAATTTCCCTCCCCATCTTCCACATCCACTTGGCTCCCCATTAGGTCAGGACCCCATCAAAGTATTTATTTTCACAAGCTCTTCACAGACCTTGAGTCCCTTGGCTGCCCTGTCTGCCGTGCCCTTGTCTGGGTGCCCTGGCCCTTCCCAGCAATCACAGTCATGGAATCACAGAATATTTTGGGTTGGAAGGACTTTAAAGCTCCTCTCTTCCCCTCCCTGCCATGGGCAGGGACACATTCCACTGTCCCAGTTTGCTCCAAGCCCTGGCCTTGGACACTTCCAAGGATCCAGGGGCAGCCACAGCTGCTCTGGGCACCCTGTGCCAGGGCCTGCCCACCCTCATTGTATAAAACTGTCCCAATCTTGGCAGCTCACTGCTAGTGAGAGCCCTGAAAACTCATTTCTGGTAAGACAACAAAGCTCATTCCTCTGGTCTCTGCCTCATGATTTCCCCCCTTCTCTGTGGTTCTTATTTCCAAAATGTCTTTGAAAGAATTCAAACCAGTGGTGGTTGCATGGCACAGGAACGTGGGGGGAGGCAGAGGAGCTGCTTTGCCCTTGCCCTGTGCACACACAGCTGGAGCCAGCCAGGCTGGCAGAGCTGGATCAGCCCTCCTGCCCCTTCCCAATGCTCTGATGTGTCACATGAGCAAAAAGGAAAGGAATTAATGGATTAAATAGAAATAATCTGTCAGGCATAAATAGAAGGGGATGAGACCCCTTCAGCAGCACTTGGAATGTGATGCTGCTTGAAGGTCAGGTGAGTGTGGGGTGTGTGGGCAGCAGCTGCTGTACAGGTGGTGTGTGTCACCTGGGCTGCTGTGAAATGTTTCTGGGATGGATTTCAGCCTGGACAGAGCATCTCCTTGGGCACTGAAGAGCCTGTGACACGTGTGGGGGCCTGGAGCTGAGCCTCACACCCTGCCCTGAGGAAGGAGAGCCTCAAGGGAGGCTCAGAAAGGCAGGCAGGGACAGTTCAGACTGGAAGTTAGGGGAAATTTCTTCCCTGGAAGGGCTGTCCAGCCCTGGCACAGCTGCCCAGGGCAGGGGGGTCCCCATCCCTGGAGGGGTTTTACAGACCTGTGGCTCTTGGGGACGTGGGTTAGTGGTGGCCTTGGCAGTGCTGGGGGAATGGTTGGAGTTGATGACCTTGGGGGGCTTTTCAAACCCAGATGATTCCATGGATCTGTGATCTGGACAGGAGATCCAGATCTGCCTTTGGTCTGGGCCATTGCTGAACTGAATCATTTGGTAAAAGACTGAGATAAAGAGCAGATGCTCTGAGAGAGGGGAAATCAAGCTTTTACAATGCTCATTAAAAGTTAAATTCAAGGATGCATAAAGGCACTTAGGATATTTAATCAGATATTATTTCTGGATGTAGCTACTGCAAATAAAACCCCGACCCTTCCTGATCCAGAGCTTGACAATGAGTGGAAGAGCTTATTCAGGATCTGCTCAGGGGGATTATGGCAGGTCACTGCTATCCAGAGGCACTGCTGGGTTTCCTCCTCCTGCTGTTGCTGGTGGGGTCCCAGCCCTGCCTGGCCGTGGGCTGGTGGCTCTGCAGGGTTATGGAATCATGGAATCATGCAATGGGTTGGGCTGGAAAGGACCTTAAAGATGATCCAGTTCCACCCCCTGCTGTGGGCAGGGACATCTTCCACTATCCCAGGTTGCTCCAAGCCTTGGGGGCCCAAACATGCAAGGGGCTAAAGGACAACTGCTGGTCTGTGGGGTGGGCTGGCACCTGCAGTGCCTGGCAGAGAGCCTGGAGCACTGATCCAAACTGGCAGCACCACCCAGGGGTACCCACGGGTCAGGGTCACACCAGTGCCAAGCCAGGGCTGATCAGAGCTGCTGAACTGGCTCTGCTGGAGCAAGAGAGTTTTCCCACCATGGATTTGAGCTTCTCAGGTAGCCTGGGATTTATCAGTGGCCTGGGAATGGCAGCTGTGCCCTGCTGATGGATGGCACCGTGGGTTTATGCTGCATCCATGCTGGGAGCCCTGAGGGCGCCCAGCAAAGGGCTCTGCAGCTTCTGCATGATCCTCACGTCGTGTGGCACGGGCGTCCTGCAGCTCGTGTGCTTGTGTTGGCTCAGCACTGCAGCCTGCCTGCCCAGAAAAACATAATAGAGCTGTTTCCCTTTGCTCTGCTTTGGGTCCTCGTGCCACTCATCAGACAAAGCCCACCCCCAGCAGAGGACTCAAAGCAGGGGATTAGGAAGGGGCTGCTCCCTGAGGGTGTGAGCTGGCAGCTGCCCAGGAGCAGCCCTGGATGGTGGAATGAGCAGGGGATGCAGAGCAGAGGAGGGGATGCAGAGCAGGGGATGCAGAGGAGGGGATGCAGAGCAGGGGATGGAGAGCAGAGCAGGGGATGCAGAGGAGGGGATGCAGAGCAGGGGATGGAGAGCAGAGCAGGGGATGCAGAGGAGGGGATGCAGAAGAGGGCATGCACAGCAGAGCAGGGGGTGCAGAGCAGGGGGTGCAGAGCAGGGGAGCTGCACATGCCCTGCTGAGGGCACTGCCAGCCCTGGGCTCTGCTCCCTTCCTGCCCTGCCCTCCATCTGAGTTGTGTCTCACATCACAGCATTCCCTGGGCTCTGGAGCCTGGGGTGGCTTTGCCCACCCTTTTCTGAGGGGCTCCTGCCCTGTGGAAGGTTTTCCAAACCTTTCTGTACAGAGGGTCTAATTTTCTGTAACAAATTGCTGTCTGTGGGCGGTGTTTGCCAGGCAGTGGTGGAAAGCTCTCTGTGGGGTGAATTCTTCCAGCAGGTGTTCGGGTCCCTGTGCTAGGAATTCCTGGAAGTTAGAAGTGAAAACCTGCACTGGCACGAGTGCTTTGAGTTGTACATCCCATTAACTCTCATGTTTTAGCTCTCACTCTCGGGCAGAGGCAGCTGCCTTTGGGATATCCTAATTTGCACCAAATGAATATTTCATTTGTGCTCATAAAAGAACTTGATCCGTGCCCATCCATGCTGGGCGAGGCTGAGCATGGGGCTCACCAGACAATGTTGTTCTGCTGGACTTTGCCTTGCTGGGGGCAGGAGCAGCCCTGAGAGGCTCCCCAGGACAGGTCCCCTCCCTCTGTGCACAGGAGGTGCTTTGGACAGAGAGTTGACCCAAAATTCACTCCCATCTCCCAGTCCCTGGTGCTCTTCCACTGCCATTTGCTGTCAGGTCTCTCCTCTTCAGGTGATGTTTCTACCTCCATAGAATCACAGAACAGTTTGGTTTGGATGCTCTCCAGCCCGTGGATGGCTTGGTTAGCTGGGTGCAGGATTTATAGGATTTCCCTGGGACTCATCAAGCAGGACACCTCATGTGCCATTTCCAAGGATTTGTTGTGTCAAAATATACAATTTCATTTCTTTCCAAGCCCTCGTTGTCAACTTTCCAGACAAATCTGGGTTATCTCACCTTGATCCTAAATTAATTTTTGGCCATCTGCACTGGTGGATGCCTGGCAGGGCCTGGTTCAGAGGGATGTGGAGGCTGGAATGATGATCAGTGTCTGTGCTTGCCCGGGTTACAGCTGGTACAAACTGCTGTACTTGTGTTTTTCTGCCCTCATTTATCTCCTCCTGGCCTGGGCAGTGGTGCAGCATTGCTGGGATGGCAGGGGTTCAGGAGGAGCCTGGAGCTCCCTGTGGGGCCCTGCCCTGCCAGCTGCTCACCTCTGCTCTCTGCCCTTCCCTGCAGCTGCCCAGCTGGACAGCATCGGCTTCAGCATCATCAAGAAGTGCATCCACGCTGTGGAAACGAGAGGTGAGGGCAGCTCTGGGGCTGGCCTTGCTCTGGGGCACCTGTGGGCAGTGGAGCAGTTGCTTTCCTGCCCTTTTCGTGGCCAGAGTGATTCATGAAGCCTCAGACCCACAGCAGATGGACCCAGAACGTGCTCGGGCTGCTGCTGAGCAGTGTTTGCCCCACGGCTGGGCCAGCAGAGACTCAGAAACACGGGGCAGAGTTAGGAAATTACACCCTGGCTGTGCAGAAG
>JAVTVJ010001971.1:0-16006 GCA_034509425.1 Eopsaltria australis | reverse complement strand
CTCTTGTAGAAAATGTATTTGTAACTAAAAATTCCCATGCTGTGTTAAGGAAAAAGAAACCCCCTTAGAAATCCAAGTGCTTCCTGATGGATTCCTGGCGGACAAAATTGCCTTCAGCTTGCTTAAGTATTAAATCGTCATTAAAGTGGCATTCAGATGATCAGGTGGGATTTCTTCCAGTTAATTGTTATGCTTTATAGTATGCATTTTTGTTCTTAGGAACTGAGATTGGAAGTTTGTAGAAGCATCTGTTCCTGGTGTAAAGGAGTTAAAGCTGTTGT
Source organism: Eopsaltria australis (assembly GCA_034509425.1). Taxonomy (NCBI): domain Eukaryota; kingdom Metazoa; phylum Chordata; class Aves; order Passeriformes; family Petroicidae; genus Eopsaltria; species Eopsaltria australis. The sequence continues at coordinate 15,725 of JAVTVJ010001971.1, read as the reverse complement.
CGTGTCAGTTTGAGACTTCAAACTATCGAGGGTTTTTTTCCCTTCTTTTAGATCTTTGTACATCTAAATGACATTCCCTCTGTGGTGGGGATTCCTCTTTTCAGGTAAGCATTCTCCCCACCACATTTGCCATGGCAGTGTCAGAACAGGCAAGCTTTTTCAATCTTGCTGTCCACCATGAGTATCTTTTGCTTCGATAATCACTGGCTGCCAAATTAGTCTTGTGATCTGCCTGGATCTTAAATGAGCACACAGGACAGACTTGGCAGCGAGGTAATGGTTAAAGGCAGACTTCTGTCTCTCAGTAGGCCTGTCCGGTTCATTTGTTCTTTGACATTCCAGGGGCTTTTCTGGGTGGTTCTGCTGTCGTTTTGGGTTTGTTTTTTTTTGTTGTTGTTGTTGTTGTTGTTTTTGTTTTGTTTTGGTTTGGTTTTTCTGGGTTGTTTTTTTGTTTGTTTGTTTGTTTGTTGGTTTTTTTTATTTTGTTTGTTTGTTTGTTTTTTCCTGTCTGCAGGCTTCCCTTGGCAAACAGAGAGTCTATCAAAACAGCAGGCCTGCGGTCGACAGTCGCACGGGCCGTGGCATCTCTGGCTGGAATCGGTGTCAGTGAGTGACTGCTGAGGGAAAGAGTCCCTGAATAGAGATTACCCACTGCCAGATTAGACTAGACGCTCTGGAAGGAGAAGCGTGATTTAATGCCCAGCCAGCCTAATGCGTGGACAGGATGCCGTGGCTGCAGATTAAAATCTGCACCTGCCGATTCATTGAATATCTGCTATGTGGTCAGGTGCTTGTCAGCAGAGCTATTAATCCTCACACAGATATTGTCCAGTGGCGAGGTTTTCTCCTGTCCACTAATGGTGAGAAAGAAATGAGAAAAACCCTAGATTGGTGTTGTTTCCCAAGGAAGCGTGATCCTTTCACAGGAATTAACAGTACCATCCAGTCCACCTGTAATATTTCCTCCCGACTGCCACCTCAGGGCTGTGTGTCTGTAGCGAAGCTCTTGGTGCTTTTTCCTGTGTTCCCTTATCCAAGCGAGTTTGGCCTGGGGTTACCGGTGATTCCTGTTAGCCTGTGCTGGATTGGGTGGGGTTATGTCCATCCCTCTGTCAGCTTTCTCCTGGCTGAGGAGTCTGCCTTCCTTGGACGCAGTAACGCCTCTGTTTTTGTAGGCTGGTGCCCTTGTGCTGGATCCCACGTGTGGGCTACGAGCGATCCTGCCGGAGGCTTCCGAAGAGCGGCCCGTGAGTATCCCGGCCACAGCTGGCTGGAGCTTTGCAGGGAAACTGGGAGTTGTGTGGGGTTTTGCCTGTACCAGTTAGGCCGAGGTCCATTGCTGGAAACTCGAAACCAAACTGATCTTTCTAGGCAGCTGCTGAGGGCGTTCTAGTACAACCAAAGGAACGTGTCCTGCGGGCTGCTGCAGCTGTTGATTCACGCTGCCGGGTTTGTGTGAGGCAATCGTGGACTTGTAAGGCTTCCTGCACTTCTTGTGGGATCAGAGGAGTCGGGGTGATGGAGCAGCGTTAGAGGCAGTGGGGCTGGCTGTAGCTAGCTGGGATCTTGCTGTTAGGACACGCCCTTGTGATATCTGTCATTTCAAGTGTCTTGAGCAGACCAGAACGTTCAAGGAGTGAAGACGACAGGCGCTTGCTCCATTCCTCCGTCCTCTGGATTGTGAATTGCTCTGTGTAACAGTAGCAGATATCCCAGAAAGGAGTTTGCCTTGCAAGAGCTGTGCCACAAGGCAATTCTGAGGAGGGTGTATAAAGTAAATAACCTCAGTGTTAACAAAATGTCCTTTTTCTCTCCGAACAGGAAGCCTGTTACTGGCGTGCTGATGGAAGTGATTAGCAATTAGAAGGTGCAGATGGCAACAGTAGAAGCTGCAGGCTTCGTGGACAAGATTGAGTTGCTTAAAGCTTCTGTGAAAGGTATGTCTGTAGGCTAAGTGAAAATTTTCTGCCTTTCTGGGATTGTACAGGTAACGTGTAAGTTCCCTGGAGGTGACATCTGGTAGAGCTAACTGCCAGCAAGTAGCTGAGTGGTGACTCTGTGGTGCTAGTGCTGGTGCTAGCGAGGGGATAGTTATTTGTTCTTCCTCCCTGCTGCCTGTGCCTGGGAACTTTGGTAAGAACGAAGTCAGCGGAAGACAAGAAAAATGAAAATTGTCCCTCGTGGACAGCTGTCGGAGAATATTTTTTTTTTAGTTGTACAGATACAAAGTAAGTGAGTAATTTAGGTTTTTTTAGATGAAAGTTAAATTTTTATTTAAAATTATTCTTAAAATAACTATTAAAAAAACCCCATAAAAATTAAAAACAAGTTACAAGTGTTTAAAAATTAACTTAAGAAAAGAAATTGTTACTGTTGTTACTTTTTGGTATTCATTTAGTATTTTAATTAAAATAAAAAAAGTTTTGGTGAGAAACTTTGGTGGGGAATAACGTTTTGAACACAGACAACATTATAAAGAGTGTACACTTTTTGACAATAAATTAACAGGCCGAAACCAAAACGGGGCCGGGGCCGAGCAGAACAAAGAAGTTGAGACAAAATGTAAACTGATTAATAAACTAAATCTAAACAAGTAGTAAACTAGATTTACCCAAATTATAAACTAAACTAAATACGCACAATGAGTTACCTTTGTATTGCTTGGTAATTAATAACAAAAATTATCTTACTAAATAAAAATAAATAACTAAAATTGTAATCTGTTCTTACTGTTTTTTCCTGTTAAGTTTTATACCTACAATTAAATTTCAAAGTACAGAGGTCCCAAAGAAAATAGAACAAAAAAAAAAAAAAAAAAAAATCAAAATCTGTGTACTTACAACTTACAACACTGTTTTCAAACATATCCCAAACGATCACCCCTAATGTACTAATAACTATAAATATGTTATTAAAGTTTAACTACTATTAAATTCATTAAGTTCTGTTAAAGTTAAGTATTACAACTGAATTCTACAAAAGTTAACTACAACTATACATAACTATATGTATTATAACAAAAACTAAGTTCTGTTAAGGTTACGCACGTAAACTCGTGCATATGCAATCTTTTAATTATCATGTTCATGGTACCGTAGTCTTTTAAGTCAAAAGTATTTGACGACGTCTGTTATTTTACAGTCTGCACAACCTATGTTATGTTTATGTACCTGTCTCTATTACTTACTCAAATTTAAGTAACCTTCTTAGTTACTGTTTCTAACAGTTTTCTCATAAGATCTGTGTTAGAAAAATCCCTCCAGTTGGAGTCCTGGGCCTAGCCAAGCCTCTACTCTCCCTGGTCAAACATCTACCAACAAACCCAAGTGTTGTTCCTGCATCCAAATCGTACTTAAGTCAAGTTTGACTTAATAATTAAAATTTGTATCAACTAAATCCTTTTAACGTGGACTGGGAGACCCTATCCAGAAAAGCTTTCCGTGTCTTCACTGAAACAAGACAACTGTTACAAACCCTAAATGGTAGCATCATATTCCAAAATTCAATCAAGTATTACCCTAATCAACAGCCTTCAGAGACAAAGCAATTAAAACTAATTTACTAAACTATTAAGTAATAAAAAATCACAAAATCACCTTAAAATGTTTAACACATAAATGTTAAAAGTATTCTTATGTCTAGTCATGTGTATTTCTTACTACGCTACCTATAACAAATAACTAGTAATACCGTAAACAAACTCATACTAATTAAAACAGAAAGGGGGAATTATAAAGTTACAAATATGTGTATTAAATCATAAAAAAAATACAAATAGTAGTACACTTAAAATACACCTTTAAAGGTAAAGCAGCAGGCTGTTGGGAAATGGCCATTTCTGGCTGCACAGACATAAGGTACAAGTGAGCAATCCAGACTCCATAGATAAGAGTTAGGCCTCTGCTCAAGGCTGTTCTCAAGACAACTGTGGAAAGGGAGACATGAGAGCTGTAAACAAAGTGCAGGTGTCTGGAGATTAGCTTGGCAGAAGAAATTGTTGATGTTATTGCCTTCTGAGACCAGTCTGTGTTTTGCTTAGATTAGAGAGAAATCCCGTGTGAAACTTCTGTAAGTAAATGGTATCTTGAGCACGTAAGGTAGTATAAGTATGTGCACTGTCTGACAATAAACGAGCTTGATTTATGAACCATATTGGCTCGTCGTCTTGCTCCTCTCGCCGACAAATGGTGACCCCGACGTGCGGGACGCGCGGGACCTGACCGGCGGGATCGGGAAAGCACCGGTAGCAGCGACCGGGGAGCGAAGATCTATACCCTTTGCGTGGCGAAGGGGGGATCCGATCGCTTGGACCTGGGAGAGGGGTCCGCCGCCCGAGAACGGCTATAACTCGGAAAGGCTGCGGGGCGATCGCTCGGCGCATAGACGCGGCGCGGAAAGACGCGGAGGGGCCAGTGCGGTGGGACGTGGAGGCCTCTGCGATCAGCCTGGAGAGATTAACCAGCTGGACGGAAATGGATTCGCAGGTAGCCATAGACTTATTAACATGCTTTTTAGAAAAGCGAAGAGTCAGCGAAGAGACCCTAAAGCAGGTGGCAGGATTAGCTACATTGGGGATGGCAAAGGGTTGTTTCGGGGACCCTAACAGGATTTTTGACCTGCCAGAATGGCGGACGTATGGTGATCAGTTGTTTGAGGGAATTCTAGACAGCAACAAAGCATGCGCGACACTCGGGAAGCCCTGGAGGGAGGTAACGACCTGTTTGCAAAGATACCAGACTGAGAAAAAAGTTGCAGCCGCTGCCACGGCAAAACTAGAAGGAATCACGGAAGGGAGCGGGAGGACCCCGGGAGGGGAGCACCCTATCCCGGGAATGCTCGGCATTGGGAACGAAACACCTAGCTTGCCGGCCATAGGGAAGTGTGTGGTTCTGGGGGTGCACGGGTCGCCGCCCGATCGCGGCGCGGCCCCGGAGGCGGGCGCTCCTTCCGCGGAGCAAGCGGCCGCCGCGGCGCGCACGGAGCTAGCGACCGCCGCGGCGTCCGCGCCGCCGCAGCCGGAGGAGGGGTGTCCGCCCCTCCCCTGTGCACCGGCCGAACCACAAGAGGAAGATCAGCCGGCTTTGCCCCCCACCCCGGGCGATTCTATGCCTTCTCGCCCGGTGCGAGGAAGCAGTGTCCCTTCTCGGCAGGAGCAGCCGCCGGCGCGCCAGCCGCCGCTCGCGCCCCCCCCCGCGCTGGGTGGAGGTGGAGGCGGGGGCGCTGCTCCGTTTCGCGCGGGGGAAGGGAGACGCAGAATTAGCTGGGCGAAGGTGGAACAGAAAGCTTTGGAAGAGGGCGATGAAAAACTGGCTCAGGACGTTAGAACCTTAAGCCGAGGAGAAGCGGCGTTTCCAGTGCTCTTTGAGTCCCTGCAGGATGATAGGGTATCCGCGGCTATCACAGCTGGGGTGCCGCAGTGGAGGCGAGGGGCACTGTTACGCCAGTGTGTTTTAGAAAATTGTAATCGGCAGACGCTGCCCGCAGACACCTCCATTCAGGTCAGGTTAGAAAGGATGAGCCGAGTGCCGGTGGGAATGCAGGCATTTATAGCAGAAATAGTCACCGCCATGGGAGACAAAAGAGGTGAAATGATAGCCCCTGCCAGACGCAGGCCCTTAGCGCAGAGGCGGGAGGGTCGCGCCTAGGCAGAGAACCCCGGTGCTTCAGGGTCCGGGAAGAGGACGGAAGGGATGGAGATAGATGAAGGACAGCTGACAGTCCAGGACCTCTTCCAACTTATCATCTCTGTGAGAGAATTGAACTGTGGTAATTCCGTTATTCGGAATCTCCTAAAATGGACTTGAGACTGTAGATTAACCCTGAGAGCGAGAGTGGCCTTTCAAATACCCGGCTGAGAGACAATTAAAAAGGGCGCTGTGAGACGCGTTCAGTGATAACCGGACAGCCGCCCCCGAGACTGTGAAAACAGCTTTGCAATCGGACTCGCTTCTACAATCCGTCAGGGAAAAAGGGACAGAAAAGTGGTGAAAGTGATGTACTGGAAAAATTTCTACATATTTAAAAGGTTAGAGAGCTCGACCCGCGAGCCTCCGACGGCGCCCCCGCCCATGCCACATCCCCCAGAATTGGGGGAGATGGCCAGAAGGAGCAAATTGCTGCCTGGGAACAGTGGCTGGACATCAGAGAACAGAGCCTCCAGCTCCTGACCATCATGGCTGACTGAATCCTTCTCGCTTTTCTGTTTATTCATCTCTATCTGAATCCGAGGAAGTTACTGCTCCTCAAAGTCGTTGAGAACTTTCAGGACCTCTCCTTTTTCTTCTTTAGCTGCAGATGCATCTCCTAGAACACTGCTTCCAGAGTTCCAGGGAAAGGTGTCCGCCCGCCCCCCCCCCCTCGCAGCAGTTTCAGATTTCTCCTCGCAGCGGTTTCGGATTTCTCCCCGCGGCCCCTGCCCGGCGGTCCCTGCCCTCGGCTCCTGCCCTCGGCTCCGGCGGCATCTCAGTGCGCCGGGGGTGGGAGGCTGTAGAGCCGGCAGTGGTGGTGACACGGCGCGGCAACAGCCACGGTTTTTCTGTGCGCCGGGCGGGCAGCGAGGAACCTCTTTTCCCAGCATCGACTAAGTAACAACAATTTTCCCTAGCCACAGGGACCACGCGCAGCTCGCCTGCTGGCACCGGAAAACGGGAAGGAGAGCGCGGCCGCCCGCCGTGCTCCAACAGTACCGGCCCAGCACTCTCTGCGCCCTCGACCGCCGGTGCTCCTGAGTCAACCCCTGGGTGCACTTTTAATAGGTCGTTTTTCTGCAAGTATCAAAGACTGTTCATATTGTCTCGTATACTTGCTGCTAACTTTACTGGTGGAAATTGTGTTAACAAGAAGAAATCTGGGAAATCTAGGTTGCTACAGGACTTGCACTTAGTGCAAAAAGAAAAAGGGGGAGAAAGGGAGGACGGAGAGAATGAGAGTGCTGGAGTGACTGTTTACAAGCATCCAGCCCACAGCAACAATTCAGCAAAAACAAAGGATTGAAAACGTGGCAGAACTGATCCAGAGGGGACGCAGCAGAATTGTACACCTAACCGGCCGGTGCCAAAGCGCAGCCGAGGCCGAGCAGAATAAGGAAGTTTGGGCGAAATGTAAACTGATTAATAAGCTAGAAGAAACATTTGAATAAATAACATGTGCAAACTTGTAGACTACATATTAAGAAATGTTTAATTTAGATTTTCCTTGAAAGACTCTTGAAAGTTAAAGTTAAGTAGTGTATCTTTTATCAAAAAAAAAAAAATTTATAATGTAAAAGTAAGACAAGAAGATTGCTTGTTGGAGCAAAACTGAGCAGTTTGTTTCTTATAGTGATAGTATTAGAATAAGATTTCAAATATTTCTGTCTTGATTTTTTCATTCTGCAAAATCCTGCATGTTTTAGAGTGGTAAGCCTTAGTAGCAGAATTTGTCAGGAAATGTATACCTTTGTATTGTTTGTTAATTAATGATGGGAATTGTCTTGCTAGATAGAAATGAATGACTGGAATTGTAATCTGTTCTTACTGTTTTTCCTGTTTTACTTTGTTTCAATGAGTGTTTGAGTTTTATACCTACAGCTGAACTTAGAAGTACAGTGATCTCGGAGAAGATGGAGCAAAGAAAAGATGGATCTGTGTGCTTGCAGCTTGCAACACTGTTTTCAAACATATCCCAAGCGATCACCCCTGGTGTATTAGTACTTATAAATATATTGTTAAAGTTTAAATGCTATTAGGTTTGTTAAGTTCTGTTACAGTTAAGTATTACAACTAGATTTTATAAGAGTTAACTACAACTATACATAGCTATGTGTGTTATAGCAAGGATTAGGTTCTGTTAAGATTCCGTACGTAAACTCATGCATATGCAATCTTTTAATTATCATGTTCATGGTACCATGGTCTTTTTAGTCAAAAGTGTTTGGCAAAGTCTGTTATTTTACAGTCTGCACAACCTGTGTTATGTTTGTTTAACTGTCTCTATTATTTGCTCAGATTTAAGTAACCTTCTTAGTTGTTGTTTCTAACAGTTTTCTCATAAGATCTGTGCTAGGGAAATCCCTCCAGTTAGAGCCCTGGCCCTGGCCAAGCCTTGACTCTCCCTGGTCGGACATCTACCAATGGACCCAGGTGTTTCTGCATCTAAATCGTATTTAAGTCGGGTTTGACTTAATAATTGGAATTTATATCAGCTGGATCCTTTTTGGGGTGGACTTGGAGACCCTATCCGGAAGGGCTTTCCATGTCTTCACTGAAACAAGGCAGCTGTTGCAGACCCTGGATGGTGAGCAATGACTTAGGAATAGCTAAATGGTTGTCCTCACTGGGCATCACAGGTTGGATCCAAACCTTGTTATTTGAAGGCCTTCGGTTGTGTGTTGTTATTATTGTGTTTATAATAATTGTTAAGATTGTGTATAGCTGTTTAATGAAACAAGTAACCAAAGTGACCCACAATGTTTTGCTTGCCAAAGAGGAACAAGGAGGAATTGTTGAAGAATGGCTCCATGATCAGGGCCATGGGTCGCTAGAGGGCTTGTGCAAAGAAGACCCAGTTTAACTGGGAAAAGACTGAAGTAGATAATAAGAGTAACATTGCCTTTAAGAAATTGATTGACTGATATAAGTTTTAAAATAAATGATAAATGAAGTTTATAAGGATAAGATTGATAGTTTTAATAGTTATTACAATCATAAGAGTAAAAGTGCCATAAGTTCAGTTAAGTTTAAGTGTTGCTAAATTTAAGTGATGTTAGGTTAAAGTTTATTGATTTTAATTCTGTTAAGCTCTATTAAGGTTAGGTTCTGTTAAATTTAAGTTCTGCTAAATATAAATGTTAAGTTTAAGTGAAGTTAAGTTTAAGTGATTATAGGTAAGTTTTAAGGACTGTTAAAGTTAAGTGCTGTTAAGTTTCCTTTCTGTTAAGTTCAAGTGTCAATTAGTTTATAATGTTAAGTATTTGATAAATAATAGGAAAATGTAAACATGGTCTGGATTGCTCAAAGAAAAGAAGGGGGATATGTTGGGAAATGGCCATTTCTGGCTGCACAGACATAAGGTACAAGTGAGCAATCCAGACTCCATAGATAAGAGTTAGGCCTCTGCTCAAGGCTGTTCTCAAGACAACTGTGGAAAGGGAGACATGAGAGCTGTAAACAAAGTGCAGGTGTCTGGAGATTAGCTTGGCAGAAGAAATTGTTGATGTTATTGCCTTCTGATACCAGTTTGTGTTTTGCTTAGATTAGAGAGAAATCCCGTGTGAAACTTCTGTAAGTAAATAATATCTTGAGCACGTAAGGTAGTATAAGTATGTGCACTGTCTGACAATAAACGAGCTTGATTTATGAACCATATTGGCTCGTCGTCTTGCTCCTCTCGCCGACATATATATACACATATATATATATATACACACATATATATATGTATATATGTATGTATGTATATATAAAATGGAATCAAATAATTTTTTGGATATAAATGTTAAAAATTATAATAACATGAAATAATGCTGCCAATACTCGTGTTAGCTTTGGCGGCTCAGGGATGTAACACTAAATACCCTACAGAAAATGCTTGGCCAGGACCCGAAAGTCAGTGGTAAATTTTGTGAGATTGTGTCCAATGTAGAAAGGAGGAAGGGATGGAATTGACTGTTTTTACAGGATTTGCTGACACTGTGATGCAGAATGCTTTGTCCATTACTGTGAGAAATGAAGTGATCAGGACTGCTGGGTTTTCAATAGACCAGACTGCCCACAAGCTGCAGGATTGGTTAAAGGAATGAAGGGGTTGTTAAAAGAGCAGTTGAAAAAATGAGGAGAAAGGAACCTGTCCCCATGGAGAACCCATCTCCCAGATGTGCTCCACACCCTTAACAAGGGACCCACTGGGGGAATGGAAACGCCCTGGGTGTGCAGAGCTGCAGCCAATTTGCAAATACAGCCATGGACAGGGAGACTTGGACTTGCTGGGAAATTGTTCTGGGTGCAATGGCCCCTGACAGGGCCACCCCAGAGGCTGCAGGGCTGGGCCTTGATACATTAGAATTAATTAGGATAAATCAGAAGCAAATGAGAGTTATCAATACTGGAACAGGAATTTAGATTCCTCCAGGACACTTTGATTTGCCAACTGCTCACTTGGAGATTGGCCTTGCAAAGTGTTCATGTCTTGGGAGGAGGAAGTGATGCAGAATATTAAGGAGAAATTCAAATAATTCTGTTAAATAACAGTGAACAAGATTTGATTATTCAAACCCATGGCAGGGTAGCACAATTATTGAAATTGCAGTTTTAAAAAGAATTGTGAAGAAAGGAGATGCACCTCAAATCACCACTGTTGGTGGAGATAAAGGGTTTGGATCCAGCAGTCCTAATAATGGAGCCAAAGTGTGGGTCGAGGCCAAAGGGCCTTCCTGAGCCAGGTGAAGGAACAGCTCTGGGGAAAGACAGCACTGTCTGAATCCTGAAACCTGGGCAGGAACAATGGGAATGTGTCCCTGCAGCCAAGTGTTCTGTGGCAGAACGAGTGGATGCTATGGGATATTGTTTTACAGATCCTGCCAGACCAAATCTCCCTATTTGCCCCCACGGTGCCTTTGGAAAATGCTCTGATCCAAGGGACTCCATGGGCAGGCTGATGTGACCCTGAGGGACTTCCACACGAATTCCAAGCCAGAGCCAGGTGCCCCTCAGGGACTGGGACCCGGCACCTCTGCAGCCAAAGGGGAAAGGACCCCACCAAGCCTTGTTAGCCACAGACACCGCGGTAAAGCTGAACAGCAAAGGACCTTGGGGGCGTTATTCTGGAACTGAAAAGGTGCCAGCTCCATGGACAGCAGAATTATTGTTCCTACCCTGAATGAGACTGAGGAGAAAGAATGAATTGCTGTGTCACCAAAGTACTGCTGATGTCTGTAAGTCGTACCTTGAGAGTCAACCAGAATCTTTGTTCACCAAAGGCACCTCTAGAGTTTCACCAAGGGATTAGACATGAAAATTCTCCTGAAAGAGATCTAAAGATCAAAGCAGCCAAAATACTAAATATAATTAATAATTGCTGGATGTGCTCTGAACTGATGTTGGGAGGAATGGGATTCCCTTGGAGGGCCCACCCCACAGGATGGGCTGAGCTCTGTCAATGGGCTCTGACTCACACTGGAGTCAGTGCAGGGACAGTTCAAGGAAACTGTGCTGTGGAACAAAGGAATGCAATTATCAATTGGACAGGATTCAGGAAGATTTCCCTGCAGGAGAAACTGAGCCCTGCTGTAGTTAGGGGCCTCGATGTGAGAGGGTTTCTGTGCTTTGCCATCACTCCCAATGTCACTAGAACTCGGAGTGCTGGAGCTGCTCAGTGCCACTGTCACAGCACTCCCAGCCACGGGGTCACTGCTTAGGCTCCTTCAGCAACAAGCACAGGGAAGAGCTGGGGCCAAGAGAACATTTGCCACCCAAAGAGTGCCTTTGGTGTCAGAAAGGCAAAGATTCTGGTTCAGCCTGTGCCCTGTGTGTGCTGCCTCCTTCTATGGAGTTGACATTAATAAGCTAAATTGATTATTAGAAGAAGCAGCAAATGATGCCATTAAATTTCCAACAGCACATCCTGTGAGCTCCAACAAACACCAATGGGGGCTCTACAGAACCACATGGCCTTGGATTATCTGCTTGCTGGCCAAGGAGGAACGTGTGCCATTCTAGGACAGGAATGTTGTACTTCTATGAGTGCTGGGTTTGAATTCCAGCAATCAGGAATCACCTCGATAGAAAGAGCAGCAGAAGAAAGAGTGTCAGAAAGAAGAAAATCCTTCTTGGTGGCATTGGCTCCATGGCTGCCAGATTGGAGGCTGCTGTGAAATGCATTTGTGGCAGTCACTGCAATCATTGCAGTGTGAGCACTTGGTGTGTTTTGATTCCATGTTAGAGTTGTTGTGACACTGTGCTGGGAAATGGTGCATTGAGACTTGTCTAAAAAGAGACACAGCCTCAAGAAAGAAATGGGGATTTGATCAATACCATAGAGAATAGCATCTCATTAGGCCTGTTTTAAAAGGAACGCAAATTACAGCTCTGAGGAATAAACTTGAACAGCTCTTAATTGAAGAACAAGAGGTGATGCATTTATGCCTAATACCTAAATCTAAGACTCTGTTACTGAAAGACTTGTTGTGAAGGTTGTCATTCATCTCTAGGTCAAAGCACTGATGGAAGTACCGAGGCCTGAACAGCAGGCCCTGAGCCAAAGCTGTCCTCTAGATGAACCTTCCAACCAAATGTTGTATTTGTATCTGCTCATTAATGAATCATTATTAGCAATATGGACTCTGTATCTGTGCATTGGGGAAATATGGATTGACCTTTCTGTATTTAGAAGCTGCACAAGGCCCCATCTGGTTTTGTTTGGGGCTGTAGGATCAAAGTCAACTCCTTTGTTTCCTCCTTGGGCCCTGGCCAGGCTTTGGGAGGAACCAAACAGGAGAATGAAAGCAGATGTTCCCACACTGGCAGTGCTGTCAGTTTGTTCATTCAGCACTGTCAAAGCTGGGCCCTCTCACAGCCAGGGTGGAGCCTCACCTGTGGCTGGAGGCACCTGCAGCAATTCCCAGTGTCCGGGAGTGGCTCTGCAGTCCTTGGCTGGGACAGCTTCCCCAGCTGATGTGTGGATGTGGGTGATGGTGAAGTCTGAGGGGAACTGGTGCTGGATCTTTGTAAATCACTGCAGGCAATCTTTGGTGGTGATGATTGGGGGCATTGCTGAGCTGCTTTTGTCATTCTTTGCCAATGATTATGTCCTTTGTTGAGCTTCTCCTTTTGTAATTCTTTGCACTTGTGCATCATAAAAATTCCACAATCCCTTCAGTTGGTGTCTGTGTCTTTGGTGCTGACTGTGCCCACCAGCAGAACTGACACTGCAGCCCCACAGAACCAAGGGGACATTGTGACACTGTGGGGCCCCATGTAACCAAGGGGACCATGGTGACACTGTAGGGCTCCATGGAACCCAGGGGACATTGTGACACTGCAGAGCCTCATGGAACCGTGGAGAGCATTGTGACACTGTGGGGACTCGTATAACCAAGGGTCCATTGTTTTCCTCTCCCTGGCAGTGCCCAGTGCAGCCTCTCCCTTCCCCTGCAGAGCAGCAGAGTCAGGCGTGGCCCTGCAGCAGGAACTGGAGGCACTGCAGCTCAGGGACAGCCCCTGTGTGTCTGCAATGCTCAGGAGATGCTCAGCTCGGGCAGCTGGTAGCCCCAGGGCCAGCCCCGCTGCCCAGCACAGAAGCAGAGTTGGCCCCGGGGCTCCTCAGGCAGCTCCTGCTGGCCCAGGGCCAGGGCAGCCTCTTGCCAGGGCTCCTGTGCACAGCCACGGGCTCCTGCTCTGCTCCTGGCACATGCCAGCTGCCCACAGAGCCCTGGCCAGGGGAACACGTCTGTGCTGGCCTGAGCAGCCATTGCTGCAGCCCCTGGGCTGCTCCCCACAGCCCCCGAGCTGGGGATGCTGCTCTGCAGAGCACGGCGGCTCTGCTGCCCGCGGCCCTGGGCTGCCTCTGCTGGCCTCTGCTGCTCAGCCTGGGGGACAGAGGCAGCTGCTGCTTCTGCCTGCACTCAGCCCTCCCACACAGGCTCTGCTGTGCCCATGGAGGCTGCTCACAGGTGCCTGCCTTCTTCCAGGCCTGCCACGTGGCCTTGGGGCTGCCCTGCATCCTCCTGGGCAACTTCCCTGGGGGTCACAGGAGTCACTGCCCACACTCCTTTCCCTGTCCCTGCTGTGTCCCTGGGCCTGCACAGCTCTCCTGGCTCCCAGCAGATACTCAGTCCTTTATCTGTGGCTGACCCCACCCCAGGCCGGATTCTGCTCCAGGGCTCCATTCACTGCTGACTGGATGGCACGGGCTGTCCCTGCAGATCCTCTGTGCTTTCCTGGCAGGTTCTGATTCCCTACAGAAAAGTGCTCACCTGCCACCAGAGCCATGACGAGCTGCAGAGCCCCAGGCAGGTCACTTGGAGATCACTTGTCATCTCCATGGCCACTGACCCCTAACAGAGTGGCAGAAAGAAGAAAATCCTTCTTGGTGGCATTGGCTCCATGGCTGCCAGATTGGAGGCTGCTGTGAAATGCATTTGTGGCAGTCCCTGCAATCATTGCAGTGTGAGCACTTGGTGTGTTATGATTCCTTGCTAGAGTTGTTGTGACACTGTGCTGGGAAATGGTGCATTGAGACTTGTCTAAAACGAGACACAATCTCAAGAAATAAATGGGGATTTGGTAAATAACAGAGAATAGCCACTCATATGGCATGTTTTAAAAGGAATGTGAATTATAGCTCTGAGTAATGAACTTGAACAGCACTTAATTGAAGAAGAGGCGATGCCTTTTTGCCTAATACCTAAATCTAAGACTCTGTTATTGAAAGAATTGTTCTGAAGTTTGCAGTTGATCTGTAGGTCAAAGCACAGATTGAAGAACCAAGGCCTGAACAGCAGGCCCTGGCTGAGGCCTGAACAGAGGCCCTGAGCCAAAAGTGACCTCTGGATGAACCTTACAACCAAATGTTATATTTGTATCTGCTCATTAATGAATCATTATTAGCAATATGATCTGTGTGTCTGTGCATTGGTGAAGCACGGATTTACCTTTCTGTGTTTATTAACCAGACAAGGCCTCATCTGGCTTTGTTTGGGAGTGTTTGGTCCAAGTCAACTCCCTTGGTTCCACCTTGAGGTCTGGCCAGGCTTTGGGAGGAACCAAATGGAGAATGAAAGCAGATGTTCCCACACTGGCAGTGCTGTCAGTTTGTTCATTCAGCACTATCAAAGCTGGGCCCTCTCACAGCCAGGGTGGAAGCCTCACCTGTGGCTGGAGGCACCTGCAGCAATTCCCAGTGTCCGGGAGTGGCTCTGCAGTCCTGGGCTGGGACAGCTTCCCCAGGTGATGTGTGGATGTGGGTGATGGTGAAGTCTGAGGGGAACTGGTGCTGGATCTTTGTAAATCACTGCAGGCACTCTTTGGTGGTGATGATTGGCTGCTCCTTTTGTGATTCTTTGCAAATGATTTTGTACATTACTGAGCTTATCCTTTTGGAATTCTTTGCTAATGATTCTGTGCTTTTCTGAGCTTCTCCTTTTATGATTCTTTTCAGTTTTGCATTATATAAATTACCCAGTTCCTTCAGTTGGTGTTTGTGTCTTTGGTGCTGATCCTGCCTGCTGGTGAAACAGGGACCCATCCTGCCTAAATGTTACCTGGGAGGACAAAAACCATCACCCAAATGTCCCCCCTTCCTCCTTGTTCCCCCCACTTTATTCACTGAGCATGATATCCCGTGGTCTGGGATGTCCCCAGGATCAGTTTGGGTCACCTGTCCCAGCTGTGTCCCCTCCCCACCTCCCCCACACCCCCAGCCCCTCCCCAGCATGGCCGGACAAGGGGCAGGAAAGGCCTTGGCTCTGTGTGAGCTCAGCAAGAACAAACCCATCTCTGTGTGCCCAGCCCTGTGCTCAGCACAGCCCCCAGCAGTGTCTCAGTGCCAGTGCCCTGCCATCAGTGCCTCCAAGGGGTTTCCATGGCAATGGCCATGCCAGGTGACCCAGGTGTCCTGTGCCAGTGACGGCTGCCATGGAAGCAGTGCCCAGCACTGCCCCTTTCTGTCTGGCTGAGCTGGCCTTTGGCCCTGGCCCTGGTCTTTGCTGCTGGTTCCTTGGGGGCTGCCCAGCCAGCGTGGCACAGGGCAGG
>JAVTVJ010001970.1:153828-198787 GCA_034509425.1 Eopsaltria australis | reverse complement strand
TCAGGATTCAACCAGGAATCACTCAAGGATCACTCAGGATTCACTCAGGATTCACTCAGGATTCACTCAGGATTCACTCAGGGATCCCTCAGGATTCAATCAGGAATCACTCAAGGATCACTCAGGATTCACTCAGGATTCACTCAGGATTCACTCAGGGATCACTCAGGGATCACTCAGGGATCCCTCAGGAATCAGGGATCACTCAGGGATCACTCAGGATTCACTCAGGAATCACTCAAGGATCACTCAGGATTCACTCAGCGATCCCTCAGCCCTTCCCACCTTTGCCCAACTCCCTTCCCCCCCGTGTCCAGCCGGGAGGTGACCCTGGTGCCCCGTGTTGGTGTCCCCCATCCCTGCCCCGCCAGGGCTCACCGGCGTCCCTCGTGTCCCCACAGAGGCCCAACGCCGGCCCTACTACGCCGACTACTGCCCAGCCCGGAGATCCATCCACAGCCTGTGCACCAGCCACTACCTCGACCTCTTCATCACCTTCATCATCGGCGTCAACGTCATCACCATGTCCATGGAGCACTACAACCAGCCCAAGGTAGGGGCTGCCCCCAGCACAGATCCCCTGGTGGGGGGAGATTTGGCCGTTCCCAGCGAGGTTTTAGGGTTTGGGGTTTTTGCAGGATTCACACAAGGGCGTGGACTTGGCACGAGGTGGGGAAGTGTAAAGGCTTTTATTGCGCAGTGAAAATCCCTTCAATCCCAGCACACAACCAGGGCAGAACCTCACCCAAACAGCAAAGATGCACCCAGAGTGTCCCCAATCCCCTGCAGCATTGCCCAGATGTTCCCTGTGATGGGAACAGGTGAACAATGCCCTGGAAGGGCACAAACCACAACATTCCCACACAATTGCTCCAGAAGGTCCCAAACCCATCATTCTTTATCCCAGCCCATCTCAGGTGACCTGGATGTGTTTCCATGGTCACCTCCAGGCCCAGGGAAAGGCCAATTCTGGGCCTTCCAGGGCTGCTTTTCCATAACCCCCATGGTGTGACCCTACAATTTTCCATAACCCCCATGGTGTGACCCTACAATTTTCCATAACCCCCACGGTGTAACCCTTCAGGTTTTAGATTTTTTTCATAGATTTGGTAATTCTGTGGTTCTTCAGTGCAGAACTCTGAATTCCATACCCAGCGTTAGTTGTTGCTGCACGTTTTGGTCAGACACAACAATTCCTGTTTAGGGCTGGGAATCAAGGACACCTGAATCAAGGACACCTGATTCAGGACAATTTTCAGGACTGTCCCAGGTCCTGAAAATTGTGACCAAAAGTGACCTGGGGGGAGGAAATTTGGGTTAATGGCTTCGTTAGCTGAAGCTGGAATTGGGGGATGAACCCCCAATATTCAAATGGACCAAACTTTTATAAAAGTGTGAAAATCCATGGTGCATTTTTGGGTGTAGCCCCTGGGGTGGCTTCATCTGCCCTAAAAGCACCTGGAGGCCCTTCTATAAATAGAATAAATACAATAAATATTATAGATAATAAATAAAATAAATATAATAAATACAATAAATATTATATATAGTAAATATAATAAATATAATAATATTAGCTATAATAAATACCATATATTTTATATAATATGTTTTATATAATAAACAAATTACATATTTTATATCAATAGAATATTCATATATTTCATATAGTACTAAACTATAATAAATACCATATATATATAATAAATAAATATATTCTTAAATAATAAATAATTATATTTTATATAATAAACCCATAAATTTTATATATCAACCAAATAAATATAATAAATACCATAAATATAATAACTACAATAAATACAATAAATAATAAATACAATAAATACAATAAATATAAAGTAATATTAACGATTATAAATAGAATAAATAGAGTAAATAGAATAAATGTATAATTCATAATTTATAAATGTATAATTTATAAAATGTAAAAATAGAATAAATGTATATATTAATATATTTATTATATTTTTATAGTAAATATAATAAATACAGTAAGTGCCAATAAATATAATAAATACAAAATAAATATAATAAATAAATATAATAAAAATAATATAATAATATAATAAAATTTATATCATAATATAATAAATAATATATTTATATAATAAATATAATAAAATACAATAAGTAGAATAAATAGAAAAATACACAAATATAATAAATATAATAAATATAATAAATAAAACCACTTTTTATTCCCTTAATTCCATCTGGCCTCTGTTTTCAGGCAGTCCCAAAAAAGGCATCACCACTTCTTGGGAAGCCTCAGCATCCTGACCCAGCTCTGCCATTTCGCCTCAGGCAAAACCTTGATTTGGGGAAAAAAAATCCCAGCTGATGGAGAGTGAATTCAGCTTTTACCAGGAAAAGACCAATCCAAATATTTCCTCTCCTCATCCCAAACCTGACTGGAAAACAGAGCAGAGTTTTAGAACTTTCCATTAGCAGATGTAAACTCGGAGTCACGGCGCTCAGGGCGTTTCTTTTCCTCGATGAATTCGATGAATTCGCAATAAACCGGTTTAAAAGTGCAGTCCTCCCTCTTTTTAAAATCGATTTTAAAATCATTCTCCCCTCAGAACGCCTTTGACATAAATCATAGGGGCCGATAAATAAATTTATATCAATTTATATCAATTTATAAATTTCCCATGGATAAATTTTCCATTTCCTTATCATTTACGAAGCTCTGGCTCAGCATTTACTTTCCGTGGTAAGCTGCGAATGCCTCCAGGATGCTGAGCCAGAGGGTGGGTTTTACACCAGGAAAATTCCTTTGTTTCCCATGGAAATGTTGTTTATCCAGATTAGGCTTTATTTATTAGGCTTGGTTTAAGCTTGGTTTACGCTCGCTTAACACAGAGCTGTAAATCCGACCGCAAACGGTCGCAAAGGACGGGAGACGGGATTTGGGTGGAATAGGAAATTGTCCCGTGGTTTTTTAAGCTGCGGTTTTATTTTAGGTGCTGGAACAAAAGTAGGGATCGCTGCCAACACCTAAGAAACTTCCAGCTCTCGTTCCCAAAAATCAGGGCAGGGCCGTGCCCTGGTGACCCCGCTGTGTGTGCGGGGTCAGCAAAGGCAGGTGTCACACAGAGGGGACAAAAAGAGCCTTCCTGCACCCTGGGGCTTCCTCACAGCTGCTCCCTGGCATTTCATCCCAATTCTGTCTCCTTTGATGCTCACAATTCCCATTTTTCATTGGAAATACAGAGCCCTGTGCTACTCTCTGAACTAAATTCCCCTTCTCTCCCGTCCTGTCCCCCACAATTCCCATTTTTGAGTCCTGTGCTACTCTGAACTAAATTCCCCTTCCCTCCCATCCTGCCCCCCCCAATTCCCATTTTTTATTGGAAATACAGAGCCCTGTGCTACTCTCTGAACTAAATTCCCCTTTCCTCCCTCTTGTCCCCCACAATTCCCATATTTTAAGTGGAAATACAGAGTCCTGTGCTACTCTGCAGTAAATTCCCCTTCCCTCCCTCCTGTCCCTCACAATTCCCATTTTTTATTGGAAATACAGAGCCCTGTGCTACTCTCTGAACTAAATTCCCCTTCCCTCCCTCCTGCCCCCCACAATTCCCATTTTTTATTGGAAATACGGAGTTCTCTGCTACACTCTGAACTAAATTCCCCTTCCCTCCCTCCTGTCCCCCACCCAAAAAGCTCCTTCCCCCCCTCAAGTGTCTATTTTAAGGCCCCACAAGATTCCTTTGCTATTGTTGGCCCAGAGCTCCAATGAAATCCATTATAAACACTCATCATCCTGGAGCATAAACACCATGGATTCCTGACTTCCGAGAGCGGCTCCGGGCAGAGCAGGAACGTTGCACCAAATATGGACAAGCTTTGCCCAGCTCTGGAGATGTCCCATTTTTCACCAAGGAAAGGTTTCATCCATCTCCAGGGTTTATTTATTTTTCCCTGAGCTTTTTAAGCGAAGCCTTGTCTCCCCAGGGTTGGAATCAAGGAATGATCCATCCATCGAGGGTTTTATTCTCCCCAGAGCTGGGCATTTCAGCCCAAGGGATCTTCAGGAGATGGGGAAGGGGTGAATTTTTTCGTGTCTGGCCCAGGCTGAACAATTTGTGCACGGAGCTTGAGGCTGACATTTTTAGCAGAACTAATCTGGGTAGGTTTTGTTTGACTCGGGGGCTGAGCCTTTATTTGAGCTCTGCTGGGTGATTTCCTGAGCTCTTTACGACTTTATTCCCGATATTTCCGTGCCTCCCTCACCCTGCTCCCTCTGCGGGGCTCTAGGAAGGGCTAACTGGGCTGGCCTAACTGGGCTGGCCTAACTGGGATCTCTCTTTCCAGTCCCTGGATGAAGCCCTCAAGTACTGCAACTACGTGTTCACCATCGTCTTCGTGTTCGAGGCGCTGCTCAAGTTGGTGGCCTTTGGTTTCCGGAGGTTCTTTAAGGACAGGTGAGAGCATTTGGAGCCCCTGTGGATTTGGGATTCAGGGCTGGATTGTCCCAGTTTCTCAGGAGATGCAGCGGTGACGCAGGAGGAGCCCAGGGCTGGCTCTGTGTTGGCACAAACTCTGTGGTGTGAGAGCTCAAAACCCTGAGAGCTGCTGGCTGGGCTAGCAGGAGGAATTCGGGAAATCTCCCGGAATTCCAGATCCATCTTTGCCCCCGGTGTCTCCCTTTCCACCAGGCCTGAGCAGATCAGCTTGGAGGTCAGAAACACTTCCCAGTCAGCTCCCAGTCAGCTCCCAGTCAGCTCCCAGTCAGCTCCCAGTCAGCCCCCAGTCACTTCCCAGTCAGCTCCCAGTCAGCTCCCAGTCAGCCCCCAGTCACTTCCCAGTCAGCTCCCAGTCAGCTCCCAGTCAGCCCCCAGTCAGCTCCCAGTCAGCCCCCAGTCAGCCCCCAGTCACTTCCCAGTCAGATTCCAGTCATTTCAGCTCCCAATCACTTCCCAGTCACCTCCCAGTCACTTCCCAGTCACCTCCCAGTCACTTCCCAGTCACTTCCCAGTCACCTCCCAGTCACTTCCCAGTCACCTCCCAGTCACTTCCCAGTCAGCTCTCAATCAGCTCCCAGTCAGCTCCCAATCACTTCCCAGTCAGCTCCCAATCACTTCCCAGTCACCTCCCAGTCACTTCCCAGTCAGCTCTCAATCAGCTCCCAGTCAGCTCCCAATCACTTCCCAGTCAGCTCCCAATCACTTCCCAGTCAGCTCCCAGTCACTTCCCAGTCAGCTCCCAGTCACTTCCCAGATTTTATGGCTCCCAGGATGTCTGTCCCAGCTTTTGCACCACCCAAAAACCGTGGACCCGGATGGGAACGGGGAGATCCATTTGGGATTTGCTGCTGCCTGTCCTGAACACCAAATCCCCTCCTTTTGGACGCCAGTCCGTGTCTAATCTGAATTTTGGGTGTCCTGGCTCCCTGTGCAGGTGGAACCAGCTGGACCTGGCCATTGTCCTGCTGTCCATCGTGGGGATCACGCTGGAGGAGATCGAGATGAACGCCGCCCTTCCCATCAACCCCACCATCATCCGCATCATGAGGGTGCTCAGGATAGCCAGAGGTGTGTCCAGCCACCCCAGGACACCCTTGGGACATTTGTCCTCCCAGCCCTGCTGCTTCAGTGTCACTGGGGAGCAGGGAATGGCAGCTCAGGGTTCCGCGGGGTTTTCTGAGGTTGGATTCTGATTCCAGCCTGGGATCACAGGGCTCTTAAACTGGGCCAGAGCAGAGTGGGAAGAGATGGAAATCAGAGCTTGGGAAGATTCTGTTCTCTGCTGAGGTGCCTCCCGTTTTCCTGCCTGGGCAGGTTGGAGTTCTTGTAGGGTTTTGTGCATTTTTATAGAATTCCAGGGTGGTCTGGGTTGGAAGGGACCTTAAATCCCATCCCATTCCACCCCTGCCATGCCAGGGACACCTCCCACTGTCCCAGGGTGTTCAAAGCCCCATCCAACCTGGCCTTGGACACTCCCAGGGATCCAGGGGCAGCCACAGCTTCTCTGGGAATTCTATTTCCACCCCTCCCCACCCTCCCAGGGAGGAATTCCTTCCCAAATCCCACAGCCCTTCCCTCTGGCAGAGGGAATCCATTCCCCTCGGGTCTGCAGTGAACTCCCTGCATGGACCAACAGCTGTAGGAGAGATTTAAACCCTCCCTGCAAGGCCTGAACCTCGATTCCCTCCCTGGGTTTTCCCTCCTGAGCAGGATTTGCTCCTCATTTCAGTGCTGAAACTGCTGAAAATGGCCACGGGCATGAGAGCTCTGCTGGACACGGTGGTGCAAGCCCTGCCCCAGGTAAGCCCCCAAAATTCCTCCATGCCCAGGGTTGGAACAGAAGTGCCTTTGGGGACCTGGGGACAGCTCTGGGTTTGGTGGCCTCCAGAAGGAGCCTGGGGAGGGTCTCAGCTTTCTCCAGGAATTGGGAGCGGAGTTTTGCACGGCTCATCCTGGAGTGTGTTTGATGGGAGAGCCAAAACCATGGGGAAAGGGTTCCCAGAGAGCAAATTCCTGCAGGGAGAGCTCCTGTAGAGCCCAGATTTCACTGGAGAGTTTGGGAAACACCAGGAAGGGCAGGGAAGGATGCTGGAGAAATCCCTGGGAGCCTCCAGCTCAGGAGTTTTATTTGGAACAACCACAATTATTGACAGAGGAGCTGCAGTGTTGGAAAGGCAAACTGGGGAGTTATTTCTGGGGGTTAAAATCATGATTTGGGGTCTCCAACCCCCAAATCCTCCTGAGCTGCAAGAGGAACAACAACACTGCCAGATTTGGTGATGTTTGATGGGATCCTGCAAGTGTTCACCCCCTGGGGTTGCTGAGGAAAGAAGGAAAGGGACTTTGTGCTGCTTTCAGTCCTCCATCAGAATTCCGAGGTGTTTAGGGTTTGTTTTTTTTTTAATTTTATCCTTTTTAAGGTGTGTTCTGCTGGTTTGTGGGTGAGCTCTGATGGTTTAGGGTTAACTCAGCTCCCTGCCCATCCCAATCCCCTGGATCCCAAGGGCAGACCCCGTGTGGGAGCCTCCTCCAGAGGATCAGCAGAAAACATGAAATTACCCCAAAAAACACCCCTGGCACTCAGCTCAACCCAGAATCTGCTCCAAGAGAGGTGGAGAACGGGGAATTTCTTCTCCTTGCAAAGACCCCTTTGCTCTGCTCCTCATCACTGCCACGAAGATGTTTCTAATCCGAGGATTTGGCATCCAGGTTTCCTTTAGGATTTCAGCTGGGATTCACCAGCCTGACCCCTGGGCTGGCATTTCAAGAAATCCTTGGATTTGTGTCTGTTTTTCACTTTACAAAGCACTGTCACCACAGGCCATCGTTTCTCTCCCTCCTTCTTTTCTCTCCCCTCCCCAAAACAATGGGGTGGCTCCAGGCCAGGCTTTTGGTTTCCTTGGGGTGTCCTTGCAGTTTGCATTCCCAGCAAGGTCTCTTGTAGAGGGAAAACCCCAGGGAGATTCCAAGCAGATTTTTCAAAAAAAAAAAAAAGCCACTTTGGCCTCCAGTGAAGCTGAGAAAACGAGAAGGGAATTTTAGGAAGAGCTCTCTGACAACCATCACTCTTCATAAAGCTGCAGCTTTCATCTCCAAGGCAAGGCATGAGCTCCTACCCTAATTAAATTAAACATCCTCAAACCACAGCTGGAAAAATCCTCATTGAATGTGGCTTCTGAGTGACCCAAAAAAAAAAAAAATATATATATAAAGCTAATTTTGTGTTTATTCATTCAGGTCTGGGGGGAAATTCTTTGTCTGGTGTGTGGAGAATTCCCATTTATGGGCTGACGATGACAAGGAGCTGTCACTGCATTTTTTGGTGGGGGGTGATTTTCATCAGCTTTGGATTCGGTTTTTATTCAGCAGTTCGAGTAAATCATCCCCAAATTTGGGGGGGGAATGCAGCATTTTGATCCAAGATTGTCCCGGGATTAATCTCCTCTTTTGGGATTTGGGGCTGAGCTTTTGAGCTGCTCTTCCCAAAGTGTTCCCGTCGCAGCCTCCCTGTGCGGTGACCTCGTGTCTGCCAGGTCAGAGACCTTCTCCTGACCTCATCTCTGGAAAAAATGAGATGGAGAAGAGGGGGGAAAAAAAATGAGGAGAGGCCACAGAGACAGAAAGGATGGGCAGGGAATGATCTCAGCTTGGCACCTTCTCTGCCCACCTTCCCCACGTCCTCACAGTGCCAGAAAAAATCCCCCAGTTCCTGGCTGTTGTTTTAAGGATTTAGGGAATCAGCCATCCCCCTGTTGATGGAATAAATTCTTGTTTACTCTTCCTGCTAAAAAAAAAATAAGAAACTGGTGCTTTTAGTCTGAATTTGCCACTTTTCACTGGATGTAATTCTGCTTTTTCCTCGTAGCCCTTCTCCTTTTTGGAGCAATGGCAGATAAAATCATCTCCTGCAGTCTGATAACGGCAGAGCAAAGAGCTCCTTTAATCCCTCAGGGTGGAGCAGCTCCTCGAGACCTGCTCCAAGTGTTTTCCTCTTCTTTCTGAGCTCCTGCTCGTTAAGGCTCGATAATTAATTACCCTCCACTGATCATCTTCCTTCTCCATCTGGTGCCTGCTGGGCTTGGGAGCAAAAGCTGCTCTTTAAGACCCCTTTTTGATGGTGGTTCTTTAGTCTTTTCCCATTCCCAGCTTCCCAAAGCCCAGTTCCATGACAGATTGGGAATTCTGGGTTAAGATGCTCCTGGACAGCTGGAATCCAGCCCAATTCCCACCCTCCAACAACGCTCAGATGTGGAACTTCCCCCTCAGAAGATCTGGGCTGTTTTCCCCTCTCTGGTCTCTCTCGATCCGTGGATGGCTCTTGAATTCCCTGCAGGCTGCACAGGAGACTCCTCTCTGTCTTCAAAAGCTTGGATTCTGTGCCAAGGAAAAAGCTCAGAACCCCTCGTTCCAGCAGAGCCCTGGAGGGCAGGACCTGAGGTTTGCTCCTCTCCAGGGGTTTGTCTCCTCTTGGTGCTGGAACTCCTGGGCTTGGCTCAAATTCGGCTCCTCGAGAGCTTTTCTGGCAGCAGCTGGGGGACAAAAACAGCAACCTGCCCTCGGCAGAGCCTGGAAAAACACAGGGATGGGAATTAGGGGAGCAGGAATGACAATGGCAGTGTCCCCACAGCATCCCAGCACATCCCAGCTGCCTGCCAGCATTCCAGGAGGGAATTCCAGGAGGATCACAGGTACTCCCCAGCATCTCCAGCTCTTGTGGCTTCTGTGAGGACCTCAGGAACATCTCCAGGATGCTCCTCATCTCTGCTTCTCCCCCTGCAGTGCACTGGATTCCCAGGGAATGATGGATAGCCCCTGGCTGCCAGGGAGAGGGGAGATCTGGAATGTTCTGTGCCCAAGGCAGGGGGATTGGATGGATAACGGGGCCTGGGCTGAGCTGTTCAGAGCCAGAGCCACATCCCAGGGCCTGCTGGGGCTGCCAGAGCCGAGGCTGCTGCCAGAGCTGGATTCCTGTTCCTGGTGGAGCCTCCAGCTCTGGCATCCCAGCCTTTGGGGAAGAGCTCCTGCCCCCTCCCATTCCTTCTCCTGTCTGCTCTCAGTAGATCTCAGAGGGCTCTGGAGACATCAGCTGTGGATCCCTGAGGGAATTCCAAAGGGGAATGTGGATGGGAATGGCTCAGTGAAGTCACAGCCACACCCAGGGCTGCCTTCCCTGTGCTCAGCCCTGACCCCGCTCCTGCTCCTCAGCCCGTCCTGGGAATATGCCTGGGGTCCTTCTCCGAGCTCAGGCCTTGGTGGAGGCCATGGGCTGAAGAGGAGTTTCCCTTTTCCTTCTCCTTCTCCTTCTCCTTCTCCTTCTCCTTCTCCTTCTCCTTCTCCTTCTCCTTCTCCTTCTCCTTCTCCTTCTCCTTCTCCTTCTCCTTCTCCTTCTCCTTCTCCTTCTCCTTCTCCTCCTCCTCCTCCTCCTCCTCCTCC
Source organism: Eopsaltria australis (assembly GCA_034509425.1). Lineage (NCBI taxonomy): Eukaryota > Metazoa > Chordata > Aves > Passeriformes > Petroicidae > Eopsaltria > Eopsaltria australis. The sequence continues at coordinate 188,861 of JAVTVJ010001970.1, read as the reverse complement.
TTCCCTCTTCCCTCTTCCCTCTCCTCTCTACTGAAACCCAAATAACTTGACAATAATCCCCATGTCACCCTAAATTCTTTGGAATTCCATCAACGCCATAAATTTCCAGGCTGATATTTCTTTTTTTTTTATAGGCATCAAAACCCTCAGGCTGCTTAGAGCAAAAACCCAGCACCCTCTTGCGTTAGCTCAGCCTCCAAAGTTTGTTTATCACTTTTTATTTTAATTCCCTGTAATTACTTGCTCGTTTGCCTCCCCGAGCAGTGAGCGTGGAGTTTTTGTGCCTGTGCCTGCTCCTTTCTAATGGCTCCCAAAGCCATCAGCGGTCCAGCAGGCAGGAGCAGCAAAAGCTGCTCCAGAAGGCAGCAGAGGCAGATGAAACAGCCCAGCCCAGCCATCCACATCCCTGTTTTATCTTTATGATTCCCCGGAGGGCGGTAATAATGTTAGGGAAATTGCAGAGCCAGTTTAGGCTTTATAGCAATCACAGCCTGCGCTGGGTGATTGGACTGCTCCCATTTCTTTAATATAAAAAAATCCCCCTCTTCCATCAGTTAATTTTGCTAATGACAGATATCACACTGATAAACCTTCTGATGAAATCAAGCGTGGCCAAAACAACCGACAACGCTGTGGCTGTTGAGAAGAAAACTCTCCCAAACTCAGAGTTCGCTAAAATACAGGGCTCAGGAATCCCTGAGTGCCTGGATCACCTCCTAGTTCTTTGGTTTTTAGGGATAAAACCCTGCTGGGGGTGCTGAGAACTCCCCTTGTCTCAGTGGCACCACGATTCAAGTGGCAGCAGAGATGGATGGGAGCAGCTCCTTGCAGGTGGGAGCGGGTCAGGTCGCCCTGCCCTTCGTGTTCTCTGCCTCAATCACCACAAATCCGCTCCTGGAGGTGTTTTTGAGGCTTGGGTTTCGTGCTGGGATGGGATCCAGCACGGAGAGCTGTGCTGCTGGTGGTGTGAAGAGCTTTTGTGCAGTTTTCGTGTCACTTATCCCCCACTTCGGTCACTCTGGGGGGCTTGGAACAGCTCCAGCAGCACCTGGAGCTGGCAGGGTTGGTGTGTGGGGTGAGGATTTTCCTGTGGGGCACCAGAAGCTGAAATCTGGGAAGCTGTTGTTGAGTTTCCTGCAAAGGAAAAGGCTCAGGGAATTCTCCTCTCCCTGGGGCACTGCAAACCCTCCATGCCAGTGAAACATTTGCCAAACCAGCTCCTCTTGGTGCTGTCTCAGAGCCCCAAGAAGGGAAAAGCCCCTCAAACCCTAAGCAGAGCCCAGGTCCCAAAGCAGAGCCCAGGTCCCAAAGCAGAGCCCAGATCCCAAAGCAGAGCTCAGGTCCCAAAGCAGAGCCCAGGTCCCAAAGCAGAGCCCAGGTCCCAAAGCAGAGCCCAGGTCCCAAAGCAGGGCCCAGGTCCCAAAGCAGAGCCCAGGTCCCAAAGCAGAGCCCAGGGCCCAAAGCAGCCCTGCCCTGGGGTGGCCGAATTCCAGACGAGTGCAGGGTGATGGAGAAGTCTCTGCTTTCCACAAGGGCATTTCTGCTCCTTCCCCACACCAAGAACCCTGTGGGCCCCTTCAAACAGAGCTCTGAGAGGGACCAGGGCATTGGAAGCTGATTTGGGAAGGGAGATTTGCCTCTTCCTCTTCAAGGGAAGCCCAGATTCGCCCCTGGCCGCCCGGCCCCGTTCTTGCTCGCGTTGAAAATGTGATGCGGTGATTTCATTTGATGACCTCGACTTGCCTGACCCTTGTTCTGCTTTCTCCCTGTGTAGGTAGGGAACCTTGGCCTACTTTTCATGCTCCTGTTTTTTATCTATGCTGCCCTGGGAGTGGAATTGTTTGGCAAGCTCGGTGAGTAATGGGCCTGGCGCCGCTGCCTTCATCCGGTTGGTGTTTATTTGGTATCTGGCTGCTTCCTTTTTGCTCTCCCTCTCTCTCTCTCTCTCATTCTTGGGCCTTCCTCAGCTTCACACTCATGTTCTGAAGATGGAAGTTTCCTCTTGATCTCAGGGTCACAGCTGACACGCGAGGATGTAACACAGAACCTGTCTGACACACACCCCACACACATTTAGGGCTTTGTCCAACGCCACCCTCGGCTGTGGAGGAGCAATTTGCTGTTTAGATATCCCTGCCCAGCGTGGATTTGCTCACCAAGATGGCAGTTTGCTGCTGGAACAAGAGCATGAACACCCCTCCACTGAAGAATTTTCCCCTAATATCCAAATTAAACCTCCCCTGGCACAACTTGAGGCCGTTTCCTCCAGTTCCCTGGGAGCAGAGCCTGATCCTGAAGCCTCCTTTTCAGGGAGATGTGGACAGTGAGCAGCTTCCCCCTGAGCCTCCTTTTCTCCAGGCTGAGCCCCCCAAGCTGCTCCTGGAGATGCTCCAGCCCCTTCCCAGGAGATGCTCCAGCCCTTCCCAGGAGATGCTCCAGCCCCTTCCCAGGAGATGCTCCAGCCCCTTCCTTCCCTGGAGATGCTCCAGCCCCTTCCCTGGAGATGCTCCAGCCCTTCCCAGGAGATGCTCCAGCCCTTCCCAGGAGATGCTCCAGCCCCTTCCTTCCCTGGAGATGCTCCAGCCCTTCCCTGGAGATGCTCCAGCCCCTTCCCAGGAAATGCTCCAGCCCCTTCCCTGGAGATGCTCCAGCCCCTTCCCAGGAGATGCTCCAGCCCTTCCCTGGAGATGCTCCAGCCCTTCCCAGGAGATGCTCCAGCCCCTTCCCTGGAGCTGCTCCATGAAGAACATGAGTGTGCAGAGCTGGATGGGGGTCAGGCTCCTGCTGGAGAGGTGCCACCATCAACATTCCCCACACCCCATCGGCTCTCTGCTCCTGGCTGCCACTGCTCTCCCATCTCCTTGTTCTCAGCACCACCTTCCCCTCTCCACATCCATCAGGAGGCATCCAGAGCTCCCTGCCTGCCCAGCATTAATTAATCCTCCAGTTTCAGGGTGCTGGAGCTGCTCGGGAACGTGCCCATCACTAAAACCCCAGCAAAGCCCCAGCCCTGCCTTGCCTGTTGGAGGGAGCTGCGTCTGCATCCTCAACATTTCCATCCCAATTAGAGCTCCAGCAGCACCAGAAGGGCCCTTCCTGAGCTCAGTTTATGGCTGTCATTAATCCCCTTTATGAGCCCAGCCCTCTGCTCAGATTACAAGCGCCTGAGAGCAGAATAATTCTTTCGACCGAAACCAAATTATTTTTCAGTCTCCTACAAATCCCGGGGGAAAGAATTAGCCCTGCATCCACCCTGAGTGAAGCAGAGCGGGTTTAGATTCCACCCCTGGAGTTGTGGGTGGATTTGTTCAGTCCACAGGGGTGAAAAAATGGCTTTTCTGGTGTTTCCACGCACACCTGGGCAACGCCAGCCCAGGGAGCCCCTCTGGGGCAGGGCTCTGCTTCCCAGCCCAATTTAATGGGAATATTCCCTCCTTTTTCCATGCCAGCCACAAGAACCCTCTCTCAGCCCTCTCTCTCCCCCAGGACTGGTCATTTGTGGGTTTGTCTTGGATTTTGTTTTGTTTTGTTTTTCTTTCCAATTTACCTCGGAATGATTAGCTAAGAGTGAAATGCCCAACCAAGAGCCATCGCTGCCTGTCCTAATGGATATTTAACGAGCCCGTGTTTTATGGGAAGATGGATATTTCATATGTTCAATTTGCATTCATTAGGATATTAATTCTCGGGGGGGGAAAATGTCAAATTGCTCCACTTTATCTCAGTGAAAATATCTCGGTGGTGGATGTAGCCTGTGGGAAAAAAAATCATCGAGGCAAGGGCACAATCAAGAGGGAAGGAGGCAAAGGGAGGTGTAGAGCAGGAGGAAAGAAAATCATCGAAATCACAAGATCATGGAGTGGTTTGGGTTGAAAAAGTCTTCAAAGCCCATCCAGGGACACCTTCCACTATCCCAGGTTGCTCCAAGCCCCGTCCAACCTGGCCTTGGACACTTCCAGGGATGAAAATCCCACCACCAACATTCCCACACCTCCGGGCGTCCTGTCCCAGGGTCCTCCAGCTGCAAACAACATTCCCTGCTCCTCCTGAGCGGGATGGCACCACCCCCTGGCACCGTGGGACGCAGCTCAGGGTGTCACCCTGGCTTTGGGGGCTGCTGTGGGTGCTGCAGCGTGGCTGGGCTGACGAGCTGCTCCTCCCCTGTCCCTGCAGATTGCAGCGAAGAGAATCCCTGCGAGGGGCTGAGCCGCCACGCCACCTTCACCAACTTCGGGATGGCCTTCCTCACCCTCTTCAGGGTGTCCACTGGGGACAACTGGAACGGGATCATGAAGGTTTGTGCAGCCTCTGGGTGCTTCCTCCTCTTGGGAAAGCTGTAGGTGCCGTTTTCAAGTGGATTTAGGCTGAAAATAAAGATGTTTCCTCTTAAAACATCAAAATGAGGCTTCCTAATTTAAAAGCCAGGAGTGTTTCCCAGCAGGGATTTGTCCTAAGTGTCACCCAGGCTGAAGTTTTGCTCCTGGATATAATGTTTGAGGAAAACGATGCTGGTTTTTTTTGGCTGACAGGGGTAACTGTGTGCTCTGTGTCCTGTGCCTTTGGGACGTGTCACAGAATCACAGGACCATGGGATGGGTTGGGTTGGAAGGGACCTTAAATCCCATCCCATTCCACCAACACCTTCCACTATCCCAGGGTGTTCCAGGCTCCATCCAACCCGGCCTGGAACACTCCAGAGACGGAGAATCCACAACTCCCGAGCATCCCATCCCCCTCTTTGCAGGCCATGTAATTCCCACTCTCCCCCATCTCAGTCGCACCCAGCTTTGAGTTCCTCTGGCGTTTGTGCCCTCGGGGCCCCAGCGGAGCCTCCCTGAGCCCTGCCCTGTCCCCTCCCTGCCGCAGGACACGCTCCGGGAGTGCACGCGGGAGGACAAGCACTGCCTCACCTACCTGCCCGTCATCTCCCCCATCTACTTCGTCACCTTCGTCCTCATCGCCCAGTTCGTGCTGGTCAACGTGGTGGTGGCCGTGCTGATGAAGCACCTGGAGGAGAGCAACAAGGACGCCAGGGAGGACGCGGAGATGGACGCGGAGATCGAGCTGGAGATGTCCAGAGGAGCCAACGCCGCCGGCGGGAGCGGGGCCGGGGAGGCGGCACCGGAGAGCCGGGACCTGCACGGGGATCAGGAGCACTCCAAGGGGAAGCTGCAAGCCCTGGTGAGAGCCCACATCAGGCTGAGGTGGGGTGGGGAGGGGTGGATCCCACCAGCCTGACCAGGACATCCCACAGGGATTCCAGACGGAGCCAGAGGGATGGGAGACAAGGAGCTGTCACCAGCACCCCACGTCCTGAGCCAGCTCCCAGGGCTCCCGGAGGTGGGAGCTGCTGGAAATGTTACCCTGGCCGTTATTCCAGGGGAGGGTTGAAAATCCATCCCTCCACTTCATTCCCAGGTTGTGGATTTTAAGTTCAGAGCTACAACAGCCACAGGTCCCTGTCCTGCTGTCCCAGCCTGTCCTTGTCGTTTATCAGGGCAGCAGGAGCAGGGAGCAACCCCATAAATCCTGGGAATGCTGGCACTGGGGGCACCTCCAGCATGGGAGGGGAGAAATTCCCTTCACGTGGACACTGCTGAGGTTCCTTTAATCCCACTTTGGGATTTCAGACTCAGTGCTGGTGTCAACCTGCAGCTCCCCACTGGCTCTGCTCAGGACAGGGATGAGCTGGGAATTCTCAGCAAGGAGCTGGAAGTTCCTGGGTTGATTTTCCAGGCACTGCCTGCTCCGTGATTCCTATCAGTCCTCCAGGAAAACAATCAGAAGAGCAGGGGGGAAGGAGGGCGAGAGATGATTGTCTCATCCCGTGTCAGCAGGCTGTGATTACGAGTGAACACGGAATTGCTTTGTCACCACCGTCACAAACAAATCCACCGCGAAATCAGAGGGGGCTCGCGGATTGAATTACGCTGAATTAGATTTTTGTGAATTCTATCAGGCTCCATTAAGGCAAGGAAAAGGAGGTTTGGTTACACAGCAGTGGGGGATTGGCTGTTGGAATGTTGCTCCCGACAGGAATTCCCGCAGGGAAACGCACAGGCGGCTTTGCTGACGGAGGGAGGAGAGGGGCACGTCCTTCCACGCGGGCTGGGATTGCAAACTGAGCCCCTTCTCCTTGGCTTTTCCTCGTCTTCCAATGCTTCCCAAGAACATCAGAGCCTCCTTTCAACCCTGGGAGCTCCACAGGGAGAGGTGATGAGGGGGAAAAGCATCCTGTCCTTCCCACCACATCCTGCCACCGCCCCACCAAAGCCCAGGCCACCAGGCTGCGGTGGCTGCTGTCCCCCCCGTGGTGCTGCTGTGCTTTGGGGCTGTGTCGGAGCTGTCCCAAACCTGTCCCTTCACAGCCACAACCCTTCCAGCCTCTGTCCTTTCCAGCTGGGAAATCCCAGAGGATAGGAGTGAAATCCCCTTTTTAGCCCTTAAAAAATGCCTTTGGTGTGCAGGGTGAACTGAAATCCCCTTTTTAACCCTTAAAATGCACATTTGGTGTGCAGGGTGAACTGAAATCCCCTTTTTAACCCTTAAAATGCACATTTGGTGTGTAGGGTGAACTGAAATCCTCTTTTTAACCATTAAAATGCACATTTGGTGTGCAGGGTGAAGTGAAAACCCCTTTTTAGCCCTAAAAACGCACATTTTGGTGTGCAGGGTGATGTGTGAGCAGCGTGACTTGAAATGTTAAACCCAGAGCTGCAGGCAGAGTTTTTCCTCTGTGGAGAAAACGGCGCCAGGTTTGATTTTATTGCTGTTATTGTAAGAACTTGTTTGTGACAGCGAGGAAACAGCGGCAGGAGGGGATCAACACCTCAGGATGGGGATTCAGGAGATGCTCCAGGGATATTCCCGGAAAACCCAAAGGGCTGCAGCCCTTTCTGCTCAATCCCTCCCAGTCACCCCCCATGCCCAGGTCCCATCCTGATCTCCAGGCTGGGATCAGGCTGGAATGGGATCAGGCTGGAGTGGGATCAGGCTGGAGTGGGATCAGGCTGGAGTGGGATCAGACTGGAATGGGATCAGGCTGGAATAGGTTCAGGCTGGAATGGGATCAGGCTGGAATGGGATCAGGCTGAAGTGGGATCAGGCTGGAGTGGGACCAGGCTGGAGTGGGATCAGGTTGGAATGGAGTCAGCCTGGAATGGGATCAGGCTGGAATGGGACCAGGCTGAAGTGGGATCAGACTGGAATGGGATCAGGCTGGAATGGGATCAGGTTGGAATGGAGTCAGGCTGGAATAGGATCAGGTTGGAATGGGATCAGGCTGGAGTGGGATCAGGTTGGAATGGAGTCAGCCTGGAATGGGATCAGGTTGGAATGGGATCGGGTTGGAATGGGATCAGGCTGGAATGGGATCAGGCTGGAGTGGGATCAGGTTGAATGTGGAGCCAAATCTGGAATGTAATCAGGCTGGTGGGACTGTATTGGAATGGGATCAGGCTGAATGGGATCAGGCTGGAGATCATGGTTGGAATGGGATCAGGCTGGAATGGGATCGGGTTGGAATGGGATCAGGCTGGAATGGGATCAGGCTGGAGTGGGATCAGGCTGGAATGGGATCAGGTTGGAATGGGATCAGGTTGCAATGGGATCAGGCTGGAATGGGATCAGGCTGGAATGGGATCAGGCTGGAATGGGATCAGGCTGGAGTGGGATCAGGCTGGAATGGGATCAGGCTGGAATGGGATCAGGTTGGAATGGGATCAGGCTGGAATGGGATCAGGCTGGAATGGGATCAGGTTGGAATAGGATCAGGCTGGAATGGGATCGGGTTGGAATGGGATCGGGTTGGAATGGGATCAGGCTGGAATGGTTTCAGGCTCTGGAGTGCAGCAGGTGTCTCCCAGCGAGGAGGAGGAGCAGCCGTGATGTCTCCCAACCATCCAGAGCAGTTCTCCAGCTGGGATCCAACAAACTTCCCGTCCATGCTCCACATTTCAAGCCCTCGTTCCATTTGCAATTCACCCACATCCCCAATCCACTCAGACCTCGACAGCTGAACCCTTAAAAATTGCAGTGGCTGATATCAAGAAGGGCTTTCTGTCCCTTTGCTCCAGCCAAAGACGAGCTGAGCCTTGAGAGCCAAACCCCGAGATCCTCCCGTTCCACTGCTGAGACCTTTTTGTTCTGCGGGCTCTGAGCGCTGCCCCAGCTCAGGTGATGGAGCTGCTGAGCTGGGATGGCCAGGGCCCAGCTGGCACCGCCTGCTGAGCCTTTAATCCATCAGCTCAGAGCCCTGCCTGGCACCTGGAGGGCTCCTGGGCACGGCCACCCTTGGCAGAGCTTGGAGCCATCAACCTGCTGGCCCCCCCTTTCCCAGCCAAGCTCCACGGGGTGAAAGCATGGAGCAATTCATCTTGGGCTGTGTGCCTTCAAGGAGCTGAGGAAAGGCATTTCCAAGCCAGGAATACAAGGGGAAAAAAAAATCCAGATTTAACTCGGTGAGCTCCAAACCTGAGGGATCTCAGGGCCAGGTTTTGCTGGCGGAGAGGGGAAAACAGCGCGGCAAAAGAGCAAAGCAAAATATATTTAATTTAAGACATGCAGCTGGGAAAATGTTTCCAATCAGTCACTGGGAGGCTGACATTAAAGGAAAACCAGAGGGATGAGTTGTGTTTGAGGTAAAAGGGTGACTTGGGAGGGGCTCCTGCTGCCCCAGTGCTTGGCCAAGTCGTGGCATCACCTCTCAGCTTCTCCATCGGCACCTCAGGGACAGCATTTGTGTCCCTAAAGCTTCCTGAGAGCCCAGGGTGGATTCGCTGGTTGGGGTCAGGTTTAAGGTTTGTGGTGTTTCCAACCAGGCCCGCTTACAGTGACAGCAAATTACAACTCCTTTTGTACCTCACAAAATGCTCCAAATCCCCACCCTCACTGCCAGTGTCGTCTCCTTCCCTCTGCCTCCTTCCTCAGGGCTCAGCGGTGCCCAAAATGCTCCAGGTGTTAGGGTTGAGATCTCAGGGTTTGCAGTGGTGTGTAAATGTCTGCTCTGTGAGGGGGTTTTGGGGGGATGACACCTGAATTTCCAGAAGGATTTGGGTTGGCTCCTCTGTTCAAGGAGGAGGAGGAGATCACCCTCAGGCCTTCTGAAAGCATCTCCCTGGAACATCAGACCAGGAAAATGTGAGAAATGCTGCTTTTCTTTTGTGTGTTTAACAGATAGGCCCCTTTTCCTGGCCTTTCTTTGCTTTCTATGTGTCCAAGAGTTGACTTTGGGCAAAAAGTTGACTTTTTTAGTGGTGGGTCATTGCTCCTTCCCTTTATTCCAGCCTCACCCTGATCTCTCTCTCAGTGTAACTCTGCTGTCCCCTGCAGTGTCAGAGCTGCAGGAAGATCCCAATGGGAACACAAGGTCTGGAAGCAAAAAGAGAAGGAATTCCCAGTGGATGCTGACCCCATCTCCCCCTGTGCTGTCCCCAGGGCTGCATCCTGAGGGGAAAATCCCAATGGGAACATCAGCACAAGGGAGACGTTGTGAGAAATGCTGCTTTTCTTGTGTGTTTAACAGATGGGCCCCTTTTCCTGGCCTTTCTTTTCTCTCTGTGTGTCCAAGGGTTGACTTTGGGCATAAAGTTGACCTTTTTTTTGTGGTGGGTCATTGCTCTTTCCCTTTATTCCAGCCTCACCCTGATCTCTCTCTCAGTGTAACTGTGCTGTCCAGTGCAGGGCATGTCCAGGGCTGCATCCTGTGGGGAAAATCCCACTGGGAACATCCACACAAGGTTTGGAAGCAAAAGGAGCAGGAATTCTCTGTAAATACTGACCCCATCTCCCTCTCTCCTCACTCTGCAGCCCAGCCTCGCTGAGCCTCACCCTGATCCCTCCTTCAGTGTAACTCTGCTGTCCCCTGCAGTGTCAGGGCTGCATCCTGAGAGGAAAATCCCAATGGGAACACAAGGTCTGGAAGAAAAAGAGAAGGAATTCCCAGTGGATGCTGACCCCATCTCCCTCTCTCCTCTCCCTGCAGGGCAGCCCAGCCTCGCTGAGCCTCACCCTGATCCCTCCTTCAGTGTAACTCTGCTGTCCCCTGCAGTGTCAGGGCTGCAGGAAGATCCCAATGGGAACAAAGGTTTGGAAGCAAAAAGAGCAGGAATTCCCTGTAAATGGTGACCCCATCTCCCTTTCATTGCTCTGCAGGGCAGCACAACCTCCCTGAGCCTCACCCTGATCTCTCCCCTCAGTGTAACTCTGCTGTCCCGTGGCCGCAGGAAGATCCCAACAGGAACAAAGCTTTGGAAGCAAAAAGAGCCGGAATTCCCTGCGGATGCTGACCCCATCTCCCTCTCTCCTCTCCCTGCAGGGCAGCCCGGCCTCGCTGAGCCCCCAGGACCCCCAGACGCTGCTGGCAGTGCGCAAGATCTCCGTGTCCAGGATGCATTCCCTGCCCAACGACAGCTACATGTTCCGGCCCGTCACCCCCGCCACGGCGCCCTTCCCCCTGCTCGAGGGGGACACGGAAACCTTCCCCTGCAAAGCCCAAAGAGGTACCAACCGTGCACATTCCTCTGCTCACAGGCAAAAATTTGGGTTCCTCACCACCAGAAGGGCGTGGAGGGGCTGGAGCATGTCCAGGGAAGGGGCTGGAGCATCTCCTGGGAAGGGGCTGGAGCATCTCCTGGGAAGGGCTGAAGCATCTCCAGGGAAGGGGCTGGAGCATCTCCTGGGAAGGAAGGGGCTGGAGCATCTCCTGGGAAGGAAGGGGCTGGAGCATCTCCAGGAGCAGCTTGGGGGGCTCAGCCTGGAGAAAAGGAGGCTCAAGGGGAAACTTCTCACTGTCCACATCTCCCTGAAAAGGAGGCTTCAGGATCAGGCTCTGCTCCCAGGGAACTGGAGGAAACGGCCTCAAGTTGTGCCAGGGGAGGTTTAATTTGGATATTAGGGGAAAATTCTTCACTGGAGGGGTGTTCAGGCAGCAGAACAAGCTCCCAGGGCAGTGGTGGAGTCACCAGCCCTGGAAGTGTTCAAAAAACCTGTGGATGTGGCTCTTGGGGAATCATCGTGGTGGCCTGGGCAGTACTGGATTAATGATGGATTTGATGGTCTTTTCCAGTCTTTATAATTCCCTGATTTCACCCACGGGGGGGTTCAGTGGGGAGCAGCCAACCCAAACGTGGCCTGAGCAGGCCTTGCTCCGCTTTGACTCCATCAGCATGAGGAATGCTTCCCACATCCTGCACAATTCCACGCTTCCATCACGTTCCAAGGAGCAAGGGTTGGCTCAGGTGTTTGGGGGGAAGCGGGGCACCCAGCAGTGCTGGAGGCACAGGGTGCAGGCTTTAGCTGAGGAAAAGGGAGCCGAGAATTCCCTCTGAATCCATTCTTAGCTGAGAATTCCCTCTGAATCCATTCTTAGCTGAGGAAAACGAGCTCAGAAATCCCTCAAAATCCTTTTTAGCTGAGGAAAAGGGAACTGAGAATTCCCTGTGAATCCCTGTTAGCTGAGGATTCCCTCTGAATCTTTTTTAGCTGAGGAAAAGGAACTGAGAATTCCCTCTGAATCCCTGTCAGCTGAGGAAAAGGAACTGAGAATTCCCTGTGAATCCATTCTTAGTAGAGGAAAACGGAGCTGAGAATTCCCTCTGAATCCCTGTCAGCTGAGGAAAAGAGAGCTGAGAATTCCCTATGAATCCATTCCTAGCTGAGGAAAAGAGAGCTGAGAATTCCCTCTGAATCCATGTTAACTGAGGAAAAGGGAGCTGAGAATTCCCTATGAATCCATTCTTAGCTGAGGAAAAGGGAGCTGAGCATTCCCTGTGCCTCCTGCCTGCGGATCAGTAACATCCCCAGGAATAAAAGCCGGAGTCGGGATGGCTTCCAGGCACAGCTCCTCATCTCCTCGTGGCTCCAGGCAGGCTGCAGCCTCAGGGCAGAGCCTTTAGCACCGCACATCAATTCAGAGCTGCGGGAGTTTCTTTGGGAGCAGAAAGATCAGGAACCACTCGGAGCCCGGCTTTGTGATGAATGTCATGGAGAAACCCCATGGAGAGACCCCATAATCCGGGAATCACGAGAGCACGGAGCCTTCGAGGGGGCACTGCACCCGAGAGCATCTCCCTGAAAATGCCTTTCTGTCTCTTTTGTCAAGAAATCCATCTGAAACCCAACCTGTGCCTCCCTAAAAGCACCCGTGTGCTCCTGGAGTGGCTCCCCAGAGCTGTCCCCAGCCTGCTCTCCTTTGATCCGGCCGTGGTTTGAAATGCAAGAGCTGCTCCGCGGGTTTGCAAAGCCCTGCTTCGCTCTGATTTCCTCGGGAGAAGGAGCTCTGTGTTTGTTCAGGCTCTCTGGGAGCCGGGTCGTGTTCTCTGCTCGGTGTTTGTTATTGTTTCACCTGCAAATTCCTCGTCGAGGAGAGAAAACAGAGGTTGAGTTTCACGGGCGGCCTCGTGGGGCTGCTTTCCATCCCTGGAGTGGCTCTAAAGCAGGATTTATATCCACATAAAACTGCTGGGACGCTGGCAGGGGTGGGTAGAACCCACCAAGAATCCTCTGATGTTTCCTAAACTCCTAAATTTCTCTCCAAGAGCGCTGGAGGGATGGGAACGACAGGGATATGATGGCTATGACATTTTTACCTGGTGGTAAAACCAGCATCACCCCGAGCTGTGCTGCTGCTGAGCTGCCCAAACTCTGCTCCGAGCCGCGGCGCCATCAATTATATCCAAATCAAACCGGAGACTCCCCTGAGCATCTGTGTTTCCACGGGCTTCAGGGCGTCTGATCTTCTCCCAAATCTTGTGGGATGAGCAGATCTCGGGATGTTTTGGTTTGAGATGCAGTTTCCTGATTTCCTAGAAAAACAAGAGAGAAAAAATGATCCAGCTCCAGAGATCTCCAGTGTTCCTGAGCATCCAGTTTGGAGGGGGTTTGGGTTTCCTATATGAGAGCTCCGTGGAAAGTTTCCAACAGGAGGAAATTCCAGCTGAGGACAGGGAGTAGAGCGCAGGGTCTGGATTTTATGGCCGTGTTTGTGACAGGTTTTATGACAGAGTTTTTCTGCATCATAAAAAGCATTTCATAAAGCCTGGAATAGCACACGACCAGCACAGGCTCAGCCTGAAACTCTGGGTCTAGGAGAGCCCAAAAAAAAAACTGGGGAGAATTGAGGTGGGGGGTAGGAATTCCTTCTGTGGCGTTCTGGAGAAAAACTCCAAAAGAAAAATGATTAAACACTCACTCTTCTTTCTCCCCACCAACAAATCTGTCTGTGAAACGCAACTGCAGTGTGTCTGGATGGCTTTTGTCAGGGGTTCAAGTTCCCTAACCCCTGGGTGAGATCTCTTGGAGTGATGGATTTCGGTGTTTGTCACACGGAGCGGGGCAGCAGCGCAGGAACAGACGTTGGGTTTCAAACTAATGAGGACAATAAATCCTGCAGCCAGCAAAACAGAGGAGCAGGAGATCTTTCAAACAACTCCCAAGTGCAGTAAAGCAGCACCACGGAGGGGCTGGGGAGGAGGGACTGCCTGCAAACCCAGCCTGGGAGGCTTGGGGAAGAGAGAGGTTCCAGCCTGTCCACAGCTCGGGGCTGTCAGAGAGCTTGGAGCAGGCTCTGAGCTCCTGGTGGGACCACGCTGAGCCGAGCTGTGCCTTGGGGACAGCTCCTGGTGGGACCACGCTGAGCCGAGCTGTGCCTTGGGGACAGCCCCTGGTGGGACCACGTTGGGCCGAGCTGTGCCTTGGGGACAGCCCCTGGTGGTGGCTGGGCTGGGGTGAGTGGGAGAACTGCCCTGGACCTGCAGGAGTTGTAGGTTCAAGGCAGGAGACAACACAAGGAGTTTTAATCTTAGCACTGCCCAAGGGTTATGCTGGTGTTTGGGATTTCTGCCCTGGGAGAGTTGCCCTGGGCTTGCAGAAGTTGTAGAATAACCTGAGTTTGAAGGGACCCACAAGGATCAGAGTCCTGCACAGACACCCCAACATCTGTGACCTCCCTGCCACCCCTGCTGAGGTCCAAGGTAGGAAACAACACAAGGTTTTTACTCCTGGCACTGCCCAAGGCTTACTCTGATATTCAGGATTTCAGCCATGCCCACCAGGTTCCTCCCTCTCCCTGCTGTGTTCACTCCCCTCTCGAAGCTCCTGCCTCCAACCTGAGATCCCCCAGGCCGAGCACTGACTGCTGCCTCTGTCCTGCCCTAGGATCCATCACGTCCATCCGCTCCCAGCCCGTGGGGACGAGCTGCTCTCTGCGGGTGCCCCCGGAGCCGCTGCCGCCGGCCGCGCGCTGCCCCGGCCTCGAGGGGCGGCAGCGCTGGAAGGTCCTTCCCCCCCACGGCATCCCCCGCTCCCCTGCCCTCAGCAAGCTGCTCTGCAGACAGGTGAGGGGCCAGCAGCCTCCAGAGGTAACTCCTGTGTTGTCGCCTGCTTCTTTCCCTTCTTTCCCGGTCCTCTCTTGGGTTTCCTTGCTTTGGAGCTAGGAGTAGAATTCCTGCTCCGAACAGAACGAGCTGTAAATTTTAATATACAGCAAATGACACGTGGGGAGGCCCTTTTCCCCTTCTTCCATCTTCATGGCTTTGCTATTCCAGGAAATAAGAGCTAAAGCGTGGAGAGAAGTCCATTTTACCAGTGCTGGGAGAGCCCTGCACTGTGATGGGTTGTGCTGGCTCAGGATTTGGGGCTGGAGCAAGACCAAGGCCCGGCAGATGCCAGCCCCGAACAGGAAGGATCCTGCCAGCAAAAGTTTATCCTCTTGTACAGGAGGGTCTGAGAGGACTGGCACGGTGGGGACTGGCAGGAATGAGGTGGGCAGTGTTAGACCCACCAACCCTTTGCCCATGGGCTCCCCATCCCTGGGAGTGTCCCAGGCCAGGCTGGATGGGGCTTGGAGCAGCCTGGACTGGTGGGAGGTGCCCATGGCAGGGTGTGGAAGGAGATGAGGTCTCTCCCAGCACAGTGTGGTTCTGTAATTCCGTGTCCATCACTGAAGTGCTGCTGCCCAGCCCATCCCCAGGCTCTCATCCCCACCTCTCTCTCCTCCCCTTCCAGGAGGCCGTCCGGACGGACTCGGTGGACGGACAGACATCAGAGCGCAAGAACAGCCTGCAAGCAGAGCCTGGAGAGCCCCAGCCATCACCAAAGCAGCCCCAGAGCAGCCTCACCCCCAGCCCTCTCCATTCTCCCCTCTCAGCCACCCCTCCGTGCTCTCCCCCGTCCTCCCCGCACCGGCCCCTCGGCCCCCTGGCACGGAAGCACACGTGTGGCCAGCATGGCATGGCCAGCCGGCCACCCAGCCCCGCCAGCCCCTCCAGCCCCGAGGGCTGCCCGGGCGAGCCCTCGGACCTGGCTGACGAGGAGGTTCGGCACATCAACAGCTCGGCCAAAGACTGGGCAGAGGAGCACTCGGACCCCGGCAGCCGCTCCACCTCGCCCTTCACCTCCCCGGCCCCGTCCCCCGTGCCCCTCAAGAACTGCAGCACAAGCAGCCTCTCCCGCAAGGAGAAGGACTTGAAGAAGTTCTACAGCACCGACACCAAGGGCTTCCTCAGCAAGCCCAGCTGGGCCGACGAGCAGCGGCGCCACTCCATCGAGATCTGCCCCTCCGGCGGCGCCCCGGACTGCGGCTTCCAGGAGATGGCTGAGGACAAGCAGCGGCCCCCCGGCCACGTCCAGCCCGAGGCCGACTACATCCACGGAGCCCGGAGGAAGAAGAAGATGAGCCCGCCCTGCATTTCTATAGATCCTCCCATGGAGGACGACGGCGGGGCGGCCCCGCGCACCAAACCCTCCGAGAACACCCTGCTGAGGAGGAGGACCCCGTCCTGCGAGTTCCCGGCGTACCGAGAGTCCCTGGAGCTCGCGGAGAGCCAGCCCCCGTGCCGCGGGGAGCACCTCAGCATCCCCAACTTCTCCTTCGAGCAGCTGGACGGCGGCTCCTTGAGCAGCCTCTCGGAGCTGCTGGACAGCGGCCAGTCCTCGCCGGCCTCCGTGGACTCGCGGCCGGACGCGGAGCTGAGAAAGCCGGACTTAAAAACTCAGTGGGGCAACGGCGAGAGGAGCAAAGAGCTGCTGGGCACCGCCAAGAGCCCCCTGCGCAAGCAGGACTTGGGCCCCGTGACTGCTGCCACAGAAGAAGGCACGGATGACCCAGTATAGCTGCTGGGCCGGGGGAGCGGGGGGATCTCAAGGGCTTGTCACCGACGCGGGGGTTCCAAAGACAGGGGACAGAGGGGTCGGGGGTGGCCGCCACCGGGGCCGGCCCCTCCCTGGGGTCGCTCGTTGGGAAGCGCTGTGGAAGTTTGCAAAAAAAAAAGACCACACACTCACACACACACACACAAACACACGCGAGAGAAAATTAAATAGAAACCAAACGAACGGCTGGACGCAACTGGGGATGGGTTTTTTTTGGGGGGGATTTGGCAAAAGGTTTTGGGGTTTTTTTTCTAAGGGGAAGGTGGAGTTGATGCAGGGGTGGCTTCGTTCATCCCGCCCCGCTCCGTGGCCTCGATCACATTGATTCGGGTCCGAGGCGGTGGCGGGATTTGGGGGGATTCTCTTGGGGTTTTTGTTGTTTTGTTGGGTTTGTTTTTTGTTTTGGTTTGGGTTTTTTTTTTTTATTTTTAAAGACGCTCAACATTTCCCAGGGCACCTTTCCGAGCTGTCGCCTTCCGCCCGAGTGCCCGGGGGCTGGGAGCTGGACACTGTCTGTATATCAGCAGTTCTATAAATAGAAATTCTGTATTTGTGAGCTACAAAAACGAGGAAACAAACAAACAAACAAACAAACAAGAAAACCTGGAAACAAAAAAACCAGACCCACAAAAACTCTGTCTTCATAATGCACATATTTTTATAGAGAAACAGAGATGCTGTTTTTTGCATTACATGGGTGGTGTTTCCTTGGGTTTTCTGTGGAATTAATTATTCCAGCCATTCATTTTCCAAATGTTCCTCCTCTTCCCTCGCTTCCCTTCCTTCCCTTCCCTCCCCTGCACCATCACCCCACCAGCTCCTTCTCACAGCCGATGCTTCTGACGTCTCGCTCATTTTTCTTTTGTACTTTAGAGGTTGTCCTAATTACAGACAAAAAAAAACCAAATCACTACTGAATTGTAGCCAGTGCAATAATAAGTTATTCATTCTTGTCTGTCCGACTGTCCTGTTGCTTTTTTTTCCCCCTCCTCCCCTTTTTTTTTTATTTTTAAACTGAAATTCAGGTTAAACGTCGCAATAATCTGAACGAACGTGCACAAAGACGGTTTCTCGTGTTACAAAGAGGAAAAAGAAAAAAAAAAAACTATTGAAAAAAAGGAAAAAAAAACCTTACATTTACAGAGAGATTAAAAAGAAAAAAAAAACTGAACAAATAAATAGTAAATTATTTAAGAAATGTATTTTGTTTACTGCAGTTCTAAGTAAATTATTGATACAGTGTGTAAAGGTGTAAAGAGCTGTCGTAGGTGATGTTCTTTGTGAGCATTTAAGGTGATGATTTGTCCTCCTCATCGCAGAACAACTCCGGGTTTGCACTCCCTGCCCTTCCCTCCCCATCCCTGCACCCACACCTGGACACGTCCCCTTCCCAAGGCCCTTCCAGAAGCCTCTAGAGGAATCCAGGTCACCTTTTAACACCACTTCGGGGGTCTTTTTTTTTGTTTTGGTTTTGGGTTTTTTTGCAGCTTTTGGGGTTGCTTTTCCTTTTTCCAGCCTCCCCTTCCCCACCCCTCCCGCAGGCCCTGTGTCCACAGGGAGCAGGAGCAGGAAGGAGCCCATCCAGCGGCCACCCGGGGGCTGGGGAGGGATGAACCCATCCAAGTCGTTTCCGACCGGTTCCTTCCGTGCCGCCTCATATTTATGCCTTCACATTTATCTTCTGTTATCGCTGCATCCATTACTCCAAAGGAACAATGTATCTTGTTTCACATCTATTAAACTGTATAAACTGGAAGCGTGGCCTCCCTTTGTGCCGCAGCGGGGGCGGCCCAGGCGTCCCCTCCGCTCCCAGAGCTCGCCATTCCCTCAAATCCCTTTCCTCCAAGCTGCACCCCCCCCAGGTGTGAATTCCAGAGCTTGAGGCGTCCCCTCCACTCCCAGAGCTCGCCATTCCCTCAAATCCCTTTTCTCCAAGCTGCACCCCCCCAGGTGTGAATTCCAGAGCTTGAGGCGTCCCCTCCGCTCCCAGAGCTCCGCATTCCCTCAAATCCCTTTCCTCCAAGCTGCACCCCCCCAGGTGTGAATTCCAGAGCTTGAGGCATCCCCTCCGCTCCCAGAGCTCGCCATTCCCTCAAATCCCTTTCCTCCAAGCTTCAGTCCCCCCAGGTGTGAATTCCAGAGCTTGAGGCTTCTCCCACCTCTCCCCCCAGAGCTCAGAGAATCCCTCACCTCACCCAGGAGTCTCCGTGTGTTGATCCAGCTCCGAGGAGCAGCACCTGCGCCTCTGTAATTAAGAGTCGTTTAGAATTATTGTAAATAATGATTCTGTCTCGGTGGGATGGCGAGGAATTCCAGAAAAGAGCCACGAAATCCGTGATTAACGGCGCTCCGGGGAGGGTGGCAAACTGCTTTGAGCTGCAGTTTGAAGCAGGAGGGGAGGTGAATCCCCCTGCTCTAGGCTGGAGGTGTGGGGGATGCTCCGGGCTGTCCCTCGGCATCAGGGGACACTCAGGGTGGCATTTACTGCTGGGATTATTTAGCTTTGCTGGAAAAGGCCTGAATTCCCTTCCGAATTTTCCCCTTCAGGGGGAAAAATCCTCTTCCCATGGGGCTGGAGGCTGATGGTGGTGATGGAGAGGGGGGTGTAGAACAATTCAGAAGGGTTTGAGGCCATGGCAGGGAGTGAGTTTGGATATTTGCTCCTGGTTCTGGCTCTGCTCAGCCTGCCACCCCTCCCAAAGCCCTTCCCAACCTCCCCAGAGCTCATCAAAGACCCAAAACAACCCCATCCATGAGCCTGCAGGAGCATCCTGGCAGCGTGGGGAGAACCAAGCTCCGACTGGGTTTTCCAAGAGCAAAGAGTGGCCATGGATTACTCCCTGATGCTCCTTTTGGGACACTCACCTGGATTTGCACCCCCACAGCTGCATCCCCAAACCTGGCCATGACCAGAGGAGCTCTTTAACATCAGCCAGTGTTAATTTTGTTGATTAATTCTCTGCAGCATTAAGCAATTTCCCCCCAGGACTGTCTGCGAGCCTTGCTTAAGATCGGAAGCGAAAAGCACGGGGTAAATGCAAGTCATGATTATTTAATTGGATCAATTCCTAGTTTGCATTTTTAATGGCCATCCAGTCCTGTCCATTTATCAGGCACACTCTGCCCCACCACTCTCCATTCCAGCAAACCCACAGCCTGCAGGGACGGGCTCTGTTTCCATCTGGGCTGGCCCAGAGCCACCCGAGCACCCTTTGAGGAGCAGGAATCAAACAGGGATGGAAAAACCACCATGCTGAGGGAAGAAAACCAGCACAGGGGCTCTGCTTTCAAGGGTAAATCTCAGATGGCATCGATCTGAAATTCTCTTTGTCGTGCTGGGGAGGGGGGAAAAAAAAAAAGCTTTAAGAAAATACCAACCACCAAACCTGACGCCATCCTGGGTGCAATTAGCCCCAACCTTAATCTGTCAGAGCTGTGAGATCATACAGGTTGCATGAATGCTAATAAGCATTTGATATTTGTACAAGCTTTCTGGGGATGAATAATTCAATTGACTTCATCCATTAAATTTCCCCTATTAAGTTTTCAAGCCGTGGCTGGGTTTTAATGGCTGGGGCCACCTCATCCTCCAGACGAGGGGGCTTAATTAGGAATTTTAGCACAGCCTGACAGAGTCGCAAGGGCTGAGATCTCCGTGGCTCTTTGGGTTTTTGAGCAGCTCTTGTCTCTCTGCTGGAGCCCTGCTGAGCCCCTGGAATAACTCCAGCTCACACCAGGTGGGTGTTCCATCCTCCTCCAGCACTGTGCTGCTGCCTCAGGCTGGTTCAGCGTTTGCCATGGGCTCAGCCCCTCTCTGGAGGCCGGGAAGCAGCTGAGGGGCTGCTCGGGATGAGGGACGTGGCACTGATGGATTTTGGTACTGATGCCTTTTTCTGGTCTTAGGAAATAAAGGCTCAGACACGGTCAGAGGGTTGGGGTCGTTTACCTCGGGATTTAATAGGATCCCATTCCATGGCTCCTGCTGTCCAGGTAGGATGTGTCTCAAAAGCCCCGTCCCTCCAGTTGAGTGTACAATTAAAGCCCTTACTCATTAGCATATCTAACGAGAGGGCCCAATAAGGGGCTGGGGTGGGCTGATTCCAGTTTACAGAATCTGTCCTGCCAGGGGACCTTGAGTTCTTGTGACAATAGAACTCTAATTGTTCTCACTCTCCAGCTCTGGGGTGTGACGCCTTTTCCTGCTCTTAGGAAATAAAGGCTCACACACGGTCAGAGGGTTGGGGTCGTTTACCTCGGTATTTAATAGGATCCCATTCCATGGCTGCTGCTGTCCAGGTAGGATGTGTCTCAAAAGCCCCGTCCCCCCAGTTGAGTGTACAATTAAAGCCCTTACTCATTAGCATATCTAACGAGAGGGCCCAATAAGGGGCTGGGCTGGGCTAATTCCAGTTTACAGAATCTGTCCTGCCAGGGGACCTTGAGTGCTTATGACAATCGAGTGTTTGCTCTCCTAACTCTGCAGTTCAGGGGTGTTTGGTGTCCCAGCCCACTGAACACCACGAAACCAGGCTGAATGATCACCTAAAGCATCCCAAGTGTGCATGCTGATACTTGTGGATATAGGGAACTGGGTAAGAAGTATTTAGGAGAAAAGCAAAAAATCCTTCAAGCATCAGTACCACTCCATGATCCAACTCAGGATATTCCATAATTCCATGACTCCCTGGCATTCCCTGATGCAGAGATGTCACCAGGAGTGTTCCACACCCAGCCTGGGCTGCTCCTCATGCCAGGACCCTTCACTTCTGTCCCTCACTCGTAGGTCAGCGTTGGGTTTTATTTTTCCAGCTGTGGATGTTGAAATATCCAGCAAAAAATAAATCTGTTCACAACGAAAGGGAGAAAATGCCAAGGACCCTCATTAAGTCACACCACAGGGAAGAACCAGATTAATGATTGAATATTTGATTGAAATCCCCCAGAGCAGCTTGTTCTGATTCTGCTTTGCCCCACGTGGAGGCTCAAGCTGCCGAGGGCCCGTGGCCACGTCTGCAGGGTCTGCTGGGTGCATGGAAATCAGCATTCCCACCTGAGTTATTCCCAAAAAATGCAGCCACCACTGGACAACAAGCAGGAGGACTCCATGCCTGGCAGGGGAAGGAGTTCTTTACCCTCCCCTCTTCTCCCTGCTTTTATTCCTTATGTCCTTATCAAATCCAATTGTCCCGCTGGGCACCATCTCTCCCTGAGTCCTCCCCACCCTCTCCCCTCCCTGCCTCCATGTCAATTTATCCTGACTGGCTCAGACAGAGGCACTAATTAATTTTGCTCATTAACCAAAAGAAATCTCACCAATGATAACGAGTTCCAACACAAATTAATTCTTCAGGGAAGACCAGGCACTTCTCAGCTCCTTGGCAGTGACAGCGCCCGTGCCCAGCAGGGCCCCTGGCGTGGGGCTGGCGGCCACAAGGACACGGGGATCATCCCTGGAATTGCCCAAGGACAGGCTGGACAGCAAGCTGGGACGGTGGAAGGTGTCCTTGGGGGTGGAATGAGATGAGATTGAAGGTCCCTTCCCACACAAACCATTCTGGGATTCAGCCACGTAACACAAAACCCACCACACTCAATCTCCAGGTAAATACATCCAGCAGAAATTACAGCAGGAATATCCCCCTCTGCTCTGCCGGGTCCTGCTGGGAGATCCCGCTCCTTCCCTGCTCGATTCGAGCAGCAGGAGTGAAAAACCCTGAGAGCGGGAGCAAAAGGCAGGGAAGACAAAGGGCAGGGAAGCTGCCTGCAGCCTCCTGGCAGGCAGGGATGAGTCAACGTTGAGCAAACAACTCTAAAAATACAAACGCTTTATTGCAGATTAACGACACCATCAAAGGCATTTCACTGCCCATTTACCAGGTGCTGATCATAAATATTTGGGGTTGGAGATAAACTTTTGTGCTGGTGTTGTTTGTGTCTCTCCCACCTTCCCCGGGTGCCAGCGATGGATCGGCCCCGGGGCTCTGTGATGGGTTTGGGCAGGTAATGAAGACACAGGAGCTGCTCCTGCTCCCTCCCGGCAGTGTGGAATGTCTGCCTATCCACCCTCTTTTCCAGGGATCCACTGCTCCTGCTGCAATTACAGTGGAGGAGCCCAGAGCTGGGGATACGGGCAGGAGAAACATCCCACAGGAATCCCCCGCTGGCACCGCGGCCTGAGGGCTCTGCCCAGGAGGAGGAGAGCCCCAGAGGGCTCATCCAGAGGCAATTCCAAGGGAAACAGAGGGAAAAGGGCTCACCAGCACTCTCCAGCCTCCCTGGGAGCAGGTCACAGTGCCTGCGTTTGAATCAGAAGCTCCCAGTGCCAGAGCTCGCAGCAGTTTGGATTTTTCCAGCCCCTGGGAATGAAGCAAACATGATTCCCTGAGCTGTCACAGAGGTCAGAGCTCCAGGGACACTGGGAATGGTTCTCCAGGAGCTGGGATCCAACCTGGAAGAGGTGACACGGCAGTGATGAGCACTAGGAGCGTGTCCTTCCTCCCTGCGAGGCCCCAAACACCCCAGGGAGGCTTCCCGTGAGTCCCATCACAAATGACAGGATGGGGACAAGTCCTGGGATGTCTGAAACGCCTGAAAGAAACAGCAGCATGGCTAAATAACACCCATGGGGTCACCATCATCCACGAAACTTCATCATGCTTGGAAATCAAACCCTCTGATGGAGCATTAATTAAGTTTTCCAGCAGGCTAAAAAACATTTCCTTGCTTGGGATTTCGCTCTGCTGGCTGAGATTGAAAATCCAGCTAATTAAAGCGAGGCTGGCATGCAAAGAAGGGAAGAATAAAAGGTCTTGTTGTGGCTGGGAGGGGACAGAGCCCTTCCAGAGGCAGGTACAGATGAGTCACGGCTGCTGAATAACCCCCCTGCTGTCCCTGAGCCACGGGGAAGGTCTCCTAGAGCTGAGAGAACTCCTCCAGCAGCTGTAGATCACCTGCCAGGCAACAAAAATGTCCTGGAATTGGCTCCAAGGTAGCTGGTAGCCAGTGCAGTGTTAATTAAACAGCTTCACTAGCTGCTCCAGGCAGCTGCTCCAGAACTGCTCCCCACCTCTGGTAATGTTCAGCTCAAATGAATTGTTCTCCCTGAAGCATTTTCTGAAGGGCTGTGGAGGAAGGAGAACATTTCAGGCATTCCCTCCCGTCCCTCCTGCTCTCCTGTCCCGTTCTTCTCTCGGCCAAAAACCGAGTTGGAACAGGACAGAGAGCACATCCCTTGAAATCTGGGGTTCCCTTCACTCCTCCCACCCGTCCCCAAAGGGCAAAAAACCACCCCAAAAATCCCTCGTGGAGAGGGGGACGAGGCCTGGGATGCGGAAAGGAGGGGAAGGGACGGAGCAGAGCAGAGCAGAGCAGATGGTGGCCAGGCTGGGGACTCTCCATGGCACTGACGTGTGTGTGGGCAGCGAAAATCCTGGCGTGAGCGGTGGCACGACCGCGGTCCCGATGGGCCAGCACCGTGTCACCGGGCCAGGAGTGGCACAGCACCGGGCCAGGACTGGCACAGAACCAGGTCCATCCTGTCACCAGCCCAGAACTGCCACAGCACCGGGCCAGGAACTGTCACAGCACTGGACCAGAACTGTCACAGCACTGGGCATGCCCCATCCTGTCACCAGCCCAGAACTGTCACCAGTCCAGCCCCATCCTGTCACCAATTCAGCCCCATCATGTCACCAATTCAGCCCCATCATGTCACTAGCTCGGCCCATCCTGTCCCCAGTTCACCCCCATCCTGTCACCAATCCAGCCCCATCCTGTCCCCAGTTCAGCCCCATCCTATCCCCAGTCCAGCCCCATCCTGTCACCAATTCAGCCCTATCATGTCACCAGTCCAGCCCCATCCTGTCACCAATTCAGCCCCATCCTGTCCCCAGTTCAGCCCCACCATGTCCCCATCCTGTCCCCATCCTGTCCCCATCCCAGTCCCCTCACACCGGGCTCTCTGTGGGATTACAATTCACCCTCAGCAGATTCCAGTGGTCCCAGCTCTTGCAAAGCCTCAGCGCCTCCATCCTCCTCATCTCCACACCCAACTCACCCTCTCCTTTTAATTAGAGGGGGCTAATTAACCCAGCACCGTGCTGTTCCCCCCTTTCCCCACACAGACCCAGCGGGATGAGGCCATTTCTCCTGGTATCTATAATTAAACCTCGCCGTGCTGGGGGCACTGCGGGCCGCTCTCCCCATCCGTGAGGGCCAAACTCCAGGCAGCACAAAATCCACCATTTCCCTCTTTCTCCCTGCAAACCAACACCTCCTGCCTCCGGCCCTTGCCCGGCAGCTCTCAGCTCATCCAGCAGCATCATCTAGCGGCCGTGGGCTCCACCATGGAATTGTAGGATCGGGAATATCCCGAGCTGGGCGGGACCCACAGGGATCGTCCCGTCCCGAATCTTCACACGCACCCCAAAATCCCCGCCCTGTGCATCCCTCACAGCGCTGTCCTTCAAGTCTGGCAGCCTTGGGGCCGTGCCCATCCCCTGGGCAGGCTCAGTCCGCGGTTGGGGTTGATTTAGGCTGATATTAAATAAAAATAAATAAAGTTCTGCACACGTGGCGGTGCGAGGATAACGGGGCAGCAGCGCCCGGCGGGCTCAGCGGCTGAGGGGAGTGGGGAGGACCCGCACAGGGACACCCGTACCGGGGATGCCGTGGGTACCGGGAGTGCTGGGAGTACCGGGGGTGGGGTGGCCGCGTTTTGGGACGATTTTGGGGCGATTTGGGGCCGATTTTGGGGATCGGGAGCCCCGCGAAGAGAAGCGAAGCGAAGCGCGGGCGGGGGAAGTTTGTCCGCTGCACCGCCCCGTCCGTCGCCACGGCAACCGGCGCGCCCGCCATGGCGGCGCCCAGCGTGTTCCTGCTGGCCGTGAGCGGCGAGATCGAGAGCGGGGAGGTGCGGGAGAGCCGGGGACAGCCCGGGGACAGCCCGGGAACACCCCGGAGGGACGGGGGGATCGCCCTGGCCCGGTCTCGGTGCTGCGTCCGCCCGCGCGGGATGAGAATCTGCCCACCCCACCCCATCCCCGAGCGTGCGCGGCCTCAGCCCCCAGACCCAACCCACCCTCATCCCCATAACCCTGCATACCCTCATCCCTATAACCCTGCACACCCTCATCTCCTCAACCCAACCCACCCTCATCCCCTCATAACCCTGCACACCCTCATCCCCATAACCCTGAACACCCTCAGCCCCATAACCCTGCACACCCTCATCCCCTCATAACCCTGCAACCTCATCCCCATAACCCTGACACCCTCAGACCCCATAACCCTGCACACCCTCAGCCTTCAACCCTGCACACGCTGATCCTTCAATGCGACACCTCATCCCATAACCTGCACAACTCATCCAATACCTGCACACATCACCCTAATGCACCTCGATAAAATAAACCCTGCAACCCTCGATTCCACCATTTACACCTGAGCACCCTCAGACCCCATAACTGCACAACGCCTCATCCTTCAATCCTGCACACCTCATCCATAACTGCAACACCCTCATCCCATGATGTAGACCTGCACACCTCACCATAACTGCCACCTCAGAACCATATACCCTGCACACACCTCATCCCATAAACCTGCACACCACAGCCCCAGAACCTCACACACTCATCCTATAACCCTGCACACCTCAGACCCTGCACACCCTCATCTCCTCATAACCCTGCACACTCTCAGACCCCATAACCCTGCACACCCTCAGACCCCATAACCCTGCACACTCTCATCTCCTCATAACCCTGCACACTCTCAGACCCCATAACCCTGCACACCCTCATCTCCTCATAACCCTGCACACTCTCAGACCCCATAACCCTGCCTGGCTTCATCCCCCTTTAACCCATCCCTGTCTTAGCGCCCCTCCTTCAAATCCAGCCCAGCCTCAGCCTTTTAACCCATCCCAGTGTCAACCCCCAAAACCCAGCCTGTTCCCTTTGCTCCGAGCCCATCCCAGTCTCTGCCCCCAAACCCATCCCAATCTCAGCTCCCCAAACCCATCCCAGCCTCAGCTCCCCAAAACCCATCCCAGCCTCAGCTCCCCCAAACCCATCCCAGTCTCTGCCCCCAAACCCATCCCAGTCTCATCCTCCCTGACCTGTCTGTCCCAGTCCCGCTGGCCCAGGCTGCCCTCAGCCCCCTCACTCGGGCAGATCCTGACCCCCAGAAATTCCCAGTGAATTCCCAGTGACTCTTTCTCTCTCTCTCTCTCTCTCTCTCTCTCTCTCCTGCAGTTCCCGGGGTTCGATGACCTCTACTGCAAGTTCTCCTTTGTCTACGGCCAGGACTGGGTCCCCACGGCGGTACAGCCCCTGTCCCCTCCCTGTCCCCTCCCTGTCCCCACCCCAGCCCCAGCTCACCCCCTCCCCGTTCCCTGCAGGGCCTGGAGGAGGGAATCTCCCAGATCACCTCCAAGAGCAGCGTCTCTCCCACCACGCTCGTCTGGAACTTCCCCATCGACATCACCTTCAAGAGCACCAACCCCTTCGGCTGTGAGTGCTGGGGGAGGCTCCAGCCCTGCTGCCAAAGCCCCTCTCACCCCCATCTCCTTAGAGAGCCCCCAAAGCCCCTCTCACCCCTAAAAACGCCCTCTCACCCCCATCTCCTTACAGAGCCCCCAAAGCCCCTCTCACCCCTAAAAACCCCCTCTCACCCCCATTTCCTTACAGAGCCCCAACCTCTACCCGTTAAAAACTCCCTCTGCACGACCATCTCCCTCAGAGCCCCAAACCGCCTCTCACCCCCGAATTATTGGAGGGCCTCAAAACCCTATACCCAAAAAACCCCTCTCAACCCATGTCCTTACAGGGCCCACAGCACTCTCACCAGCGGCAGCCCCTTTAACCCATGTCCTTAAAGGACTACAACCCTCCTTGGACCTCATTTGCTTTTACAGAACTCCCAAACCCTCTCACCTGCCAGCTCCTTACACCCCATGTCTTATAGAGCCCGTCAAACTCCCTTCACCATATCTGCAGGCCCCCCAGCCCCTTCACCCCAAGCCCCCTTTACCCATGTCGTTAGGACCCCAATCCTCTCACCCCATTTCTTACGAGCTAAACCCCTTTCACCCATGATTCTTACAGGGTCCTAGCCCCCTCTCCCCCAAACTTCTCCCCCATTTCCTTACAAGAGCCCCAATCCCTCACCCCAGTTTTCTTACAGGCTCTAGCCCCCTCTCACCAACCCCTCTCACCCCCTTTCTGCAGAGCCCAGAACCGCCCTCTACCCCAACCGCCTATCAACCCCATTTCCTGTGACAGAGCCCCACCCCTTCACCCCGATTTCCTTACGAGCCCCAAACCTCTCACCCCAAACCTCTCACCCCATATTTCTTACAGGCTCCTAGCCCAGTCTGCACCCATTCGCCCTTCACCCCATTTCCTTACAGAAGCCCCAACCCTCCACACCGATCTTTCCTTACAGGGCTCCTAGCCCCTCTCACCCCCTATCCTCTCTTGACCCCATTTCCTTACAGGGCTCCTAGCCCCCCTCTCACCCCCTATCCCCCTCTGACCCCCATTTCCTTACAGAGCCCCCAATCCCCCTCTCGCCCCCATTTCCTTGCAGGGCCCCAGATTGTGCTCAGTGTCTATGGTCCTGATTTCTTTGGCCACGACGTGGTCAGGGGTTATGGAGCCGTGCACGTGCCCTCCGTGCCAGGCAGGTGAGTGCCAGCCTGCCCTGCAGGACTCACACAGATCCGTGCTCATTGATTCTCTTGTTTCAGGGACAAAAAAAAAAAAAAGCTGCCAAAAATCTCCTCCTCGTGTCCTGTCAGCTCACAAGACACAAAGATTTTCAGTCACAAAGATTTTCTAGCAGAACTCCTTCATCATCAAATAAGTCTTAATAATCCTGGAAAGCCCAAAGTGGCCTGTAAAAAGCCCAAATTTGAAGTTATTCACACAATAAACTCTCATTCCCAGCACTGGGAATTGAGGAGGATCCCTTGTTCCTGTGCAAACCCTTTTTGTGTGAAGGGACAGTTCCTGATGTGTCAGGAATTCCGTGCCTTCCTAAATCTAAAAACCCTGCTTTTTATTCATTCCTGAACTCCTGGGGGTCTCCTCTTCCTTCCAGGCACAAAAGAACCATTGCCATGTTTGTCCCAGAGTCCAGCTCGAGGCTGCAGCAGCTCACAAGGTAATAATTAATGACTTTAATTGGTGAAAGTCCCTCTGAGCCACAAAGGCATTGGCAGCCCCTCAGTGGTGCAGAGGTGTCACTGCTCTGTGCTGTGCTCTGGAGTCAAATCACACTTTCAGGTGTTTGGCTCTTTTGAAAAGCTTTCATAAACATATTAACACCAATATTAATTACATTAATACATAACAAACATATTAATTTCCTGCTAACTGCACTAATTACTGCCTGAATCTTCCTGGGGCTCTTTTGGAAGGACAAACACAGCGAGAGCAAACCCATGAAAAAACAACTCCCACTCTACATTTTTTTGGATGTATTCAAGGCCTCCAAGCCTCTCTGGTTCTCTGGGTGATCAAATGGAATTTTTCAACGATATTTTTGCCCCAGAAAGATTTTTCTAACCCAGAAAAAAAAACGGATTTAACAAAATCTACATGAAATCAGCTGCGTTTTCTTCCTTAAGGCAAAACCTTGATTGAAGTAGATAAATAAAGAGAATGGGGCTTCCAAACTCCCTTGGGTGTCTCAAAAACCCCTCTTGATGTTCATCTCAAGCCCTGGCTCAATCTCAGCCACACAATTAATTATTTTGTGTTTCATTCCCCAAGCTGGTTCACGGGGAGACGCCCGGAGTTCACCGACCCCAAGGTGGTGGCGCAGGGAGAGGGCAGGGAAGGTGAGTCCTGCTCAAAAAGAACCCCACAACTCACCCCAAACCCTCTTTAAACTGGGCTCATCCCCATCCTCTCAGTGCTCACCCCAAACCCTCTTTAAACTGGGCTCATCCCCATCCTCTCAGTGCTCACCCCAATCCCTCTTTAAACTGGGCTCATCCCCATCCTCTCTCTGTGCTCACCCCAGACCCTCTTTAAACTGGGCTCATCCCCATCCTCTCAATGCTCACCCCAATCCCTCTTTAAACTGGGCTCATCCCCATCCTCTCAGTGCTCACCCCACCTCTTTTGAACTGGGCTCATCCCATCCTCTCTTCTGCACGCCCAATCTCTTTAAACTGGGCCTCGATCCCATACCTCTCATGCTGCACCCAGACCTCTTTTAAACCTGGGGTCACCCCATGATCTCTGTGCTCACCGATCTTTTAACTGGGCTATCCTCTTCTGTGGATCAACAATCCTCTTTAAACTGGGGCTCTTCCCCATCCTCTCAATGCTCATCAGACTCTTTAAACTGGGCTCATACCCCATCCTCTCATGCTCACCCAACCCTCTTTAAACTGGGTCTATACCGATCTCTAATGCTCATGGCCAAACCTCTTAACTGGGCTCATCCCCATCCTCTCTGTGCTCACCCCAATCCCTCTTTAAACTGGGCTCATCCCCATCCTCTCAATGCTCATCCCAGACCCTCTTTAAACTGGGCTCATCCCCATCCTCTCAATGCTCACCCCAAACCCTCTTTAAACTGGGCTCATCCCCATCCTCTCTGTGCTCACCCCAATCCCTCTTTAAACTGGGCTCATCCCCATCCTCTCTCTGTGCTCACCCCAATCCCTCTTTAAACTGGGCTCATCCCCATCCTCTCAGTGCTCACCCCAATCCCTCTTTAAACTGGGCTCATCCCCATCCTCTCTCTGTGCCAGTGACCAGGGTGAGATCCCAAGGCTTTGTGACCATTTCCTTCAACGTGATGACCAAGGATCTGCACAAGCTGGGTTATGATGTGGGCTCTGGGGGCTTGCAGAGCCCCTCCCTGGGGCCACAGGGGCTCCACGGCTTCTGAGCCCCCCCAAATCTCCCCAATTTGGGCCTTTTTTTAAGGAAAGCAGGAGCTGCTTCAACTCAATCATCCCAAAAAAATCACCAGCCCAGCCCGGGAGGATTTGGGAAAATGATCTAATCCTTTTAGCAGTGTTGAAGTGTTCTGGAAATTGTGCTGGAAATTGATGTTACCGATGACATTCGGTGCTTTTAGAGGTCAGGCTGCCTCAGAGCAAAATATTTTTATAGCAGCCTTTTTGTACACCTTTTTTTTACAGAATTAATGACACGGAAAGTTCAGAGCTGGAGCAGCTTTGTGGTTTAAAACTTTGCAAACCCAGTTCTTTTTAGTGATTTTTTTTTTTGGTTTTTGGTGGTACAAATGAGGAAGTGAAATTATTGCAGCTCCCCAAAAACAATCCTGTGAAATGCATCCCCCTCTGAGCTCTTGTAGGCTGAATAAACTCAGTTGTTATAAAATAAATTAATTAATTCATAAATAGATTTATTTGTCTTTCTGTTGCTAAGGGGGTTGGTTTGTTTGTTTGTTTGTTTTTAAGCCCCAAATCATCCAGACTTAAAGGCAGGAGAGAAAAAGAAGAGTTTCAATGCAGTGACTAACTGCTGAGTCATTTCCTTACTTCATTTTGGGCATGTCACCTCTTGTGTTTGACTGCAAATCCCAGGAGAACGGCAGCACCTCCCTAAAAGGGAAACCACCAAGAGCTCCAAGTGCAGAAATCCCAGGAAAAACACTCAGGGATAAACCAGAAATCCTCCAGCACACAGCTCAGAGGCAGAGGTTGTTCTGATCCACGGTGGGATGGAATAAATTTAATTTTTAAAAGCATCAAGTGGTCACTGGGAGCAGCAGCAGCTTTTATTCCACACAGAAATACTTTCCCAAACATTTTCAGGGATGATTTGCCATCTGCAGCCTTGTTTTTTTTGTTGACTCCACACTTCCAGTGGGGTTGTTTTGGTTCATTTGTAATCTCTGAACCGACTCTGAATCCAAACTCAGAAGCATTTCCTGTTGGCCCAGGGGGAGACTCGAGGAATTTTGTTTCCTTTTGAGAAGTTTGGGAAGCAGTGATAAATATCTGTGCTTGGGAGGCAAGCACTGAGCCTCCTGCTGCTGCCTGGATCCCCAGTTTCCCCTGGAGCGCGATTCCTGCCCAAATTCCAAGGGAACAAACCCCAAACCTGGTGCCCACAGGGGATTTATCCACACCCAGCTCTGAATTCCCCCTGTTCCAAAGGAATTGGTGGATGTTTAACCCCAATGGCACCAGCCAGACCTGAGCCAGCTCCCCCCTGACAGCTGAGGGGAAGGGAGGTGGAAAACAACGAAAAGCAAAAATCCTGAACTCCATAAAAGAGGATTGAAGACACCTTGAGGTGTTTCAGCTGCTCTCTGAGCAGATCCCACGCTGCTGCCTGCGTTTTTAGGACTTTTTTGCCAGTTTTCTCTGGGTTTGGTTGGATTTTGGGGGGGTTTTGGGGCTCCTCAATGACTTGAGGACATTGAGACTTTCACCTACCTTCCTCAAGGGCTGAATTTCCTCACTGAAGTTTCCTTTCCTGGGAGTGTTTCCCCCAGGAGCTGATGTTTGGAATCAGCATTTCCCATTCCTTGGATCCAGGGGGCAGCTGTTGATATCCCTCATTTCTCCCAGAAATGGCCTTTTTTGCTGCTTTTACCATTCCCTGGTTGAAATCTTTGCCCCTCAGGTGTGGCAAAGAAAAGTTTGCACCTGGGGAGAATCCCTGGCTAAAGATGGACACGACACCAAGAGCAGGGAACAGCGACAAGGAAGGGATTCAGGATCCCTCGTTGTTCAGGAAAGTTAAACCCCAGAAGAACCAGTGCTTTAAGAACAGCCAAATCCCAGTAAATCCCAGTAAAATCAGCGTGAGTTCCTGCTGGAACACCCTGCTCCTTTCCTGGTTTACCATTCTCCTCTTCAACCTGCACTGAAATTCCCAACCCCGCAGCAGCAGCACGAGGCTCTCAGCTGCAGCTCTGCTTTTGTTCCCCTGAAATCTTTATTCCCAATTCTCCTCGGAATTCCAGATGGGCAGGGGAAAAAAAAAACCCTTCCTGGAGAACGGGTCCTGACCCGGGAGGGGCTCCCAGGCCACACAAAGCAGGGAGCCTGGGAGATGTTTGGGGTCTCTGCAGCTCTCCTGGCCTGGAGAGGCTTTGGATTTACTCCAGGGGGGTTTTCCTGCTGTTACCTGGGAGGGACAAAGCCAAGGACACGGAGCAAACGGCGATTTGGGGATCAAACCCTCCAGGAAAAGGAAAATCATTGGGACAATCCTTAGGAATTGGAATTTACCGCCTTTCCTCCCAAAACCACGCGGCAGCAGCAGCTCCTGCCCTCTCGTGGCTGCTCCCAGCCTTTAGGAAAGCGCTGGGAGTGGTTAAGAACAATTAACTCCGAGGCTGAAGGAGGAAATCCGAATTTTGCCCGTTCCTGCATGGAAATCGCTCCGTGCTGGATGCCCTGGCGCTGCCCCTTGTCAACAGAGAGGGGACAGACACCTCCCGGAGCTGCGGGACCGAGCCGGGGACCTGAGCATCCGAGCCGGGATCTGAGCATCCCATCCGGGATCTGAGCATCCTGTCCGGGATCTGAGCATCCGAGCCGGGATCTGAGCATCCCATCCGGGATCTGAGCATCCCATCCGGGATCTGAGCATCCCATCCTGGCTGTGCCCCGGGGATCTGAGCATCCCATCCCGGCTCTACGGAACAGGGCCGGGGACCTGAGCATCCGAGCCGGGATCTGAGCATCCTGTCCGGGATCTGAGCATCCCATCCCGGCTCTACGGAACAGGGCCGGGGATCTGAGCATCCGAGCCGAGATCTGAGTATCCCATCCCCGCTCTGCCCGGGGCTGCAGGACCGAGCCGGGATCTGAGCATCCGAGCCGGGATCTGAGCAACCCATCCCCGCTCTGCCCCGGGGCTGCCGGGCTGCTCCACACCCGCACTGCTGCGGCAGCTGGGAATGATCTCCGTCTGAAAATGAGATGGATTCGAGCTGACAGCGGCTTCTCCCCGGCAGCAGCGTCGGGCTGGGAGCAGCAGATCTGTGAAATGCTCCAAAGGAGAGAAGAATAGGAAAAAAAATCGAACACTCAAGCAGAGAGCGGCCACGCTGGAAGAAAATCGGGATTTTAGCTCCAATTCTTCGCGGGTTTGTGACCACTGGAGATTCAGGGGGACAAAGGGCCTGGATCCACGGTGCTGGACACGAATCTGGGGGTGACAGGATGGGACAGCTGGGGCAGAGCCAGGCTGGCACCCACAGCACGGAGCACTCCCCGTTCCTGGGGACATCCAGAGCCGGGAAGCAGCAGGAACCCCCAGCCTGGGCTCTCCCCATTCCTGGGGACATCCAGAGCCGGGAAGCAGCAGGAACCCCCAGCCTGGGCTCTCCCCGTTCCTGGGGACATCCAGAGCCAGGAAGCAGCAGGAACCCCCAGCCTGGGCTCTCCCCTTGGGGCTGGCAGCACCACGAGCAGCAGCTGGATGAGTGGTGGCCTTGGAGAGCCCACCCAGGACATGTCCGGGGTGTCCCTCGGATCTGAGCCCCCCTAAGGGCCCTGAGAACCCCCAGCCCGAGGTCCAGGCACGCCTGAGGCAGGAGCACACCTGGAGCAGCCTCCAACTCCAGTTTGGGATGATTTCCAGGCCACGCAACCCCCAGCAAAGAGCTGGGCAAAGGCCACC
The DNA here is from genome assembly GCA_034509425.1 of Eopsaltria australis. Taxonomy (NCBI): domain Eukaryota; kingdom Metazoa; phylum Chordata; class Aves; order Passeriformes; family Petroicidae; genus Eopsaltria; species Eopsaltria australis. The sequence goes on along the minus strand of JAVTVJ010001970.1, from coordinate 155,079 downwards.
CCAATGCCACCCCTGTCCCCTCTCCACATCCACCCTCGGGGTGCACGGGGGATCCCTGAGGGTTTTTTCCATCCAATGTGGGGAAGCTCAAACCCCAAGCTCCAAGACGCTTGTGAGTGTTTGCAAACCCAGGAACCACCTCCACTTTGGGAGCACAGAGAGCAAAAAAACCCCAAACCTGCAGCTCCCACCCGGCTGCAGAGCTCCCAGTGCCCTCCAGTGCAGCCTGACTGGGGCTGGGGAGCTCAGGAGAGCACAAATCCCTCAGAACCCAATGGTGGGGAGCTCAGGATGCACAAATTCCTCAGAACCCAATGGTGGGGAGCTCAGGAGAGCACAAATCCCTCAGAACCCATTCCTTGGGCACGGTGGGGAGCTCAGGACAGCACAGATCCATCAGAATCCATTCTTGGGGCAGGGTGGGGAGCTCAGGATGCACAGATCCCTCAGAATCCAGTGGTGGGGAGCTCAGGATGCACAAATCCCTCAGAACCCATCCTTTGGGCAGGGAAAGCAGGGCTGAGCCCCAGGGAGGGAGGGAGGGAATCACACAACCCGCATTCCTGCATTCCCAGCGGGATCTCAGGGATCCAACCTCGTCCTTCCGAGGGAAGAGCAGCCAGACAGAACTGCTGAAGGCGTCTATTTTTGGCTCCCTATTCAGGCCAGGATATTTAAGTCCCCAAATTCACCTCGGAGGATTTCAGCACTCCATTTAGTGCCAGACTTGCTAATGAAGATATTAAAAAAGCAGAAGAAAAAAAAAAAAAAAAACCTCCACCACCATCACCCAAAACAACCCCAGGCAGCCCACGGACTCCAGGGCTGCTACAGCACAGCAGATCCGGCTCCCTGGAGCTCGGAAAATCCATGAATTCCATTCCATGGCCGGAAAAAAACCTTTAGGAAGAGCGCAGACCTGATTTTCACAGGCTCCAGGGAAAGCAGGGCACAGAGGTGTCTGATGGTTTCCCATCGCAGGCACTGCCCGAGGTGGTTCAGCCGCGGCGCTGGGGAGAATTCCAGGAGGGCTGGGAGGGGGTGGGTGGGATTTGGGAGGGTGGATGGGTGGGATCAGGAGGGTTTGGGGATGGATGGGTGGGATTTAGGGAGGGGATGGGTGAGATTTGGAGGGTTGGGGATGGATGGGTGGGACTTGGGGATGGATGGATGGGATTTAGGAGGGTGGATGGGTGGGATCAGGAGAGTTTGGGGCTGGATGGATGGGATTTGGGGGTGGATGGGTGGGAT
>JAVTVJ010001970.1:0-150395 GCA_034509425.1 Eopsaltria australis | reverse complement strand
CCATCAGCCTGATTGGCAGCCAGCTACAGAGGGAACCTGGAGGGGCTGTGGAGGGGCGGCTCCTGCTAATGAAGCGTCCTTTAATTAAAGGCACAATTAGAAGCTGGAATTGCTGGAAGCTCTGCCACGAGATCCGAGCGACAGAGCCGAGGCTGAGCTGTGAAAGTGGGAAAGGAGGAGTCCCCAGGTGCTGTCCCAGGTCCCCAAAACTCATCCCACAGCCATGTCCTCAGGTGCTGTCCCCAGGTGCTGTCCCAGGTCCCCAGCCCTCATCCCACAGCCATGTCCCCAGGGTCTGTCCCCAAGTGCTGTCCCAGGTCCCCAGTCCTCATCCCACAGCCACATCCTCAGGTGTTGTCCCCAGGTGCTGTCCCAGCTCCCCAGAACTCATCCCACAGCCATGTCCCCAGGGTCTGTCCTCAAGTGCTGTCCCAGGTCCCCAAAACTCATCCCACAGCCATGTCCTCAGGTGTTGTCCCAGGTCCCCAGCCCTCATCCCACAGCCATGTCCCCAGGTGCTGTCCCAGGTCCCCAGCCCTCATCCACAGCCACGTCCCCACGTTCCTGCCTGGCCACAAATCCAGAGCCGCCTCCGAGGCACCGCTCCCTCCGCGGGTTTAAAGAAGGAATTCAGGCACCTGCAAACACAACAAATCTTCATTTTTATTGAGCCAGGGAGGTCTCAGCTGACCCCGATTTCAGTGAGGCAGAGAAACCCCTCCTCTCTCCCAGCCAGAGCAGCCTGTCCTGGGAAAAATCATGGACGCATCCAAGGAATCCCCCAGAGCCCCTCAATCACAGGGAGACCCCTCCTGCCACAAACCTTCCACCGGCTCACCCCAAACCCATCAGCTTCCTCCAAGAACCCCAGGATGGGTGGGGATGGGATAAACAAACACCACGCAGAAGCCTGGAAAAAGCAACACGGCTGGGATAGAAGCAAATACAATTTTAATTCTGACCAGTCACCTCCAAAACCCCCTCGTCTTTCCACTGTTCTGATGGCATCGTTTAAATATCACATCTGTGACATCGCTTTTTGGGGAGGAAGGGGGGGGAAAGGGGAAGGAGGGAGGGGGAAAAAAAAAATGACACAAAGATACAGACATTATGATACAATAGTACAAATGATAAATTATTTATACAGTAAATAATGTCAATAGTCAGCACAAATCCAGAAAAAAGCAGCCGGCTCCCGGGATTGTGAGAAGTTTGGGGGATATTGGAAGGCTTGGAAAAGGGAAGAGTCGTGTGAGGTTCTGCTGGGGAAAAGGGATCTCCGCTTTCTCCCCACCTGTGCAATATTCAGGCATAGAGAACACCTGGAACAGCAAAAGGGGCACAAAGGACAACAAGAGCTGGTTTGGGATCTCCCAAAAAAATCTGTAAACACCACAACCCACCAGGGCCCTCCCCTCCCTGCCCCCTCCGTGGAGTTGGGTTTGTAAAAGTGAATAAATAACTGAGTTTATTTTGGGGGGGGGGGGGGATTATGCCAAGGGGTGTGTGTGGGTGTGTGGGGGTGTGTGGGTGTGTGGGTGTTAATTTGATTTTTTTACAAAATATTTCACACTTTTCTCTTTGGTCAATTTGACCAGTAAGGCTATTTTTGGGCTACTAATGTTTTTAGAATTAAAAAAAAGAGAGAGAAAAAAAAAAGCACTTTGAATATTTGCAAAGTGAGAAAAAGAAGGAGAAGGGGGGGGGGGGAATGGGGGACACAAAAATCCTCCAGAAATGTGGGAGGGCCAGGAGGGAGGGAGGATTATCCTGGAGAGCAGGAAAATCATCACAAAACGAGCTGGAGCATCCAGAGCATCCCCAGCCAGGACAGGGACACCGTGCCACCCCCTGGGGACACAGCCCAGCCCAGGAACATCCACCAAAGCAGCTCCTTCTCCTCCCAAACTCAGCTCCTGCCACGAGCCCTGTGCCAAGCTGGGATCTGGGCTTGCTTAGCCTCAGCCTAAATCTTGACAGCACCACGATTTGGGCTGGGGTTCCTCAGGGAGGCTCCTGGGGATAAATTTAATAGAAAAGGGATGAAGTTTGGGGGGCAGTGGCTTGGGAAAAGCAACAATTTGCCATTCAACAGCTTCACCAAGGCAGGGCTCCCTCCCAGAGCTTCAGCAGCTGCCGGTGCCAGCTCTGACTGCAGAGCATTGCAGCACTTGAAATATTCCTCATCGACCTCACCTTGCCTCTAAAAATCCCCCCAGGGCGTGGCCGGGGCTGGGCAGGCAATGCCGCACCCACTGCAGCTCAGGGACACACCGAGGGACAGGCACTGAGGCCACTGCTGCTAAAATCCAGCTGGGAAAAGAGCCCTGGAGGAATCCAGAGCAGCTGGGAAGAACCTTCCCCCCTCAATCTGCGAGAATCCCACCCTTCCTGCTCCACGCTTTTCAACAGCTCCACCAACAGCACAGAAAGTTCTTTTTCCTTGCTCTGAAAGGCAACACGAATGGGGTTTGGTTTGGTTTGGTTTTGTTTTTAAAGACAGGCTGGGTGTGGGCAGCAATCCTCCGTAAAAACAAGGACTGGGAATCCTCCTTGGCAATTCCAGAGGATCCAACACCTGCACAGGAACACCCACAGAGCTCCCCTGACCTCCACAGCTCCAACCTGGGATTGTATCCCTAAATCTCAGCATCCTTCAGCCTCCCCTTCCCACCAGGAGATGGATCCAAGTCCTTCCACAGGACCCAGTCCTCCCATGGGATCCAGCCCCTCTCCAGCCCCACAGGGAATTGTTCCACCACGACACAACTCCGGCAAATTCTGTTCTCCCCCTCTGAATCAGCGCAAGGCCACCAAGCCCTGCAGGCAGGAGGAGCACTGGGATATCCCATCCCGTGGATTTTTGGGTTCCAGCAGAACCCCTGAGCGTGGTTTGGTGCCAAGAAACCCAGACATGAGTTTAAAAAGGGGTAATTCATCTCCCAGAGGGATGGCTGGACATGGAGGCAGTGATCCTACAGAGTGCACCTCCCAACAGGAAAAATCAGGGGATAAAATTCACCAAGTTCAGGATTTTTAACAGCTCCACCAGTCTTTTTTACAAGGAAAATAAACCCAAAAAGCCTCTCCTGGGATTCTCATCAAGGCTAAAAAAGTCTGTCCAGTCTGGGGATTGGGAAAGGGGAACAAATCAAGGGAAAGGCGACTTTAGTGTTTTTTCTTTTTAATGTAGTCTTAAATCATGTTATGCTCAAATTCAATTCATCTAAAAATAATTAGTCACGAGGATTTGTTTTTGATTTGCATTATGAATACTTCATTTAAAAGTAAATATTTTAGTGTTAATCTTCCCTTTTAAACTCTCTTTACAGAAACAAAGAGCTAAAACCATAAATAAGAGGGCATTAAAACCATAAAAATGACATTTGCCAATATCTTAATTTTTTTTCAGCCAGACTTGATAAATCTATCAAAACCAGACAGTTAAATAAGAACCACATTATAAAAATTAGCAAAAAAAGGACTATTAGGTAACTCTGCAAACTCAAAATATGAAACTGTACTAAACAAAATATGTGCAAAAGTATACAAGAGTAACTGCATATAGCAAGGTTAAGCCTGAATTAGTTTTAAAGCTTGCCCCGGTGAAACTGAATTCAAAGTTGTCCCACTGTATTTCTTTTTTGTTGTTGTTGTTGTTGTTTTCTTTTCTCTTTTTTTTTTGTTTTTTCCACTTTTTTTCTCCTCTTTCAACTCACGTTGTAAGTCAAATAAAAACGAAATACACGTGAAAAAAAAAAAAAACAAAAAAACAACCCAAAAAACTTCCAAACGAAGCTGGACAAGCACAGAGAGCAGGACACTCACTCAGCACGAGTGCAGCCACTCACAGAGAGTTCCAGGAGTCCTTAAGAGTAGTGTAGGAATTCAACACTGCACACGACAGCACGACTCGAGCATGGTCTTGGGTGTTTTAGTCTGGGGGTTTTGTGGTGTTGTTGTCCTCTCGAGGCAGGAAAGCTGGCTGTTGTCAGTCACACCTCAGAGACACCGAAGCAGTGCGAGTTTGCAATGTTTAATGCATAAAAACCAAGCCCTCCCTGGGCCCTCCGGGTCGGTCTCTTCTCTAAGAGTAAGGACTATGGGTGAACCAACAGTCTAGAACTGTGTGGAGTTATGTGCAAAAACATTCACTAGCACTCGGAATCTCAGCTCTATCTCACGGGCAGAGGAAGTGACAGATGCAAGGAGGGAGGGGGGGGGGGAAGAGTAAATTCAGGAATCCAGCACATGATCTGACATCTACAAAACAGCCGAGGGAGTTTTGTTTGTTTTTTTTGTTTTTCCAACGGCAGGTTCTCGCTCTCTCCCTAGAAATCGTGTTTGAAATGATTAACAAAGTAACAAAAAAATGGGCGGGGATCTAACTTTGGTGGAAAAAGTCTGAACGTTTCACATGATGCTCAACAAGCCAAAGTAAAGGTACCATCTGTAGCAAAGACTAGATTTAAGATTAACTGGTAAGTAGAGACAACTCTTCAAAGATCATAACTTGTAAACTGCAAATCTACTTTCCAAGTCTCTCACACACCGTTCAGTCCACACAGGCCACGTTCGTTTTCGCTGGAAAGACTTCAGCCTGGAAACACTAAGGAAAAGAAAAAAGTTCCTTTAATTGGGTCTTTATAGGAGGAAAGGGTTAGTTGTATTTGCAGACTGGGAGGCTGCTGGAGGCATTCCTGTACTGTGCAGAGCTTGGGGCATTGATCCTGCAATGCTCAGCCCCTGGCCCATCCGGATGGTGCCCATGGCCGGCAGCGGTGCCATCCCCACGGGCACGGGGGCCATGGAAGACAGAGGTATTGGCTCCATGCTCATCGGGGGCACGGCGCTGAACGAGGGGCTGCTGCCCATCACGGGGCTGGCTCTCATCTGGTTCAGGGTCAGAGGCTGAGGCTGGTTCACCTGGAAGGGGTTGATTGGAGTCGCTGCGGTGGCGGCGCCTGCGGTGGAGAGAAGGGGAGAGAGAGAGGCACTGCCGTCAACAGCAGGAATCGTCTGTCCTGGCAAAGAGCCCTCCCTGGGGGCATCCCCACCCCCAAACCACCCCACGGAGCAGCTGCCACCCAGCAGAACCCACTCTGCTGCCCTGAAGCGGCCAAAGCCTCCAAGAGCCCTTCACTGACCAGCAGCTCCCCCTGACTGGAAACAGAGGTTCCAAATTTGGTGACCTGCAACAGCCCCAACCACGGCAGCCACATCACTGATTTCATCTTTTAAATGCTACTTTGTAGGCTCTCTGTGCTCCTTTACTGCAGAGAGTGGATTTAGATGGGATATTGGGAAGGAATTCTTCCCTGTGAGGGTGGGGAGGCCCTGGCACAGATTCCCAGAGAAGCTGTGGCTGCTCCATCCCTGGAAGTGCCCAAGTCCGGGGGCTTGGAGCAGCCTGGGATAGTGGGAGGTGTCCCAGCCCAGGGCAGGGATGGTTTTTAAGGTCCCTTCCAAGCCACCCTGGCATTCTGGGATTTGCACATTCCCTCCCAGCTCTCAGCAGCCACCTCCATGTTCATGTTTCTGGCAGAGAGCTCGGACAAGAATTCCCAAAGTAAACAAGTTGTTTCCGAATTACAGCGGTGCTCAAAAAAAGCAGAGCACAACTTTCCCAGCCTTTGAGGTTCCCTGGATTGCTGCCAGCCCTGCAAATTCCTTTCACCCTACAAGCCCAGGATTATTTGGATGGCCCAGTGACCCCTCACAAACTTTTTGTAGTACCCGGGAAGGGCAGACCCGCAGATTTCCTCTCTCTCCCTGCTCTCGCTGCCAAGGCTGCTCAGAATCCCTGCCTTTTTCCTACTCAAGGATTTTAATAAATTGAATTTTTTTTTTCCATTGGAAGAGTGAAGAAAATAAATACTGAAAGAGCATTTCCAAGTGTTTCACCCTAGGAGCAACACAGGAAAATGTCAGTGCTGATTTCAGCTTTTCAAAGACACATCTGCCACATGTTTGGTGTCACCATCTCAGTCTGCTCCAAGCAAGGGCTCACTCCTCACAGGCCCAGCTTACAGGAGAACTGCAACAGCCAATTTTTTTTTTTTCCAAAACACACTGAGAATGTGTTTTCAGATCCAAACTGGCTCATTGTGCCAGCCTCAGACAGACTAACCAGCAGCTCACTGAATTACCCTGCAGAGTTTCCTCCCTGGAACCTGAGGCTGCAGTCAGAGATCTCCTGTGCCTGCTGCAGCTCCAGGAAAAGGGCAATTCCAACCTTTTTCCACAGGAAACTCCTACCTGTTACCTTCCCAAAGGAATCTTACCTGTTTTGACAAAAGCCAGCTGAAGTTCAGCCATTTTTTAACAACCCCAAACCTTCTAGCACAGATAATTCTGAGTGAGGGGAACTGCTGGGATGAAGCTCAGCTGCAGACCAAGAGCAGAGATTTTGTGTTTTCAGGGACTGTCCCCGTGCTGGCTGAGCCCAGGATGCCTCCCTGAGAGCCTCCTGCTCTTGCTCATGATCTGCTGGCTCAAGTAACCAAGAAAACCAAGCCCAGATCACTCTTCTGTAACTTCAACAGCTCTGAGCTGTGCAGTTTCCCTATGGGAAGGGAAAGCTCCAACAGAAACGCGAAAAGGATTGTGCAGAAACCAACCTGGTGCCAAGAACGGGTTCAGAGAAGTAACAGGCTGTGGTGGCTTGGACACCAGAGAATCCAGGTTGACCAGGGCAGCGTTGGGGCCCAGGAAGGACTCGGGGGTTTTCCTGGCCGTGCTCTGTTTGCCCGAGGTCCCGCTCGAGTGCTGGGACTCAAAGAGATCAGGACTCGTGGTACCGCTGTGCTGGGATGGCAGAGTGGAACCTGATTCAGCTGCAACAACACAGAGGGACAAACAGAACTCGTGGTTAATCCTCAGAGAGAAGCCTGGAGTGTGTGAGAGCAGAAAGGCTTCGTGCTAGGCTGGTGTTAGTCAGGGTTTCAGGCTGTTACACCCTCTCAGCATGCAAGCAGCTCAGGGTTCTTTAGCAGAGCGTGAAGAAGCCACAGTCAGAGTTGCAGAGCTCTACTGCTGGAATTCCCACAGCTTTGCTGCTCCAGGTGGGACTCTCAGGTACTCCAAAGCCTTGGCTTGTGTTCTGACCCTACATCTCTGCTGTGCCCTTCCTTGCTGGGTTCCACCCAGGGTTTGTGTGGCCCCAGCTGTGCTTCAGCAGAACCATCCTGAGAGCAATGGCACCCACAGGGTCTGGCAGTTTTGCTTTAGTGACCATTGATCAGAGAAAAACATAAATTAGAGTATTTGTAGAAGGTATTTTCTCATCTTCCTGCTGGGATTTACACATTGGAGAGGTTCAGTCAGCATGGTTCTGGTTGAGTCTCTGAGCAGGAGCCCTGCTCCAAACGTGTTGGACACTGGGAATTAAGAAGTCCAACAGATTTTGGGTCAGTGCAGCAAAGGTCACACAGCAATTCCACGGATTACAGAAGGCCCATTCCCCACGAGTTCATGCACAGGCCAAAAATGTGAACAAGGAGCTTTTACTGCTGCATCATCCCTTCCTTCCCTTTGTGAAAGCTGATTTTGTTTGTTCAGTAAAATTGAAGCACAGAGACATTTGTGGCTGTGACTGTCACCCAACCTGTCCACATGCTAAGAATTTGATTCATACCTGGCTTTTTGGAAGTTCGAAGTGTGTCAAATTCAGAAAAATCATCTTTAACTGTACCATTCAAATTACTGAAGAGGTCAAAAGATGTACTTCCTGTTCAAAACAACAAGACAGCCCTGTCATTAACACATCTTCGGGTTCATCGCGCAGCTGATCCTGCTGGAAGCAATTCCTAACCCATTCCTGTCACCAAGAAGCCACCACAGGTTCCAGGGCAGCAGTTGGGAGTGCTCCTACTCTGAGCCAGGAGCTGGGAGAAGGAGAATGTCCCAGAATTGTCCTTTCTGACAGCATGGAACAACTAAATGAGAGCAGTTTGATTGTGGGTGAGTGCAGGGCACACCTGAGCACGCTGGGGTTTGCTTGGTTGGGTGTCTGCACTAGAGACAAGCAGATCTTGCTGTGGAAGGAGAGAACAGAAATGGATTTACAGCCTCCAACTAGCGAGTGTTAATCAGCCCTCAAGTAAAAAAACCCCACCAGTGATGATTTCAAGGCTGCTTCCCCAGTGGAAAGGAGGAGGAATGGCAGAGAAAGGGTGTGGAGATGGTGAAGCCCCGTTAGCTGAAGCACCAGAGTTTGCAATCAGTAAAACATCACCATTTCAAAACGTGGACACGCTCTTACCTCAGATTGGAGGCAGAAAAAACCACACCTAAAATCACCAGCAATCACATCCCTCAACAGCTTGAAGGTTTGTGTGGCTTTTTTTTTTTTTTTTTTTTGTAATTAGCTGAAATGTTTTCTTAATTTACTTTTAACCTTCAACGCATTTCAAGCGAGAAGAGCACAAGGTGACAAACCCCGAGAGAAGGAGTGAAAATTGAAAATAAAAACAATCCTTATCAAGAACAAAGAGCCACCACGGTCACAGGCTCATTTCACATTGCCCTTTGCCCAGGGAAAAGCTGCTTGGACAACTTTTTGCAGCACTCAGATCCCTCTGTCCGTTGTGGGATGAATGAGGAGCAGAAAATGCATTTTGGATGCTTTTAGCCACGGTGCCAATATGGAAATGCCAGGTATTAACACTCATCAAGGTTGATTAGTCACAGAGCACGAACAGACAATTACAGCAGCACCTCCTGCATCTTCACCAGGGCTCAGGGAGGGTTTCACACCCTCAGTCTCAAGGAACAAACCTTCATTTGCACCTCTAAAGTCTCCTCCGAGCTGCTCAACCTGTCAATCTGCATCTGCAGAGACATCCATCTGCAGAGCTATTTATCATGAGGAAAGGTGAAATTAGAGTATCATTCATTGCCAGAAATTAAGTGCTTGTCTAATTAAAGATAAAACCCAAGTGCTCAGCAGGAAGCCACAAATACCAGGAGGAGACATAGAAGGGACAGAGCACGGAGCAGCACCACAAATTCAGAGCTCTAAGTCGGAATAATTACATTTCCATTTCTTTTTCTTGCTGGTTCTTACAAGTCCCTTTTATTTTGCTGACCAGTTCTGCCAATTGTTCAGCTCCTCTGAACCACACAATGCAAGGAAATCATTTGGAGTTCTTGTCATAAATGAGATGGATATGGGATGAGACTGTTGCTCACCAGAAGTAGAGAGAGGTTTGTTTGCAGGTGCTGATCCCCAAGGATCCACAGAAGATTTTGCTGCAGTAGAAGATGGCTGAGCAGGAGCCCAAGGATCCACGTTTTTGGCCAGAGGCTGAGCTGTGGATCCTGCTGGTGCTGCCCAGGGGTCAACAGAAGCAGCTGGTTTGGCACCTGCAAGGAGGAATCAGCAGCAAGAGCAGTCAGAGCAGCTTCCCTCTGGAAAGCTTTCCTTGGGATTGACCCCTCTCAGGAGCCTTCACTCCCAATTAACCCCGAGCACAAACGGAGCAGCAGCTCAGCACCAGCAACTGCCAGCGTTTGTGTCACACGCTCTGAGCAACACCCAGCAGCAGGAAAACTGTGGGCAAGGCACAGGAATGGACAATTCCCCTCTCTGCACCTGCATGCAAACACCTGCAGCTCCAGCAAGGAAATACACCTTGTGACACTGCCACCACCAGTGACAATCCCTGGCTGGAGGTGACCTAAATCCCAGGGTCTATTTATGAACTCAGGGGAAAGTCAGGTTATAAAAAGCCCAGAGGTAAAAGGGGTGAGATACAAAACATGAACCCCTGGACAAAGCAATCTGTGACATTCACAGGGAATGTTTTCCTGCTCTTTTAACCACACTGCTATTTTATAGAAATATCATCAGCTTCTCTGAGCCAGCTGTGCTTTTTTATTCCCATTTTTGAGCACTCCTGACACACATCTAAGCTGCTCACTGATACCCCTCTGGGTTTTTTATAACCCAGTGTTCAGGGTTCTTATTTTTACAGGAAGGTGCTGACAACTCTTCATTCCTAAAAATTCAGACACCAAATAAGTCCCAAATGAGGATTTTTTAACCCAATATTCAGGGTTCTCATTTTTACAGGAAGGTGCTGACAACTCTTCATTCCTAAAAATTCAGCCACCAAAAGTTTAATTCTCAAATGAGGATTTTTTAATCCAATGTTCAGGGTTCTTCTTTTTACTGGAAGATGCTGACAACTCCTTATTCCTAAAAATTCAGCCACCAAAAGTTTCATTCCCAAATGAGGATTTTTTAATCCAATGTTCAGGGTTCTTCTTTTTACTGGAAGATGCTTACAACTCTTCATTCCTAAAAATTCAGACACCAAATAAGTCCCAAATGAGGATTTTTTAACCCAATGTTCAGGGTTCTCATTTTTACTGAAAGATGCTGACAACTCCTCATTCCTACAAATTCAATCATCAAAGGTTTCATTCCCAAATGAGGATTTTACAACCCAAGAGAGCAGGACAGAATCACTCACATCTTACCTTTAATATCCTGCAGCTTTCAACTTACAACTGAAAATTACTTAACTTTTAAAACTCCATTCAACCCCCACCCTGGCATCCCAATATTCCTGTAAACCACCTGAATGCTGCACACAGTGGCACAAATTCCAAGTGGAATTTTGGGTTTTGTTCCATCAGCAGGCACGTGATGGCTACAGCCCCGGAGCAGGAAATGCCAAAACTCTCCAAGGAAGCTCCTTTATTCCCACTCCAGCATTTCCATTTCCTTTATCTGCCCCCAGTGCTGAATTAGGAGCAATTCCACACTAATGACAGCATTTCCCAGCACCAGCAGCTTCCCAAAATGTCTTTTCTTTCCTAAAAGCAGTGCCTGAAATGAGGGAAAATCCTTCCCGGAGCTTCCATCAGCTCCACTGAAACACCACAGCACTGGCAGGGTTTGGGAAATGCAGCTTCATGAGTCATTTTCTTTACCAGTAAATTCATCAAATTGCATCTTTGGGATTATTCCTGGGAGAATCCAGGAGCTGGAAGCTGTGCTGTGGTGTAAGGAAGTTGGGAAGCACTGAGGAAATGCTAAGGTTGGAACTGGTACAAGGAAAATCCTGACAGAGGGTGAGACATCAGGCAGGAGGTTTGAGGAAGGTGGATTTTGGTTGGTTTTGATCATGGAAAAATAAATTCAACGGCCTTAAGGACCAAAATTTGGGCTTTTTCTCAGTTCCTATCACCAAAACAATCAGGTGACACTTGGAATGACGACCTGGCAATCGGCCCAGGAGCTTTGTGGGTGCCTTTAACGCCATCATGAGGGGGAGAAAAAACCCCAAAAAAGGCATTTCATTCTTAAACTTCCAGTTTTTCACCAGGAACCTGATGGTGGTGTGTGGAGTATAAATAATTGGGAAGCACTTCAGAGCAGAGGCTGCAGAACTCAGCCCGAAGCAGAACTGAGAGAACAAAGCTGTCAATCTTCAAGGAAATGCTTCCATCTGCACAGAAACTCCCTGCCCTTTCAAAAAGCCAAAAATTCCAATAAAATACCAGATCCAGCTCCAGTTCCAGGTGTAACAGTGTGAGGAACCATCCACTTCCTTATCAAGTGAGAAACTCTTGGGCAGGCTGTGGCTGACCCACACACCAGCCACACCCACAAAAAAAAAAACCACATAAAAATTGGCTTAATTGCTCTTTAAAATGTGAAACACTGCATCTTTCCCCTCAGAAATATTCCTTGGATTTAGCATCAAATTCCTGTGGAACAGTAAATATTTTAAATGGCAACCTGAATTTTTTTTGTCTGCTATAAAAATCTGTATTTAAATAATTGCATCCTTTTGGTTCTGACCGTACACAAACACATCACAATTCTCCAGGAGCAATTAAGGACGTGGTAATCCAGATCTGTGGCCTTCCTAAGCTCAGCATCCTGCCTAAATATTAAACTCTAGGTAGAGTCTAAACCCATGGCACTGGACACAACCAGCAGTGAGACAGGAGTGAGACAAGTTGGTTTGGCTGTAAAGACAACAGAGGTGCCACTCTCCTCTTTCTTAGTTCTTAGGATTCAAACTGCACAAACAAAAACCCAACTGCTTAAAAAAAAGTTTAAAAAAAAAAAAGTTTAAAAAAGAAGTTTAAAAAAAAGATTAAAAAAGAAGTTTTAAAAAAAAGATTAAAAAAGAAGTTTAAAAAAAAGATTTAAAAAGAAGTTTAAAAAAGAAGTTTTAAAAAAAGAAGATTAAAAAAGAAGTTTAAAAAAGAAGTTTAAAAAAAAGAAGTTTAAAAAAATAAATTTAAAAAATAAGTTTTAAAAAAGAAGTTTGAAAAAGAAGTTTAAAAAAGTTTAAAAAAAAGATTAAAAAAGAAGTTTAAAAAAGAAGTTTAAAAAAGTTTAAAAAAAATAAATTTAAAAAATAAGTTTTAAAAAAGAAGTTTAGAAAAGAAGTTTGAAAAAGAAGTTTAAGAAAGAAATTTAAAAAAGAAGTTTAAAAAAGATTAAAAAAGAAGTTTAAAAAAAATAAATTTAAAAAATAAATTTTAAAAAGGAAGTTTAAAAAAGAAGTTTGAAAAAGAAGTTTAAGAAAGAAGTTTAAAAAAGAAGATTAAAAAAAGTGCAACTTCCATTGCTTTCTGCTTGGGAACGAGCTGAGGAATGAATGGGAATGCACTCACACACGAGCTGGACACGGAGGAACTTTGAAATGCTTCACGTTAAAAAGCAAAACCTTGAAAAATCTCATTGCTCCTGGCTCTTTTCTCTTACCAAATGATTGCCAGGGGTCAGAGGCAGGGGCTGCAGCCGTGGATCCTCCCCACGGGTCCGTCTGGTTGGCAGCAGCAGCAGCAGGAGCAGGAGGTCCCCAGGGCTCGCTTTTGGGCGGGGCTGGAGCCGAGGAGGGCAGGGCATCCATCAGGTCCAACAGAGTGGTGTGCTGGGGGCAGGAATAAGCCGAGCTTTACTCCAAGAGCATTGCCAGGCTTAAGTACAAACCCGTGAGAGTGAAGAAGCAATTATTATTGTTATTATTATTTTTTTTTTTTTTTCCTTTTACACGCCTGCATTGACTAGTAGTTCCAAATTTAACCCACGCTTGGAAGAAGCTTTAAGCTACACGCCAAAGCCAACCCAAAAGCATAAAAGAGCTCGGTATTAAGCTAGGTTTGTGTTACTGTATTTCAGCTTTTGGCAGCATAAACCGGGAATTTCTTAGGTGAAGGGCACTACCTCCTTCTTTTTGGGAATTTTAATTGTGTCTCTGCGACTCTCCTCCAGAGCCATCTGTAATCTCAGATCGTCCCCGCGTCTGAGGCGCTCCTCCTGCAAAGGAAATCAACAACTGGTGATATAGAGCACGAGCCTGCTCTGAGCTGCTGCTCCCTGCAGGGCTCCATCCCTGCCTCCCTGTGCTCCGCACGCCTGGGATTTCCACACAACAAATCGAGGGAAGGAGTTTTCCTGCCATCCTCGCCTCGGGAGCATCCCGACCCTGCGCGGTCACAACAGCAGCCGCTTGGTGCTGCTCGGGATTTAGCCCGGTGGTGTTTTGTTCTTTCCAAAATTCAGTCCGAAACACCACAGAACTTCAATTTTCTATTACCATAACGATTTTTCAGCGTTCCAATCACCACTGAAGGCTGCAGGGAACTAAACTGAAATTTATTATCCCCCAGGATTTTGTTCGCTTCCCTCCGCGCCGGCGCGAGATCCAGCGAGGGAATCCAAGCTTGCCAACTCCATGGGTCATTCGGAGGTTTAAACATCTCTAACTGCAATGTTGATGCCACATTCAACACTTTCAATATCTCTGCTTGCATCATGTCTCTCAGACAGCTGACTAAGCCCCCAGTTTGGCATTTTTGAAGCTGCTTTCAGATGCTTAAGATTCTGATTTGTATTTTTGTTGCCTTTATTGCCCAAGAATGATAAAGTTCACTGGGTGATGGTTTCCCTTGCCAAGCACTCGTGTGTAACACACAGCTGTGAACTGAATTGTCACAGGAAGCCTCTAAAATATTACAGGCACTTGAATTTTCACTCAGAGCTGAGATTCAACTTTGTTATATATGAAAATGCAGTTATTTTTTGTTACATATGAAAATGCAGTTATTTTATCCGTATTTATTCCAAACTCAGAATGGAGCTCCTAAGAATTAAGCACAGTAACATAACCCAGGTGATAGATTAAGATTTACTTTAAATCAGGTTTACTTCCATTGGCTTCAAATCAGATTTTTGAATATATTTTGGTATTTTGTGTCAGGTCACCCCCTCCTTGCTCCAGACGCTCCCACCATTCCAAATTCCACTGGAATCAGAATCCACTGACATTAATGAAGCTTTTTCAGGACCAGTCATGTTTCCAGCTCTTCCTAACTGAAAACATCTCCAGCAACGTGATGATTAACATCCTCCCACACAAAACCTTCTCTCAAAGTGACTGGCATCTTCCACTACTCTCAACAGCTCGGAGGCTGAAGTTACTTTAAAAAGAGATTTCGAGAATAAAAATAATAATAATAAAAAAAAAACAAAAAACCAACACATACAAACACAAAGATTCCACCTGGAGCAAAGCCAAACTGCCTTTAAAAAACAACAAAAAAACCCAAAAAATAACCAAACAAACCAGGATTTAAATGTGAATTATCCAAGGATGGGGTTTTTTTTTTTTTTTTTGGAAAACCTACACGGGCACCGACCTGCTCCGCCACCTCCCGGCTCATGGCCAGCGCCAGCTGCAGCTGCAGCTCCTCCTCCCCGCTGGTCTGGGGCCGTGCCTGCTCCAGCTCTGAGGAGACCCGAGGGGATGTGGCTGTTGGGAGAGAAAATTCAGCACGTTCAGCATGGCAAGCAGCAAAAAAAAAGGGGGCAGGGTTGGGTTTTTGCACCTCGATTTCGCTCTCGGCGTCCATGAAGTTCCGGTCAAGGGTGAGGGGGATAAGTTGGGATAATTTAGCTCTGCTCAATAGTTTTAAGGGTGAATATTCTTGGAAAATGGAATTTTTTGGAGTTGTGGCCCCCCCCAGCTCGTGGTGGGTGTACCCTGAGTGTATCAGAGCTCTGGGGGTAGGACACTGAGTTTAAAAATTCATTGTGGAAGGAAACGTTTGTGGGTTATTTCTTCCGTCTCCCAGTGTCAGTCAGGATCTGCTGGGAGCGGGCCAAGCTCAGGGTAAAACTGGATACCACCCACTTTTCTGTAAGATAATACACTCCTAATGGGAAGAGAAAGAACTATTCTGAACTGCTGAGCAGGCTCGGGGGTAAACAAGGCAGCTATTCAAAATTTACACAAATACAGGATCGTCCTCTGGTAAAAAATGGGGTTTGGTGAATGGGTTGGGGGTTTTGGTGGGTTTTTTGGGGGGTTGTTTGGGGTTTTTTGGGGGTATTTCCCCCACTCCTCCTCGAGGAACAGTCAAACTTGACAGCTAAAATACAAATTTCTCAATGCACAAATCATCTTTTAGGGACGTTTGCACTGCAGAAAATTGTGAAATTCCCATCCTAAAGGGGTTTGGTAAATGGGTTGGGGGTTTTGTTGGGTTCCTGGGGTTGGTTGGGGTTTTTTGGGGGTTATTTCCCCCACTCCTCCTCGAGGAACAGTCAAACCTGACAGCTAAAATACAAATTTCTCAATACACAAATCATCTTTTAGGGATGTTTGCACTCCAGGAGCATGTGAAATTCCCATCCTACACCAGATCATTCTCTGGTAAAAAAGGGGTTTGGTGAATGGGTTGGGGGTTTTGTTTGGTTCCCGGGGTTGGTTGGGATTTTTTGGGGGGTATTTCCCCCACTCTTCCTTGAGGAACAGTCAAACTTGACAGCCAAAATATCAATTTCTCAATACACAAATCATCTTTTAGGGATGTTTGCACTCCAGGAAATTGTGAAATTCCCATCCTAAAGGGGTTTGGTAAATGAGTTGGGGGTTTTGTTTGGTTCCTGGGGTTCGTTGGGATTTTTTGGGGGGTATTTCTCCCATTCCTCTTCAAGGAACAGTCAAACTTGACAGCTAAAATACAAATTTCTCAATACACAAATCATCTTTTAGGGATGTTTTCACTCCAGGAAATTGTGAAATTCCCATCCCACACCAGATCATTCTCTGGTAAAAAAAGGATTTGGTAAATGGGTTGGGGGTTTTGTTTGGGATTTTTTGGGGGGTATCTCCCCCA
The DNA here is from genome assembly GCA_034509425.1 of Eopsaltria australis. NCBI lineage: Eukaryota > Metazoa > Chordata > Aves > Passeriformes > Petroicidae > Eopsaltria > Eopsaltria australis. Next base: position 134,243 of record JAVTVJ010001970.1, on the reverse strand, counting down.
CTCCTCTTCAAGGAACAGTCAAACTTGACAGCCGAAATATCAATTTCTCAATGCACAAATCATCTTTTAGTGATGTTTTCACTCCAGGAGCATGTGAAATTCCCATCCTACACCACCAGCAGGTTTAGCACTCTACAGCAATTGAACAATTTTGTGCTCACTCTCTCTCACACAAATCATTCACACAGAAATTTCACCTCACTTTGGCAAGGAAGCTTGTGTTTAGTGGCTGGAATGGTGATTGGTTTGGCAAAACACATATTGACATTTAATACATTTCATTGAATGTTCCAAACCAGCGTGTCAAGCTCGAAGAAATCAAGTTTCCTCCTAGCAGGTCAGCTGTGCATGTGAAAATGAGATGGCCAAACTCAGTCTGAAAACCACTTTGAAAACCTCCAAACATCTCCCAGCCTTGTCTCTCTCTCTCCTTAAGTTTCAGGCCAAAAAGACATCACAAAACAAGTGGAACTTTCTCATCCAACAGGCCAGAAGGAAGGGGGCTCTCCATAAGCAAGGAATGACCTTTCCTCCTTCCCACCACACCCCCAGGGGCCATCCCACCCCAAATGCTTCTAAAATTACAAATTAATTGATCACCCACGATGATTCTTCCACCTTGTGCTGATCCTGAAGCTCTCGAGCCAACCTTACTTCAATTAAGATGCCACTCATGGCTCAATTCTATTACTTCTTCAAACTTTCTCATATAAAAGAATTAAATTTAGCCTGGCTGATGAGTCCTCTCTGCTCCAACAGTCACTGCCAGGCTCTCCAATAGATTCTATTAAAAATATGATGATTAAAGCATGTGATAATTCCCAGCCACTCACCTAATACAGGTAATAAATTAGCACTAATTCTAATCATTCCAGTCCAAAAGGGATGATTTGAAACCAGGATGGAGGTGGGAACACTCCCCTTTGGAACCCAGGGAATGTTTTATGTTTATCTTTGCCAAAAGAAGATTGAGCAGTTGTTAAATACCAGGGAGAGAGAAACTATTTCAGATAAAGGGACAAGAATTAATGGTATAAACTGGCCATAAATAGATTTGAGATGCAGATGGAGAAGAGCAGTTTTCCAGCAGGGATTAGAGAAGGAAAGAGTCCTAACTGGTTTAAAAACAGAGCCTGGGACAAATGGGCCACCAGCAGAGTCACCTGAGAACAGATGGCACCTGGAGCAGGAGCAGGGAGGGACCTTCTGCTCTGCTGGGCTTTCAGCTGGGGGGGAAAATGGGATTTCCTGTGATGCCTTTTTCTGGTCTTAGGAAATAAAGGCTCAGACACAGTGAAAGGGTTGGGGGTTGTTTCCCTCGGTATTTTAATAGGATCCCATTCCATGGCTTCTGCCGTCCAGGTAGAACGCGGCGCAAAAGCCCCCTCCCTCTAATAGAGTATCTAATTAAAGACTCTACTCATTAGCAGATCTACCAGGAGGGCCCAAGAAGGGGCCTGGGTGGGCTCACTTCTCGTTTACAGAATCTGTCCTACTGGGAGACCTTGAGGGCCCACGAAAACAGTGTTTGGTCTCCAACTCTCCGTGGTTTCAGGGGTGTTTGGTCTCTAACTCTCCGTGGTTTCAGGGGTGTTTGGTCTCTAACTCTCCGTGGTTCCCGGGGTGTTTGGTCTCTAACTCTCCGTGGTTCCAGGGGTGTTTGGTCTCCTGGCCCTATAAACACCATGAGACCAGGCTGAGCTATCACCTAAAGCATCCCAAGTGTGCATGCTGATACTGGGGAATGTAGGGAACTGGGTAAGAAATATTCAGGAGAAAAAGCAGAAAAAATCCTTCAGGCATCACCTGCATTTCCTGCATCCCAGCCTTCCCATCCCTGCTCACAGAACTGCATTCCACAACAGCCAAGAGCGCAATGGCAGAACGATGCTAAAACGGTGCAAAATGGATTAAACTCCTCCCATTCCCACACCAAGGCCTGGCTGAACTGCCCAGTGCATTCCTGCCTGGAAAAGCTGGGAAAAGCAGGGATTGCATCCCACTCTGAGCCTTTCCCTGGCTCTCCACTCCCAGGCAGGCATGGGAAGGGCTGGCTTTGCTTTGGCAGGGAGCTCCAAGAGCTCCCAGCACCCAGCAGATGCAGGATTCCCACACGGAGAACACGGAGTCACACACAGATTATTCCTCCTCACTTTTAGCCTCTCCAACAATTCATTTCACTTGGTCTCATTAACTCTAAATGGTATTTCCAGCTCTTTTTTACTTAAAAAAAAAAAAAAAATCTGGAGAAAATGTCCATTTGAAGTTTTTCCATGGGTCTCAATAAAAAAAACAAACTCTAGGAATGTTGCTGTTTTCCATGTAAGCCTCTGCAGTGTTATAAAACCATCCACATTAAAGAGCTGCCAGCACTTTCTTCCTTTTTTTTTAAAATAAAAAAGGATTAAAAGAAATTCAAAACACTGTTCTTGGGGAGTTTTATCTGGGATTCCCTTCCACGTGAGCCTCATCCTGCTCTAAGGTCAGAATTCCCAGGATCCAGCAGAAAGGTTATGGCCTTTCCCAGGATGGTGCCACACAAAGCATCCCTTATCCCCCAGCACATGACAGCTAAATCAGATGTTTATGTAAGATGGGACTCAATAGATCAATTCTGACCTGCTGAGCTCTCTGCTTTGTTGGGAATTTGGGAGATCCCAGGCCCTCCAGGAGGCAATTTTGGGAATGTGTTCCTGCAGGGAGCACTTGGGGATGCTCAAGGAGATCATCCCCAGGCTGAGTTGATGACTAAAGGAGGATTCTGCTCCACCATCTGTGCAGACACAGCTATTGATAATTTCCTATATTTTGGCTCTGTTAAAAGGCCCCTGTAGCTGGTTATAGATCTGGCTGAGTGCAAGTGAAACACAGGGCACAGAGAGCCTGCATTAATAATCCAAAGCAGATTCTGCATTTCCATTCTGAAGCCACTGCTTGGGTTTTGGGGCTGGTTTTTTGTTGTTTGTGGGTTTTTTTTCTTTGGTGTCAGGTTTTCTGATTTGCAGGTGGAATTTTGAAGGACAGAATTCAGCTCTCAGTCACATCTGCCCAGAAAGAAAAGCTGCTTCCTCGCTCAGTGAACCTACAAAGGTGGAGGAAACCAAAAATGACTTGAAAAATTAAAATAATATCAAGGTAAGGAGTCAGAAACCAACAGCAACTCCCTTGGGAAGCAGGCAGAGATCCCATCTGCCAGCCTCCCAGTGCAAGACCACTCAAATAAAGATGGGATCATTTTAAAAAGCCAAATGATGCCAAAGCATGAGCAAAGTGCTTAATCCAGCAGGAATTGTGTGATCCACCTTTCCCTTGGGAATGAAGGAATCCTTCAGGTACAAGAAGAGGGTTGATAACACCAATGAAGGTGAGAATCCTTCCTGCAGGATTCTGACTGCACTGAGCAGACTGAGAGCTTCTGAAATTCATTTGAAATTCAGCAAATCCTCCAGGTTTGTTTTGTTGGGAGCATTTTCCTCTCACCCGTGTGAATGGACACAGTTGGGTGATTCAGAGGCACTGCAGGAGCCTGGATCCACCCCTGGCACCTCCCACCTTCACTCTCAGCACCAGGAAAATCAATGTGCCATGAGAGGATTTAATCAAGCTGTCAAATGACATCTGACAGGAGTCTGCCACATTCCTTCAACACCTCAAACTACGGGAGTTCTCCACTCTGTTCAGCCAGAGTCACTGCTGGGGGATATTTTCTCTATTTCCTAAATGGAAGGGCAGGGATGTGCTCCAATCAGCAGAGATGTAGAACAGATTTATCAAATAAATGATAATTAAATAAAAAACAAATCCTTAACACCTCAAACTACAGGAGTTCTCCACTCTGTTCAGCCAGAGTCACTGCTGGGTGAATATTTCCTAAGATGGAAGGGCAGGGATGTGTTCCAACCAGCAGAGATGTAGAACAGATTTATCAAATAAATTATTATTAAATAAAAAACAAGCCCTTAACACCTCAAACTAAGGGAGTTCTCCACTCTGTTCAGCCACATTCCCTGCTGGGTGAATATTCTCTCTATTTCCTAAATGGAAGGGCAGGGATGTGCTCCAACCTGTAGAAGTGCAGAACAGATTATCAAATAAATGATAATTAAATAAAAAAGAAATCCTTAACACCTCAAACTACAGGAGTTCTCCACTCTGTTCAGCCAGAGTCACTGCTGGGGGATATTCTCTCTATTTCCTAAATGGAAGGGCAGGGATGTGCTCCAATCAGCAGAGGTGCAGAATAGGTTATCAAATAAATAATTATTAAATAAAAAAACCTTTAAAAACAGGAGCATTGTGACTGGAACAGGGTGTCCAGAGAAGCTGTGGCTGCCACATCCCTGGAATGCTCAAGGCTGGAGCAACCTGGGATAGTGGAAATGTCCTTGCCCATTGCAGGGGGTTGGGACAAGATGAGCTTTAAGGTCCCTTCCAACCCAAACCATTCTGGATTTTATACATTTCCTATTGTGCCAAACCCAAAACAGCAATTCCTCGGAATTACTTTCTACTCCAAGCAAAAGGGGAGACCAAAGTGAACCAGATGAGTGAACACAGACTTGCTGAGGCTTCACAAAACTGGCTTTAAATAACGAGCCAACTTAATGTGAATAATCACTGGAAGTATCAGAACTCATTAATTCAGCTACAGCAAATTGCTCCCAGAATTTGACCAGGCTCAGCTGAAAGCCTTGGCATTTCCCAAGATCCATAAAAGCCTTTTCCAGTGCATCTTTCAGCATCTTCATGAATCCAAGCTGAGCCCACCTTGGGCAGCGCTGCTGGAACCGGGTCACACCTGATTTTGTTGGGATTGTGTCACTGAAATCAGGGCACCCACCCCACCCCATCCTATCCCACCTCATCCTATCCCATCCTACCCCATCCCATCCCATCCTATCCCACCTCATCCCATCCTACCCCATCCCATCCCATCCCATCCCACCTCATCCCATCCCATCCCATCCCATCCCATCCCATCCCATCCCATCCCATCCCATCCCATCCCATCCCATCCCATCCCATCCCATCCTACCCCACCCCATCCTATCCCACCTCATCCCATCACATCCCATCCTATGCCACCTCATCCCATCCCATTCCTGCTTCCCAAACCCTCCTGGAGCACAGGGAAAAGGGAAGGATGTGGGCACAACCCAAAATAACACCGGGACGTCCCAGCTTGGGCGTAACAGGATTGGATCTCTTCAAACGCGTGGCCTCAGTAAACTTGGTTTTAAAGCACACCCAGCGTTTGCCAGGCTGGGAGCAGCGTCCCAGCTCAGGCTTAAGAGGTCTAAATTAAGCACATCCTACTTTTCCCCGTGCAGCCATAAATCCAGAATCCTATTTAAGTGGTCACTGGCAGCTGGAGATGAAACAAGGCCAGGAACAAGAGGCTGAAGTTTTTGAAACTGGGTGACAAATGTCAGGCGAAAACCCAATTATCAGACCCAGAGGCAGATTAGGAGTGAGGGACTATTGCTCCAAAAAGATTTTAAATATCTACTTTATATCCCTTCCTCTCCACAGCAGGTTTAGTTTCAGCACCACAGAAGAATGTTCCCTTAAGGTGAAATAAAAGCTGGAATCAGATTTGATGCAACTCAACAGAACTGGCACATTTTCCAAAATAAATTAAAATGCTGCATTTTCTCATTTACTAGCTCTGAATCTGAGCTTTATTTGGTTGAAGGAGGGAAAAGAAAACCAATTGTTCCCAGTATGTCAGAAATTGCTGCCAAGATGGGAGGTAGGGAGGAGCTTTATTTTTTGCTTTTTGATTTGGAGTCTCTCTCTTGGTTTCCATTTACAGGTGATGAGATTGGGTAGGAAAAAAAAAAAAAATAAACCACAAATACTTTTTACAATTCCCATGCCATAAAGTGCTCCCTGGAACGATCCAAGCACAGAGATCTTCAGGGCCAACCGAGTCATTAAGGCAAAGCTTTGGGGGGAAAGGGTTTTATTAAAAAATATCAAGTTGCACCGTTTCATTTCGCACGGTTTCCAAAGGATTTTTTCGAGATGAAATGAAAATATTGACAAGGAAACAGGGAAAAATATCCTTGTTTGCCTGCAGCGGTGAGGGATGATTGGATAGCAGTCAAGAGATCCCTTTTCACCCTGAATTCTCTCACAGGGTATCAATATTGCTTTTATTTTGTCACAAAGGATGAACCTGGGACACAAAAACCAGCAACTCTTCTGGCTCAAAATCAAGAAAAAATCCAATTGTTCCCATCCAAACCTCCACAGGTTGGGAGATGAGCAGGGGTTTGAGCAGAGCTCAGTCAGTGCTCTCTGTGGATTCAACCTTCTCAACAAACTGACCCAAAAAGGCTGCACTGATTTCACCAAAATTGCACTTTTAATCCCCGAGAGGAGAGGGCAGAGATCCCTCACACCCAATCCAGCATCCCCTGGAAGTCACTGCTGCCCTGCAGAGCTGTCCTGCAGGAACCACCCAACCCTTGCAGCTCTTTCTTCTGCAGGAAGGCGTTAAAAACAAGGAGATTTTATAACCCCAACATAAATTCTTCAAGCAAAGGGAATGAATTGTGCAACCCCCACCCCTCGTGTCTGGAAGGAGCAGGAGTAAAATGTGCTGAAAGGAAACCACCGAGGGATGAAACATTTCCTGTTGGCAAAAAAAAGGCTCTGCCACTCTCCCAGATTTCATTTGGGTTTTTCCTGGTAAGCAGACGTGCTGAACACTCAGCAAAGAGGGTGGCTGGACATTTGGAAAAGGCAAATTGAAAATGTCTCTGATCTGCTCTTCAAAGGCTCAGAGGAATGAAAGAGAATTCTGCCAGAATATACAGAGCAGCAGCAGCATCTTAGGGATGTTCTAAGAGGAATATTTCCCAGGAGTGAAGCAGAATTTCATTCCTTTTACTGATTTTTTTTTTCTCTCTGATTCCGTATTTTCAGCACGAAAAGAAGGGTATAATTTAAAATAAAGGAAAAAAAAAAACCAAAAAGAACACAGGATGGATACAATCTCTTCCACTTTAAATAATGAAAAGCATCTTTTCCATCAAATTTAGCAGGCACAAGAATAACCCCACATTTATGTAACAGATTAAATGTCTGGGTTTTAATGAAACCCCTTTCTCGTTTCCTGGGATAAAGCTCTTCCCCAGTTTCCCAATATCAGAAGGACTCAGCACAGCTGTTCTGCAAGGTTTGCTTTGCTCTGCTCAATTAAACCAGACAAGAAACATGATAAAACATCAAAAAAGACAAACTGACAGCACCTGGGTTTTTGCTGATCCACGGTGGAAAAAAATCCGGGTTGAGTTGGAGCAGAGGAAGAATCGAGAGGGGGGGGGAGGGAGAAAAAACCCTGAGATTTCTAAAGCTTCTTAGGGGGTGAGGAAAAAAAAAAAAGCTTAAGGAATCTTTACCTCCATAGGACACACACAGGAAGGTGGGAACAGGCAGTAAAATCCACACTTGGAATATTGAGGGAACGGCCAAACTCTGCTGCTTCTCCCATCAAAATTCCTAAAGCATCCCGAGGAACAATTGAGGAACACGCCCTGCATTGCTCAGCCCTGCTGGGAGGGATGGTTTGGAGCCTCTGGTAGCATTTCAAACTCCAAACAATAGTTCCAGGCTTTAATTAAAGCTGGGATTGGTGGTGGAATAACCCTGTGAAAGGCAAGGTGTGCTCAGCAAACCTCAGTCATTTATTTCAGCCCAAGTTAAAAGCAGTATTTCGAGGTAGCTCTAAATTAAGAATTTTTGTTGCAGTCAACAACAATCTACAGATTTGAAAAGGAAAAATGCTGTTATTACTGAGGTAACAATATCCAAGTTTTTCTTTAAAAATTCACAGGATGCTTACTGTAGAAAAGCTGTATAAATACAGAAAATACAGATAGAAATATGATTATTACAGAAAAATGAAGATGTTTGTTATCCTAAAAGACAAGACCAAAAATTCTCATAGCTGGAAACCTTTACTCTTATTTTTTGTACCCTGCATCCTAAGAATATTTCCTTTTGCAAAGAATTTTTTTCTTTAAACAGATTTTCTCCATCCTGGTTTGGTTTTCCTGCCGTCTCCTCCTGCAAATGTCAGCAGGGCTGACCCCACTCACGGATTTATGATTTAAGAAGCACTTTGGGACTCGGGACATGACAAAGTTCAGATTCCCAAAGCTGGTGCTGCAGCCTGGCTCAGCCCCAGCCCTCCACACACTCTGAACATGCATTTAAAGAGAAGATTTCCCTTCAGAATTAGACCACAAGCGCTGCCACTGCAGCCAAAGCAGCTTTCATCAGATCATTACTTACATTAAGGAGGATTTGGTGCCAAATCAGGCCTCTTCCTAACATGACAGGGAGTCCCCCCAAAGCAGTGGTGGAAAGAATTTGTTCTTCCCACATCAGTGTATTCATTTTTTAAGAATGGAGGGTAGTATTTAGCACAGACGCTCACACAGCAAATACTGAGAACATCAATATTTAAATACACACAGAATCAAAGCATTCCTCCTCCAGGAACTGCTGAGCAAGCAATGAAGGACATCAAACAGCAGCACTGCTGCCAAAGTACAGTAGGAGGGGCAGACAGTAGCGAAATGATTCAGGGAATATTCTGTGTTTCTTGTTCATTCTTAATCCAAGACCAGGTTGGATGAGGCTTGGAGCAAACTGGGATAGTGGAAGGAGTTCCATGGCAAGGGGGTGGAGTGAGATCAGCTTTAAATTCCCTCCCAACCCAAACCATCCCGTGATTCCATCCTGAACAAAAAGAACGGGATGGTTTGTTCCAAAACCAGAAACAAACAGCAAAACCCCTTCACATCAAATGTTGTCTTGGTTTTTGTAGTGTTTTATGTTTTCGCTTTGGTAGTAGAATTTCTTATGTACTTTCTGTAAACACAGTCTATGTTTTCTTAACTGGTAGAGATTTTTTTGAACTTCTGAATTGTTTTCATTTCTTTCTCTTAAGGTGGAGAAAGATAACAGATTGTGTCATTATCCTGTGAAACTGTAGAAGTGTTAATCTCATTGACCAGTCCACGATTGTCTTAAGAAAAGATATAAAAATGAGAAAATAAAGAAAGGCAAAGCTCTTTTCTAGTCCTACCTGAGTAGCTCTGACCTACCACTGAGGTCTACGTGTTTCTTTCGTGTCCAACAGTGATGCCTGAAGGATTTTTTCTGCTTTTCTCCTGAATATTTCTTACCCAGTTCCCTATATTCACAAGTATCAGCACGCACACTTGGGATGCTTTAGGTGATAGCTCAGCCCGGTTTCATGGTGTTTATGGGGCCGGGAGACCAAACACCCCTGAAACCACGGAGAGTTAGAGACCAAACACCCCTGGAACCACGGAGAGTTAGAGACCAAACACCCCTGAAACCACGGAGAGTCAGAGACCAAACACCCCTGGAAGCACGGAGAGTCAGAGACCAAACACCCCTGGAACCACGGAGAGTCAGAGACCAAACACCCCTGGAACCACGGAGAGTTAGAGACCAAACACCCCTGGAACCACGGAGAGTCAGAGACCAAACACCCCTGAAACCACGGAGAGTTAGAGACCAAACATCCCTGAAACCACGGAGAGTTAGAGACCAAACACCCCTGAAACCACGGAGAGTGAGAGACCAAACACCCCTGAAACCACGGAGAGTCAGAGACCAAACACCCCTGGAACCACGGAGAGTCAGAGACCAAACACCCCTGGAACCACGGAGAGTTAGAGACCAAACACTCTGTTTTCATGGGCCCTCAAGGTCTCCTAGTAGGACAGATTTTGTAAACTAGAAGTGAGCCCACCCAGGCCCCTTCTTGGGCCCTCCTGGTAGATCTGCTAATGAGTAGAGTCTTTAATTGTACACTCTATTGGGGGGACGGGGCTTTGGCGTCGCGTTCTACCTGCACAGCAGGAGCCATGGAATGGGATCCTATTAAATCCTGAGGGAAACGACCCCAACCCTCTAACCGTGTCTGAGCCTTTATTTCCTAAGACCAGAAAAAGGCATCAACAGCACAACAATCAAACACTGGAACAGGCTCCCAAGATCAGCCTGGCAGCGCTGCCTTTGGGAACCGACAGCAACCGAGGGCTCTTAAAATCGATTTCTGTCACCACACACAATCCTCTGCAAAGCAAACATTTACCCAGGGATCTGCAGGGACATCAACAGCAGGGAGCACATCCCCAGAGACCCCAGATCCCCTTGCAGGCAGCATTTCCACTCTCCCAAAGGCACTGTTCACTCCACTCTCCAAAGGAAAGGAGCAACACTTTGGGCTGTGTTTGCCTGTACTTACAGCCGTGGTAGGACGCTGGGGATCCTCCAGACTTGCCATACTCCTGCTCTGAGTAGCTGGTGGACAGGTTGGGCTGGCTGGAGCCTCGGCCAAAGGTGATCTGGTTGCTGCCCACCCCCGTGGCCACCTGAGCCATGCGTTCTTTGGTCTTCAGGGCTTGGGCCCTCTCGGTCTTGAGGCGCTCGTCGTCCTTCAGCAGGGACACCAGCTGCTTGGATTTCTCCCTCACGTTGATGCCCTGGTCTTTCCCATCTCGATCGATGTACTGGAAATCTTTCAACGTCTGGATAGCAAAAATATTCTCTTTACACTGCTGGGCCACCCTCTCGGACCCAGTTTTAATCAGGTAATCTAAGAGAGTGAGGGCCTTGTAGACGTGTCGCCAGTTCTTGCCGTGGTCGTTCAGTCGTTTCCAGATCATGCTCATAATTTCAGAAAAGGCCACAACATTGTAGGTCAGATCTGCTATTTCAGTCATCAAGGAACTGGAAGGACCCCAGGGGTCGTTCGAGGTCGCTTCCCGAACTTTTATTTCGGCCTCTGAGTAATTGTTCACAATGTTCTTCATCTGCCGCCTGATAGACGAAGTCGTCATTTTTATTTCCCTTTTTGCCGAGACAGATTGCAGAACACAAAACAGCAAAGGGCTAAATTTGCTCTTCCAGGAACGTTTCTGAACTGCGAAGGCTCCGTAGCAGTGGCGTGGTTGTGACACGTTCCGCTACAATCATTTCCTCTCCTCAAGAGAATGACACGAGAAAATGAGAATCATGACCTGAGTGAGGGAAGAAAACAAAGCAGGTTAGGGGGGTCTGACTGTTCTGCACAGCCAGTGACACACACACACACTCTTGGGAGAAATCTTCCTGGATTCATTTTTTTCCACCTTGAATTTCTTCTGATTTTGAAAACATTTTGTTCTCCTCACGAGTCACGTTCAACGTTTAAGATTAAAAACCTCAAGCGCTGAGCACAACAAAAGCAAGGAGACAATCACGCTACAATCGATCACGCTGATATAAAAGCAAAATTTTAAAACAAAGTCCAACCTGGAGACTTCGTTTCCAAAGCAAAACCCGCCTAGAACTTTTAACTACAGAGCTCAGATGAAGCCACATGAGAAATTCCATGTCCAGCAGCCACTTGCCTCCCTCTAAGAGTAGGAATCTGCATCCAGGGAGAACAAACAAACTTCCTAAAAATCAGCCAAGCCATTCCTGAAACCCTGGCTAAGTTTAAAACCCTCTCAGTCTCAGGGCAGAGATCCTGTGGCCCAACAACTCCAACTCAAGGTGACCTTTCATGATAAGCAGATTAGAAGGAATTTTTTCTTCCCCCAAATGCGTTTATTTTGTACATTTGACAACACTCAGCGCATCCACGGCTTCTGCTCTCGGTGTCTCTCGCACAGCCCAGGAGAATTTTTAATTCTATGAGAACAGAATTGTAAAGCCCAAAATGATTGGCAAGAAAAGGCAAGGACAAGCTGTGGAGCTGGAAAGCTGTGGCAGTTCTTTAGTTAAGGTCACTGTTTCAAGTAAACAGAGGCCTATTAAGCTCTGGAATAAATTACTGGAGCAAACTGGCAGATTGGCCATTCCATGAGCACAGAGCGGCCCTGAGAGCCTCCAGCGGCACCAACTCTGAGCAGGGACCACGGAACTGAGCTGGCCACGGTCACAGAGATGCCCCATTCCAGATGTCCTTTAATAATGCTCCTCCAAACACTCCCAGGAACCAGCCCCATCCCTTAGAGAGACACTGAAAGCACAGATTCCAAGGCTGACATTGTTATCATTCTTCGAATTACTACATTCTCATCTGGAATGGAAGCACAGTTCAGTGTCAGCACAGGCCTACAACAGCTTTTTTTAACATAAAGACAAATTCCCTTCCCTGGAAACCTTCCTGGGCAGGTTTAACCACCACAGAACACCCCTAATGAGTTATTTTAGTTTTAACTTCTTCCACTGAAGTTGATTTTTGGCAGAGTATAAACCTCTTATGACTTGATGGAAGATTAACTTGGAATGAGACTAACACTAAACTTCAGGTAGACTGCAAGGGGAGAAAGGCTTGGAAAACAGTTATTAATTCAGGCTATCTGCACAGCCCAGCTAAGCATGGACTGGAAATGGATGGAAAGCCTTTAACATCAAGTGTGAAAACTAACATTAAACATCAGGAGTTCGCCAGGTATTTGCATAAAATTTTAATTAACACTATTACAGACAATATATGTCCTTAGATTAGACATTTACTGTAAGTCACGTGCATGGGGAGTGAGGTTTGGAAAATAGTTATGAATTCAGACATCAATCTACATCCAAACAGCCCTGCCTTGCTGCCTCCCCTCTCGGGTGGGAATGCACAGGAACACCCAGAGATCTGCTCTCCTTGCTATCAGGCTGGAATGACAGCCTCAGAGCAGGATTTGTTGTCCCCAATATTCAGAAGGAGCTGTAGGACAGTGCCCATCTGGTGGCAGGTGGGTCACAGGAAGGGGAATCTCCTGGGACATTTCAGCTCTGTGTTACAAACCCACAATGTGGGAATGTTGATCCTACACAAACATTCCGTGGCTCCTCCTTCCCTCTGGAAGTTTGCACTGCTCCAATCTGTCACTCACCTGCCCCTGTGATCCCTCTCTAATGCATGATTTGTACAAGCTGAGGAAACAAAAAATATTAAATAGAAGAAGCACAACCTACATCTTATTTAGCCTAAACTATTTCTTTCTGCCACGAATGGGTTAAGGCAAGTTCCCAGCAAAGCTGAGTTATGCAGGGGATCTGGATGGTCCCACTGAACTGGGAGCAGGCTGGAATCATGGACACAATCCTGATTCTACAGACCCCAGAGCAGAAGAATCCAATCCCCCCATAAAAACTGAGGTTTTTCAACCAGAAAAGCAGTGAATAACATAAAAAGTCAAACCCAGGAGAACTACAAAACCTTCTCAAGCAGTTGGATAGAAAGTCCACCAAGCCTGACATCCTCAGACACAAATCCTTGTGCAAAGAGCATGAGGAAGGAACGTTTCTATTCCCTTACCAGCAACTGGGACACCCTGGATGCCAGCACGGGCACCCTGGGCCTCTCCCAGCTCCTCTGGAAGCCACCTGAGCTCCCTGTGTCACCCTCAGGAGGCACAGTGACCACGCTGAGCTAACAATTCCTTCAGCTTATCAAAACCCCGCATGTTCATTCCCCAAGCTGTGGGCAAGGACATGATTTTTAACCTTGGGCTCATTCACGTCCCTCAAGGTTTTATAGGAATTGGCCAATTCCTTCTGAGCTGAGGTCTCTTGAAATTCAGGCTGCTTAGAAGCTTCTCCATCATCCCCCTCTTGGTCTTTCCATGCATGGATCACATCCCATTTCTTGGGATACACGGAGTTCCCAGCACTCTGCACTTCACATTTGGCAGCAGCAAAAGTTTATATCACAACATCGCCATTTATTGCTTAGCACCCCCCATTTATCAAATACTTCCTAAAATTCCATGGGACTCTTGGGAGTTTTATTTCTCCTCCTGTATTCCACCTGCCACTTTATCCCTCAGCAGGCCTCAGTCTTTCAATTCAAGATTCATTTCAAATTTGAGTCATTTGCTTCAATTTGGCCACCTTATTATGTCAGGGCAATGTGCAGAACTGAGCCCTGCTCTGTGGCAGGACACTTGGCCCTTCCCTGTGAGAACCAACATTTACTCCTAACCCCATTTCCTGCCTTTTAACCCACTGCAAATCTATGAAAAACATTCTTGCCTGATGAGAGTTTCATTTCTTCCAAGGCCAGGGATGAGAGGCCTTCCCAAGATATTTTTTTACATGTTCAAGTGCCTCACCTGTGTGGATCTCCCCCATCAAAGACAAGTTTTATCACTTTATAACCTCACAAGCTTTTGGAAAAATCATTTGAATACTTCACATGTAAATCCCTGAAGAATTAATCACACTCACAATACAAGACTGCTTCCCTTTTCTCTCTTTTGCACCAAATACAGACGTTTTTACACAATATCACAGGAAAAATACTCCAAGTCTCCTAAGCTTTGCAGATTGTAAGACAAGTTACAACAACCCAACCCTGGCTCGCTTTTGGAGCTGATGAAATGCAACACGAAGCTGTCAAGGTCCAAAAATCCAGAGCAAAGAGCCTTCCTTCCTTCCTTCCTTCCTTCCCTCCCAATTACAGCCACGAGGAAAGCAGGCAGCTGGGTTTGGAGGAGGAAGCAAAGGATGAACTCCAAACTGGAATCTTTGGAGTCTGGAGTAGAGCTTTGGAAAGACAACCCCAGAGCAAACACGGGAGGGAAGACACTGGATTAAGAGAAAGCAGCAATTTACACACTTCCAGGAAATTCAGTGTTTCTCTTGTTGTTCTGTAATAGACTCAAAACCCATCAATGCTGAGTGGTTCCTCACTTTCAGATCTCCAAATCCTGAAAACCAAAGGCCTTGAATGAGAGAAACATTAAGGTTTGTTTTTTTCCTTTTCTTGATGGATGTGTTTTCATCTTTACTCATAACCCACTACAGACAAATTACTCTAAAGCTGATTTTACTCTATTCAATCACTAAGGGTGACAGGATGGAAGCTGATGGAGCTGTTTTTCCCCCTCACCAATATTCAAGGTCCTGCCTTGGCAGTGGCACTGACCCTCACCAAGAGCTCTGCTTTTGTACCTGCTTTATGGTAAACCTTTTCCTGGATTGTTCCAAATCTTGCAGCACCACACCATCAAACAGATCAAAGAGCCAGACACCCCAACTGCATCAAAGGAACCATTTCTAACAAGTGATCAAATTCCTCCACGCAAAGTTGAGATTTTTTTTGTTTTCCCCCCAGAGACCTCAGTGAATGAACTTCTCACAACAAACC
The DNA here is from genome assembly GCA_034509425.1 of Eopsaltria australis. Lineage (NCBI taxonomy): Eukaryota > Metazoa > Chordata > Aves > Passeriformes > Petroicidae > Eopsaltria > Eopsaltria australis. Next base: position 119,059 of record JAVTVJ010001970.1, on the reverse strand, counting down.
ACAAGGAAGCACAATGCACTGGCAGCTTCAGCAGAAATGGGAGTTTGCATTTTTAACAGCAGAGTTGCAAAGGAAGCAGAAAGTGAGAGCAGTTGATTAAAGCTGCTGTTTCTGGTTAGCAGGGAAAAGGCTCGAGCAGATTTCTGTCCAAGTCACACAGTTCAGTCTTGGGGAACCTTCCTCATTTTCTCTCTCGCTCCTTACAGGTCATTTTCTCTTCATTTTTAACTATCTTGACACCTTCAAATGGCAAAGCTGAGGTGCAGGCAGGAAGGTGAAGCTCACCTGTGTTACCAAGGGTAAGCTGGAGGGAAACACCCCATTGTAGGGTTATAGGAAATTGTAGGGTTACACCATGGGGGTTCTAGAAAAGCAGCCCTGGAAGGCCCAGAATTGGCCTTTTCCCTGGGCCTGGAGGTGAGCATGGAAACACATCCAGCTCACCTGAGATGAGCTGGAGGAAAATATTATGAATTTGTGACCTTCTTGACCAATTGTGTAAAAATACCGTAATTTGTGACATTATAGAGTACAGAGACCTTATCTATTACCATAACAGGTAACATCTGGACAATACTCCAAGCAACTCAAAGGCACTCTGGAGTACATCCTTCCTGTTTATATGAAATTATACCCTATTTGCACACTAGTATTTAAAGAATTTTCACTACACAATAAGAATCTTTACACTTCTCCATCTCCTGTGAAATCCATACCCTTCCATGAATCCTACACCCCGTGCCCCTTTCCCTATTCCAGCAGTTCCATTACACAGATCATGAACTCTCCTGGTGCTTTCCTACACCCAGCGTGCAGACAGAAGGAATTCCTGCCTCAACTCCTCATCCCTCTCACAAAATTAAGCTCAGTGAATGAAATCTGCATGAGGAAACATCTTGAACTTGCTGAGACTAACACAGAACCGAGGCCAAGCCGCAAAGTCAGTTCAAAGGAAACAGCCCCCACCGAATCCACCTAGAGCCAGGCTTTCAGCAGAATCCATTCCCACCTCTGGAATGTAAAACTCCAAGCAGGATTTGTGTGCACTGCTAGAATATCCTTCCTATCAGCCTGAAGGGAAAGATCTGCAAAGCATGGATTGGAAATGGATGAAAAGCCTTTAATATCAAGTGTGAAAATTAACATTAGACATCAGGATTTCGCCAGGTATTTGCATAAAATTTTAATTAACACTATTACAGACAATATATATCTTTAGATTAGATATTTACTGTAAGTCACGTGCATGGGGAGTGAGGTTTGGAAAAGAGTTATGAATTCAGACATCAATCTACATCCAAACAGCCCTGCCTTGCTGCCTGCCCTCTCGGGTGGGAATGCACAGGAACACCCAGAGATCTGCTCTCCTTGCTATCAGGCTGGAATGACAGCCTCACAGCAGGAGATTCCAGCAGATTCCAGGGTAAATCAGGGAATTCTTCCAGGATAAACTCCAGGATAAATCAGGGGATTTATTCCAGGATAAATCAGGGAATTTATTCCAGGATAAACTCCAGGATAAATCAGGAAATTTATTACAGGATAAATGAGGGAATTCTTCCAGGATAAATCAGGGAATTTATTTCAGGATAAATCAGGGAATTTATTACATGATAAATCAGGGAATTCTTCCAGGAAAAACTCCAGGATAAATCAGGGAATTCTTCCACGATATTCCAGGATAAATCAGGGAATTTATTCCAGGACAAATCAGGGAATTCTTCCAAGATATTCCAGGATAAATCAGGGAATTTATTCCAGGATAAACGTCAGGACAAATCAGGGAACTCTTTCAGGTTATTTCAGGATAAATCAGGGAATTTATTCCAGGATAAATCAGGGAATTTATTCCAGGATAAACTCTCCAGGATAAATCAGGGAATTTATTTCAGGATAAACCAGGGAATTCTTCCAGGATAAATCAGGGAATTCTTCCAGGATATTCCAGGATAAATCAGGGAATTTATTCCAGGATAAAACAGGGAATTCTTCCACAATACTCCAGGATAAATCAGGGAATTTATTACAGAATAAATCAGGGAATTTATTCCAGGATAAACTCCAGGATAAATCAGAGAATTCTTAGAGGATATTCCAGGATAAATCAGGGAATTTATTCCAGGATAAATCAGGGAATTTATACCAGGATAGATCAGGGAATTCTTGCAGGATATTCCAGGATAAATCAGGGAATTCTTGCAGGACAAATCAGGGAATTCTTGCCAATCTGCAAAGGACCAGGCTCAGGGAAGGCGCTGACTGAGGCAGCTCCCCCAGCCAGGCCCCGACACCACACCTGCACACACAACCCCAATCCCAACAAGAAGCCAGCTCCTATTTATGGCAAAGAAAAAGGATTCCCACTGCCTGGCACTGCATTCCCATCCTGCTTTTCTTGGGATAGCTCGTTATGTGTCTAAATCCAAGCCCACTGTGTTTTAGAAAGCCTCATTTTCCACAAAGAGCTCAGAAATCAGAAAAAACCCAAGCATAAAAATCAGGAATATACCAAAAAAGCCATTTTTCTTATATTATATCCCCACTGCTGGACAGATCCTCAAACTTAACTAATTATCTTTTTTTTCCTCTCTTCATAAATAATTCTCAGAGAACAACTGCCTGCCCAGAGGGTATCATTACAATATCCCACTGCAATCCAAACACTGTTCCCAAAACCAAACAGGAAAAAAAGGGGCAACTGTGCATCGTGGCCACTTGGAGGAGAGGACTGAGAGGAGAGAAGACACTTGGCACCGCACAGAAAAGCCAACAAGCAGAACACTTATTAGCTCTCTTTTTGGTATTGTACAGAGGAGAAAACAGCAATTCATGGGAATAAAACAGCGAAATGAAGAGCCTTGAAATTCCCATCAATGCCCTTCCTCAACCTTCAAAATTATTTAGGAAACGAGTTCCAAATACAGATTGGCAAAGGGTTTGGAGAACAGGGTTAACTCCAGAGGAAAGGTTTCGTTTCCATTTTTCACAGCTTAAAGGCTTGTCTTCTTCGGTGTAATTTCTGAGGGGAGGAAATGGTTCGAAATTCAAAGTTTTGGAAGCTTTCCACTCTCTTTTACAAATGAGAGAACAAGGTCAGCTTTCACAGACAGCAGGTGGCCAAATTATTTCTTTATTTAAAGAGTTAATGCTGAAAGATAATTTTCCTTCTAATTGATGCATATTCATGAGTGCCAAGGGTCAATTCTGCGCTGCTTTTACAGTCCTGCCTCAGCCTCGCTGAGGGAAATAACTCCAGCTTGAGCGGACTTCCAGCCATAAAAGAGATTTATGAACACAAATCTGGTGCTGTTTTCTCCATCCCACCTTTTCTTACTCCTTGCCTCCTTAAATTCCCAGGATTTGAGCTCCGTGGGGAGCTCATTGCTCAGAGTGCATGGGAAGGGGGGGGTGAGGAGCAGATCTCCAACCTGCCTCACACAGGAGAACCCGGGCCACGGCCTTTTGGGACCTGCCAAGCCACAGCTGCTGGGGCTTTGTCACCCCCAACTCCATTACCTTTTGTGGGGTTTTGTCACCCCTCCATTGCCCTTTGTGGGGTTTTGTCACCCCCAACTCCATTTACCTTTGTGGGGCTTTGTCAGCCCCAAATCCATTGCCCTTTCTGGGGTTTTGTCACCCCCAGCTCCACTGGTCATTGTGGGGTTTTGTCACCCCCAAATCCATTACCCTTTGTGAGGTTTTGTCACCCCTCCATAACCCTTTGTGGGGCTTTGTCACCCCCAACTCCATTTACCTTTGTAGGGCTTTGTCACCCCCAACTCCACTGCCCTTTGTGGGGTTTTGTCACCCCCAACTCCACTGCCCTTTATGGGGCTTTATCACCCCAGCTCCACTGCCCTTTGTGGGGCTCTGTCACCCCCAACTCCATTTACCTCTGTAGGGCTTTGTCACCCTCAGCTCCATCACCCTTTGTGGGGTTTTGTCACCCCCAACTCCATTTACCTTTGTGGGGCTTTGTCACCCCCAGCTCCACTGGTCTTTGTGGGGCTTTGTCACCCCTCCATTACCCTCTGTGGGGTTTTGTCACCCCCATCTCCATTTTCAGCTGGAATTACTGACAGGGTGGCTGTAAATGAGCTCTGAAGGGCTGGGAGAGGAGACAGCTCTGCCAGACCTGCACATCACCACCAACGACCCAAATCCGACCTGCACCGGGATCTAATTTTAGGATTACGAGCTTTGGCAACAGCCCTTTAAAAATAACCCATTCCTCCTTCTAGGGCCAGGTCAAGTGTCACCCACAGTGCCACCTGGGCACGTCTCAGTTGGTTTTTCCTGCAGCAGGTGTGCAGGGAATATCAGAATATTGCAGAATTACAGACCTGTGGGAGGTCAGGTTGTTGCTCACTGAACCAGAAATTCCAAATGCAAATTAATCCAACAGGGCAGTGAAAACACCTCCCCAAAGCAGCCAAAGGAATTTGTTCTCTGGGGATTACCTGCTTCAACAAAAGCATTTCGTGTGTTTTCTCCCAAATGGAGTAGAAAAAAGAGATCACCCAATGTGTGCCTTGACTGAAAGGTGACAATCTGAAATGAATTCAGTTTATCAAGTGTACTTGAAGAGTATTTTCAACTGAATTAAGGGCAGCAAGAGACACTTCTCTCCTTTCGTATTCTCCTTTTGGAAGGGAAGAGGATATCCAATATTCTTGCCAGGTGATGTGTATTAGAATTTAGTACTAATTAGAAAATCCAGCCTTGTCTCTTAGGCTGTTCTGGGGTGACAGGCACCTGCTCAGGCCCTCCCAGATCAGCCTGAACTCAGGAAGAACTGCAAAAACAACACAAGACCACAAAACATCAACTCCCTTCTTTAAGCCCCAGTGTTTTCCTACAGAACTGCAATTTTTAAAATTCATATTCACCCAGATGTGTGCTCATCTGTCAGACTCCACATTCTGGGAATGTGTTTTGGGAAGACCCCTTCAAATTACCCGATGATTTCATTAACTACATTGATTTTGCACTTTTATTAATATGAAGCAGACGTCACCAAGTGCAGTTTCTCCCATCCTCCTACACACACCAGACATGAAACCACATTAACACACTCAAGTAGGCCAGAGGCAACTGCTCACCACGACAAAGATTAGGGGGGAAAAAACAGTTTAACTCTCCATGTTTTTACTGGTAGAAGCTGAAGGATTCAGAGTTTTATTTTATGACAGGAATTTCGAAGGAAAAGGATTGTTCAAGAAGTAGAGGATGCCAAGAAATACCTGTCCATACATCCAAGCACTGATTTTTCCAGTTTAATTAAGTGTGCTGCCTGCCAGCACAAACTACAAGGCTGCAAAGAAAACAGAGATTGATTTAATATCCTACTTACATTCATCAATGTCCATTCATGGCATAGAATTTCAAGTGCCTTCCCTCACAGCCACCAGATTTGCACACTCATCGTGAAAAGTCAGCACAATGTCTTAATTCAGCTATCAGAGCTGGAAACGACATCAGATTGCTTCAACCCTCAGAAATTCAGGTACGTGAGATTGGACTTGAGGAGAAAATCCTTCCCTGTGAAGGTGGGGAGGCCCTGGCACAGATTCCCAGAGAAGCTGTGGCTGCTTCATCCCTGGAAGTGTTCCAGGCCAGGTTGGATGGAGCTGGGAGCAACCTGGGAATGTGGAATCTGGAATGAGATGAGCTTTAAGGTCCCTTCCAACCCAAACCATTCCAGGATTCTGTGACTAAACTGTTGTAAGATTTCAGTGGAGGAACCACACCCCAAAATCCTCCCAGCCTGTGGCTGGAGGAACCTTTCTGGCCAAAGCCCAAGGTTCCAGAGCAGGATTTGCTGCCCAGCAGTCGGGCTCAGAGGAGAAGTGAGGATGGGATTGTCCCAGCTCCTGCCTGCCCCACTCTGCCTCGCACCAGATCCGCAGGTGGAACGGCTCCCGTGACCTGATCCCACACACCAGGGGACAGGGAGGGCTCACACATCACCTCACCCAACCAATTAATGCCAAGGTCACTCTAATTACTTGAAAGAACACCCCAAATAAGGGGAGCACCAGTCATTTCAACAGCAGGCTCCAGTTACAGCTCACCGGGCAAAGCTGCACCTGGGGAGCTCAAACTGGAGGTGAAGATGAAGGTTTGGATTTGGGGCTGTGCAAGGACTGCAAACAGGGGTTGGAAAAATCTCCTTTTCCTGCCCAGTGACACAGCAATTCCATGGTGAAGACAGCCACAGAGAAGGAGGAAATTTGGTACTTTACTCTTAAAATTACCAAACTTCATAAAATCTTAGCGCTGCCCTTTTCCCACCTCGCTTTAGCTCTGTCCTGTAACACCAAACGTTCAGCTTTCCCTCTGACTCCTCCACATCTCCTCTCTTTTCATCCTGCACACACCACAGTCTCCAAAATCCTTCCCAAACCAAGCCACCTCTTCTCCCTCTTCCTATCAGACCTGTCTAACGTGTCCAGCACCAGCAGCCTGGCAGGAGCAATTCCAGAGGAGAGGTCCCAGCTGTGCCACCAGCGACCTGCATTTACACTGCCCTCTGCTCACCAGGAAACAGAACTCGAGAATATTGAAGAATATAAAAATAAGTCACTTTGATCAACTTCTGTGCTGCCCCAGTTCCTGATTTTGAGCTGTATTTTTAAGTTCAGCTTTGATGGAAGTGAATCACTAGAAGATTTTTTTTTTTAAAAATCAGCACGTTTGACATAAGGATTTTGCCTCATTTTGCTGCTCAAAACTTTTCAATCCATTCAGGCATAAAAAAGAGCTATCTTTGTTCAACAATGAAAAGATTTGTTATTATTTTATTATTATTATTATTATTATTTTGTAGATTTTTGTATGATTAGGAGAAAAAAAAATCTGCTTTAAAGATGCCAGTGAATCCCACATTCTCCCGTGCAGATACACAGAAATTTTCAGCTGTCAGCAGAACAATTCCTCAAGTTTTCTGAATCCATCCTCCAGCACTAAAATCCTACCTCCTCTTTTATCTATTCTGGATATTTAGACGGAAAATTATTTGAGTGGGAGGCAGCTTGCTCGTTTCAAAGAGGATGACAAAGACTTGTTACTCAAAAGCATCTGTGCCTGTTCCTTCATTAAAGGTCATTTTCTTCCAGAGAACATCTTCTACCCCCTTTAGCTTTGATACCCAGCGAGCAAAAACTCTGCTCATGTCCTTGGGACTCCAGGTATTTCCTGAGGAATCCACGTGGAAAAGGCAATACCTGCCTCTGTTTGCAGAGCAGCTCATTGTGGCTGGGGATCTGTTGAATAAAATGCAGTAAATCCCTTGTGTGCCACTGCTCCTCCCTGTCCCTCCCAGAGCTGCCTGGTGATTATTGTTGTGACCATTGTTTTCATGCAAGTCATTAAAAACATTATTCTCTCTTTAGACTGAGAAGCAGGACACGAAAGTGGCTTAAAAACTCACCCACTCCATTTTATCTCTTTTTTTTTTTTCCCCAAGAGCCTTGCACCCAGTCCAAAAGCACAGAAGAAATCCTAGCCCATTACCATCCATCAGAGAGCACTAATGAGTTCATCAATATTGCTCCAACCCGTGGTGCTGAATCATTTGGGAACTACATCTGCAGCAGGAAGGGCTCACACAACCCTCCCTGAAGAAGGAAAAAGGAATTTATTGAACTCCCCCCGCCCCCAGCTCTGTTATCCCTCTGGTTGGGGTTGGTGGTGCCTCTCCACACCAGGATTCCCACAGCCATCAAATCCTGCCTGGAGCTGCTCCCCCAGGACATCTCCCTCCTTTGCCAAGCCACCTGCAGGCTTGCAAGGAGCTTTCAGTGCTCTTTCTTTCTAGAAATGATACAAGGATTTATTTGGCTTTTCCCTGCTTTTTTAACCTATATGGTAAATATGTTAAGCCTTCAATTGAATTTTTAATTTGCAAAGGTAAAAAAAAAAAACCAAACCAACAAAACCCCCTCAAAAAACCAACAAAATCCCCTCCACACCAGGTTACTGCAATCACACTGGACTGTGATTTTATTTTGGTGCCTATTTACAGAGGAGGGACAAACTAAGTTTTCCTAACAGTGTAAGTTTCTATACATAACAAATGCTAAAAGCTACCAAAATCAGACAGTCTGAAAAGAAAATGATTATCAAGTAACATGGAAGTTTAGCTCAAGAAAAAAGCCCGTACCTGTGGCTGGAGTACAACAGTATTAAGTTACTGCTCTCACAACAAAGGAAAAGGAATTTATTCTTGAAAAAAAAGAAATAAAAAAAAATCAGCCTTAATGATATAAACAAAATTATCCTTAAATGGAGATTGGAAATGACTTTGCCTGCTTTGCCTTGCCCAGGGATGCCAAGGCTGGTGGGCTCTGCAGTTTTCCAGCTCTGTGAGTCCCTTCCTTGTGTTTACACTCTCAGTTCTAATGGTAGCTCTAATTAACCTCCCCGGAATAAAGAGGGTTTTGTTAAGGTAGCCTTTAAAAAGCAAGCACAGCTAACTCAGGGCTCAGCTCCTCTGCTGCCTTAACACAGATGATGTCTCCCAACATACACTCACACATGTGGCTGCATATCCTCAACTCCCACGGCTTCATTCAATTAATACTATTAAATCTTTAATGCTTGGCTTCAAAGGCTTTGCTTTTTTATTTTTTTTTTTTAATTTTTAATAGCTCTCACAGGTTAGCACGAATGTTTTAAGTCTTTTCTGCTAGATTTTAAATAAACTCCTCTTTTCTTGCCACTTTGATGTTTGCCTTTCTGCCGAACCTCTGCTCTGTGAAGCTGCTGGCCACTTTGTTTTTGTGTGTAACGATGACATGACAAGCTCCAAAAGATATGTTAATCACCGAGCTGGAATCTGGGATTTTTTTAATTCCTCTCACCTGCCCTCTGGGCTGGGAGTTGGCACCAGAACAGCTTTCATCAAAACAATGAAACCCAGAAGGAGAGAAGATGCAACCGGAGGGAGGGGGCTGCGATTTGCATCTCTTCAGCATGGAAGCGGCAGGCGGGGCTTCATTCTCTTTTGCTCTCGGCTTTCCCATGAAAGGAGAAAATGCCAAAGTCACCGTATTTTATTTAAATAGTTAAAATAGGAGTTTTGACAAAAGACTGGTCAAGCTGGATGGGAGAATGAGCCTTGTGCCATCGGAAGGCATATCCATTTCACACGTTTGATGGGCGCTGAATGTTTTAATTCTCCCCTTCTCTCACTCCAGCTACCTTGAGAGCTCTCCCCACCTTGCCCTGCTCCATTTCTGAATTTTGAATTTGTGAGAGAAGGGACAAAGCTCTGACAGCACATTTCGGGCCTTTCTATAAAGCATAAACTACAAGAAGAAAAAAACCTCAAAAAACCAACAAAACAAACCCGCACAGACTTTCCTCCTCCTTTCAAGTTTATTTTTCTTCTGAGTAAGAAAAAGAAAACCCTTCTTAAAATAAAACAAAAAAAATCAGCATTTCCAGGGACAGGAAAAGGCACTATAGCATTATATACACTATCCAAGCTGACACAAAAAAAAAAGAAGAGATTAAAAGCCTGGCTGGAAGCCAAGGCATCCCAGACACAATTTTGCAGAGAGAACAAAAGTGCTGCAGCATTCAGGATGTTGGAGCGTGTTTCCTGCACTCACACCTGAAAGCCACCAAAAACCAGGGATCCCAGTCAGCCCCAGATCAACTCCAGAGTGAAAGATGTGCTCACACTCTGCTTGATCCACCTCCTGCAGAACAGAGCCCTCATCACAGAGCAAATCAAAAACAGAGTAATAAAGACAAGCTACAAAACTCTCCTGCTGCTCTTCACTCCTCGACATCTCAGCAGAGTTCCCCAGCACGAAGAGCACCCCCCCAAAATTCCAAACCTCCAGCCACACCACACGTCCTGCCTTTTAAAGTTGATGTAAATACTCCTGGAGGCATCCTATGGTCGTTATGATTATGAAATTCAATATACACGGCCACTATTGGTTGGCAGGCAGACACTGAAATGGCAATTGCAGCGCTCAGTGTGTTTAAAGGAGATTATTCACTAGGTAGTCAAACGTAAAAAAGAGCCAGACATTTCAGTCTGTCTCAGTGCCTCTCACAAAGGGCTCAGCGATTTGTAAATTTTAAACACAACACTTAAGCAGTTTTGCAGACTAAAAAAAAAAAATTTAAAAAAAAAATCCTTTGATGATTTACCTCAGTGCTTCTCTGCAATAAACCAGTTCGAGAGCGATTTTGCTGTACTCAGGTTTTTATAGCTCAGCTTCTCCGCGAGAATTCTGAAAGCAGAGTCAAAGCAATTCTAAACATTCCTGGATTTTACTTCCTTATTAAAAGCTTCCCAAGAGAACCAGTAAACATATAAACATAAATATCTTTCAGAGGAGTCACCCAAGTGCCAATAAAATCTTCAGAAAGCAGCTGCTTTGCTGAAAAAGTATGAAAAAACATGGGCTGCACGATCACGCTCTGGTGCAGGGAGTTATGCTGTTCTTCTGGGCAGCAGGTAGAAATTTCTGCCTTAAAAATATACAGAAACTGAAAAGATTCTCAAAAATTACAGCATGAAATATTGATTTTTGATCTGCTTTTGCATACTCCTAAGAAAAGCAGTCGCTATCACCTATGCTGTTTATCTAAAAGCATTCCAACAGAGGCATTATCTTGACTTTCTGAGAAACTCTTCTAAATTGGTAGACAAAGTTTAACTTGGTGAACTCTGCTCAACAACAGCAGCAAAATATAGCAACGCTTCTCATAGGTAATAAGCATTCCATCCTTAAAAAGGAAAAAAAAAAAAATCCCTGCGAGCAGCAGAACACTGCAAGAAGCAATCAAACCCCTGCAATAAGGCAGGATGGGCTCAGAAGGCAAATATTTCATGAGGGAACACCACAGAGGGGAGTTTATGCTTTCAAATGGTCATTAGAGAGAGAGGTTTTTATCAAATAATTAAATACCTGAGCAGGGGTGTTTTAAAGGTGCACCAGATCTCCCCTGGATCTGAATATTGAGGGTAATGCCTGCTCAGGAATCTCTTAACCAGACACAATCCAGCAATGGCACAAAATGGGAGGGTGTTTTCCCTGATTAATTAGTTAAGTGAATAATTAAAAATACTAAAGTTCTGTTTTTCAAGTAAGAGTTGAGGTGCTTTCCTTTACATTCACCATGTGGCAGAGCACATTGTGCTTGACCATCCACCAGAGAACAGGCATGTTAAAACAGCTCTGAGCAGAGCTGCAGGATAAGGATTAATTAATGTTCTTCAATTCTGGCTGATTTCATAGGGTAGAGCAAACATCTCTGCCTTACTGCTGTTGTCACAAGCCTCATCCCTGTCCAAACAGAGCTGAAAGTCAGGAGAAAAGCAGCTTCAGCAGCAATTGGGTCAACAGATTTGGCTGAAGAAATCCTCATCACTAAAAAGAAAGAAAGAAATAAAAATCAGAATGACAAAGCTGAGGGGATGCTTGGGGTCTGCTCACCCCGTCAGCAACACAGCAACGAGGAACCTCCTGGGAAGAGAATTCCGTGTCCCAAGGATTCTTTTGTGCTGCCATCTCAGGGGAGGAAGTTACCTTTAAAAATACTTTGTTTTGCCTCTCCCTGAGGAATAGCAGAACTGCCTGTATCGGTTGTTTTTAGGGGGAGTTTGTCCCACAAAGGTTTTATTTGTGAACTGCACAGCTCTTACACCAGCGAGCAATTTACTCATGCGATTACTCCCAGGGGACTCAGAAGAACCGTGTGAGAAAAGAAAGAGCTCTGCCAACCCAAGGGTTGCACAATCGAGAAAGTGGGGGGAAAAAAAAAAATAAAGAAAAGTACAACCAAACCAGGGAGGGGGATAAATTGCCACTGACAAAAACTACAATCAAGAAATAGCTGGTGACAGATTGTTATTTAAGTACAAGGAAGTGATTTAAACAGGAGCAGTTGTAATAAGATTATACGATTCTCTATTAAGATTCTTAAAATGTCTTTGTTCTAGCAAAGCTCCGAAAAGACCATTGCCCTTGCAAAGGTTCAGAAACTACTAAATTGATGTTAAGTCTAGAAATTAATATGATTTGGGAGAATAAAGGGGAAAAAAAAATGTAAAAGAACATCCCAGACATCATTAGTGGCTTGTCAGCCGTGCTGGGATTTTTATCCTAGCAGGGGTACAACGGGTGCTGAAGAATTTCTTGGTGGCGAAACTCAAATCCAACAAACGGAAGGAGGGAGCTTGGTCTGCCTGGGTTTCTGCTTTTAAATAATGAAAACTCCCAGGTGGATTTCAGAAGCCATCCCATTATGTAAGTGACATCTCCAGAAGGGCAGGGAAATCTCTATGAGGTTATACTGGAGGAAGATTAAATCAGTGTCTGGCTGCTGAATTTCAGCCGTGACCCCCAGACTCCACCGTGTATTTTAAGTTGTCAGTTCTAAAACTACAGCCCCCAAAATCTGCCATAGCTCCTGTAATACTGAAAAGCAAACAGGGCAAGGGAGTCTTCAGAGTTCTGTCTGGTAGGGTGGACATAAAACATCTCTAGCTAAGGTGTCTGGCATGGTTTTAAACTAATAAGCAGCTTTGAACTTTCAAAAAAACCAATTTATTGCTTAATTTGTTCAAGTATTGTTCACTGAGCGCTGCATTCTGAGAAACAAAAAAGCCTCAAAGAGCCAGGTCTGTCCCAAGCCTGCAGAAGCACAGAGGCCTTGTCCTGCCTGGGTCACCCTCCAAACCCTCCTGGACCTCAGGACCATTTAGGGTTTATTATATGGTGACATGACAAGGCTCAGGCACTGCAGACAACGTGGCTGAAACAGCTCTGGGAGGAGAGGAAGGAACAGGGTGGAAGGAAAGGAAGGAACCAGGTGGAAGGAAAGGCAGGAGCAGGGTGGAAGGAAAGGCAGAAACAGGGTGGAAGGAAAGGCAGAAACAGGGTGGAAGGAAAGGCAGGAACAGGGTGAAGGAAAGGCAGAAATAGGAACAGCTCTGGGAGGAAAGGCAGGAGCAGGTTGGAAGGAAAGGCAGGAACAGGATGGAAGGAAAAGCAGGAACAGGGTGGAAGGAAAGGCAGAAACAGGGTGAAGGAAAAGCAGGAACAGGGTGGAAGGAAAGGCAGGAACAGCTCTGGGAGAAAAGGCAGGAGAAGGAACAGGATGAAGGAAAGGCAGGAGCAGGAACAGCTCTGAGAGGAAAGGCAGGAGCAGGTTGGAAAGAAACTGCAGAGGTCTCATGCACAACTTCCAGCTAATTACTTGAGGCAGCTCAGGGAGCTCCACTCCTGATGGTAGAGGGAAAACCATTCCTTGAAAACAATTTGTATGGATCAGGACAACAAAACACAGTGTGTCTGAGAATCCCTAAAACTTCCCCCAGCCACCTCGGCCATAAAACACAGAGCAGGGCAGCCTCCAAGGCGGAGCTGCAGCCAGGCCTGGGCTGGGACTGGTTTTAGGCAGTCCCAGAGCAGAGGCAGCTGCACTCCCACTGCCAGTGGGGACCTGTCCCTGCCTGAGCTCCTCCTTCCCCACCTGCACAGAGCTGGATTTTGCAAGCCAAGGCACACGAGGCGTGAACAGCCCAGGCCTGACCTTGAACACAAGCTCGAGGCACCAGTTAGAGGCATTTATGTTAACAGCCCTGGGTGACAGGAAACAGAGAGACACACCATTAACAATTAATGCAACACAGGGAATTGGCTCTGAGATCAATCCGAGTTCAAATTTTGTAACAACACCAGAAAAATGAGCTGGAAATTATCTGTACAGAAGGAAAGCATCTCGCTAGCATATTAACTCCAAGTTGTATTTCCATATAAAAAGGCACAATTGTGAATTATAAACTGAATTCTGCAAACATCTGCAGTGTCAGTGCAACCAACAAACACAAAATACTTCTATACTGATTTTCTAATTAGTGTCATCATTCATAGAAACTCCACTATTAGATATTCACATAGAACTCCATCTTGGTAACTTAAGCTACTCTCCTTAAACTCTGCCTACAACCCCTGGTTACCTACAGAAAACACCACAGAACCTTCTGACCCTACCACTTTGCCTTTATCAATGGTCTGGAGCAGCATCATAAAATCAAACAAAGCCCAAATTTGGAAACCAGAGACAAAACTCTTATTTGTAAAATGATAAATGAAGACTACCAGTTTCCTGTAGCTTTCTACTACCTGTACCACTCACTGAGAGGCTCAACCCAACAGCCATTGAGTTCTAGATCCATCCTGAAGCCCACAATCTCTGAATTCAGCCTCACATTCATCCACTCTGAACTCTTTTCCCACGCAGGACAAGAAAAGCAGCCCTGTAACAACCGCCTAAACTGATTAACTCGGACTTTTTAGGCTCTGTTATTCAGCAGAGCCCGGCCTGTACCAAACCTGCAGCAGCCCTACAATCATCCCCGGCAGGTTGGATTCCAAAGGACAGCAACCCATGTTGTTCTCCTGCCTTCTTAATGAGCAGCCAGGCTACTGAAACACACAGAAACCTGCTGTTCTTTGAAGCACTCAAGCCAGCAGGGTACTGGTACGTTCCGAGATTTCCCCTGCGCAGATCAGAGCGAGGCGAAGTGGGAAAAGAACATTACAGGCGTTCCTACAAAGCAGGCACATTTCATTTTCTATTAGCAAAACCCCAAGGGACACTTTAGCGCTCTGCAAATATGGCCCTGCAAGACTGGGAAGTTGCTTCCTGAGTACCAGTCATTAAAGGAAGGTATTAGAGTAACTTATATTCTTCTACACCAAGGAAAAGCCGGAGTCATTTCCCCATCCTACGTACGAGGCCTAAGAAAAGCAAGATCAGGAACATCCTAACTACTCTTTAATGTATTTCCCCTAAACTGATTATCATTTAATGATTTCTCTCTGTCTCTCTAAAGGAAAAAAAAACAAAAAAAAAACCAACCACAGAAACAAAACACCGATTTCTGTATCAAGAGAGGCTATCAGCATTTTTATGAAGTAACAAATGAGGCCTTTGGCATTTCCCAGCAGCGATCCAAGATTTGAGGCTTCTTAAAAGCTCCAAGTTTTAAAGCAATCAAATGGCTGACAGCTGGAACAAAATTAGCGTGATTAACCAGTTATGTAAATAATGATGTGGTCAGTGCAAGCTGAATTCATTTCTGCTGCCTGCATTAGACTGGACATCAGATGGTTGTGAACTCTTCATTAAATGGGATTGTAGGAATAATGGGAGTGAAAATCAACACGAACATCACCAGCCAGGCTACCTGACAATCAGGGATCTCTCTCCTCTGCATCAGGTAACTCATAGACAGCACTTTTTAAGCCCAAATATTACCCACCACTGCTTAACTCCTACCTAGGGAAGAGGAAAACTACTTTTTCTCAGGAGATAAGTCCATGAAAAGATGGAGAAAGATGGAGAGAGGTTATTTATTTACAAAGGCTTGGAGTGATAGGACACAGGGAATGGCTTCCCACTGACACAACAGCATCGGATGGGATATTGGGAAGGAATTCCTCCCTGGGAGAGGCTGGAATGAAATTCCCAGAGAAGCTGTGGCTGCCCCTGGATCCCTGGAAGTGTCCAAGGCCAGGCTGGACAGGGCTTGGAACACCCTGGGGTGGTGGAAGTTGTCCCTGCCCACAGCACGGGTGGGACTGGACGAGCTTTGACGTCCAACCCAACCCAAGCCAACCCAAGCCAATCTGGGATTCAAAGATCCCGTGAGTGTCCCACTGCATTTCTCAAAGGCTGATAATAATTTTCATTCCTCAGCAGATGTAAAAGCCAGGCTGCTGTGTCACAGAACTGTTGTGACACAGGGGTGATGGCGCAGAGTTACTTCATGGAATCAAGGAAGTTACAATCAGCACCCCCGAGTCAAACTTCCTCAAATGGAACCCACAGTCAATTTGGCCTTATCAGAACTCACCTTCAGGAATGCACACTCACGGGTCATTTGTGCCTGATAAATTTTGATAAGGTGGTTAAATATTTAATATGGGCGAGATTATCTCTGAAATTCTGTCGAGCTAGTTTACCATCACGTCGAGCCCGTAAAGGAAAATTTATCAAAAGTTTTGGTTCTTCCCAATAAAACTCTGGATTTGAGTTTGCTCAAAAGGAACATATCTGAGAATCAGCCAACACAAACACATCCAGAAGTAATTCCTAAACAGGCTGCACTTTGCTAAAGATACCATTAATTGTAATGGTATTTCCAATATTCGTATTTCCAATTTAAAACAAAATCATTCATCCCACATTTCACATCCCAACAATACAATTTCCTATGACCTTGTGTCTCACGAAACACAGCAACACGCTGGAATTATGCAAGAGTTCTGTATTACCATAAAAACACGTATTTCAGTGCACAGAATAATAAAACTTAATCTCGTGGCCTGATTTGCATTTTGAACTCCTCAAGTCAGACTCTACAGCCCATAACATCAGCTTCACAATCCTAACAAGTCTTTTAGGCCTCCTGTTGAAAATGGATGAGCATGTAGATAATTCAAGGTATTTTCTTAATAGCTAAGAACAAGAAATTGCTGCTAAATTTAAAATCTCACTCTGTTTTTTCACATCAGTGTCGATTCCATACTCGAGAAGGGGGAGGGGGAAGCATTACACACCCATAAAACGGAGACCAAACGCCACCAGTTTTAAACCCTTAGAGCTTTAAATCTTAACATGAATATTTTAACATTTACATTAAAGCCTTACAGCTTTAAAACAGGGGACTTCCATTGTGGGCAGCCTGTGATAATTACTGTTTCAATATATTTCACAGCAATAATGTAATACAGCTCGCTGACTACCCACCCAACCCTAATCTGTAGCATCACAGGTACTGCAGGTAAAAATTTTTTTAAAAATATATATATATAAGCATGTATCAGTGTAAATATATAGAAAGAGAGAGAGAGAAAATCACAGAATTATGAGGGTTGAAAGGGACCTCTGGAGATCATCTAGCCCAAGCCCCCTATGTAAAACAGACCTTTAAAAACGATTAAAACCATTAAATACTCATCTCCCAAACAACGATATCACTGAAAATACAACAAAATATCCCCAGCCCCGCCACGATGGAGCTGAACAACGCCGGGGCGGGGGTCGGGCAGGGCGGACCGGAGCCCCGCCCGCCCCAGCGCCGCCGCCGGGAGCCCCCCGAGCCCGCAGGCCCCGCCATCCCCCGCAGCCCCGGGAGGCCCATCGGGAGCCAGGCCCCAGCTCGGGGCCGCGGGGGCCCGGCCCGTCCCCGCCGCCGCCCGCCCAGCCACCCACCGGCGACAACAAAGGCCACCGCGGCCCCGCGCCCTCCCTCCCTCCCCGCGGGGACCCCCGGGGGCCCTTCCCGCGCCCACCCCGCGCCCCGTTGAGGGGAAAGGCGGGGCTGCGGGGGGGTGCCCGCCCGTTCCCCCCCCCGTCCCGGCCCGCGGGAGCCGCGCTGACCTGCGGGCGCGGGGCGGGCGCGGTGTCCCGGTGTCCCGGTGCCCGGCGGCCGCGGGCTGCGCTTGACACCCACACGCACCATCCAACATGGCGGCGGCGGCCGCGGGGAGGCGGCGGAGGAGGCGGAACCGGCGGCCGCGCGCGGCCCCGAGGCGCGGCCGCGGTGAGGGCGGGGGGGGGAGGACGCGGCGCTGCCCGTCCCCTCCTTCCTTGCCTCTTCCCTTCCTTTTCTCCCTCTCCCCCTCCTTCCCTCCCTCTTGCCTTGCTTTCCTCCCTCTTCACTCCCTCCTTCCTGCCCCGGCGCCGCTGAGGAGCGAGGCAAGATCGGGCCCCGGGCAGGAGCTACTTTTGATGGAAGGAGAGCGCATGGGGAAGCACCCTCAGCGCCCAGGAGTACCTCAGAATCTGGGTGAAATAATACCAAAAAAAAAGTCTATCGGTGTAAAATAATCAGATTTGTGGATCAAGGAACGATTTAGAGGGGGTCCGGGGCTGGCGCTGGTGGGTGGGGAAGGCTTGGGGAGCCCCCTCAGGGCTCACGGCGCTCAGGAGGAACTGGTTTCCAGGTTAGAGATCACCCAAAAAACAGGGACAAAAAAGACAAAATAATGACTGTTACTACAAAATAACCACGTTTATGGGTCAGGGAACGATTTAGAGAGGGTCCGGGGCTGGCGCTGGTGGGAAGAGAACGCTTGGGGAACCCCTTCAGTGCTCACAGCGCCCAGGAGAAGCTGGCTTCAGGGCTAGAGATCCCCCCCAAAAAACAGGGACAAAAAAATACAAAATAATGACTTATCCGTACAGAATAACCACATTTATGGATCAGGGAACACTTTAAAGGGGATCTGGGGCTGCCTTTGATGGAAGGAGAATGTTTGGGGAACACACTCCCCCTCCACACTCACTGCTCCCAGAAGAAACTGATTCCAGGGCAGGGTAGCCCCCAAAAAATCGAGATCCAGTGTGGACTGGCAGCCCCCAGAGCAGAATCATATAATTAATTAATTGGAAAAGACATGAGATCATCAAGCCCAGCTTGTGACCAAAAACCCCCGTGTAAACTCAACTGTGGCACTGGGTACCACATCCAGCCTTTCCTTCAGCACCTCCAGGGACAGCGACTCCACCACATCCCTGAGGAGCCCATTCCAATATTTATTCACTTTTTCTATAAGAAAACTCCTCCCAATGTCCAACCTGAACCTGCCCGGCCCAGCTCCCACAGCACAGACACTGCACTTTCCCCCTCCCGCTGAAGACGCCAATATAAAATAACCACATTCATGGTTAAGGGGACACTTCATGGACACATTTATGGATGAGGATGGGTGACGAAGCAGAGCTCAGCAGGGACACAGAGGCACGAAGGTGGCAGGAGGAGCCGGACGGTCTGGGTGGGTCGGAGCACACGTCCTTCCCCTCGGGATAATGACTAAACCTGCGTCCGGCACCGCGGGCTGGAGGAGGTTTCTGCTCCCATTGTAGTCCTCCCTGAATATATTTGTTCCCATCGTAAAAACTGTGAGACAATTCAAGGAAACGGGACGTGGCTGCTCGGGAGATGGTCGGGATTGATGCAGGCCAAGGGAGAAGCTGGAGAGCAGAGCTCTGCTTGGATCGCTGCTGGCACAGGGCAGTGCTGCTGGTTATTTAAAACCCAAATTCCTGAGGAGTCGTGCCATACAAAAGCATAGGGAAAACAGAAATGTGGAGCAAAACCCGGTTTATGAGTCACTGCTTTTAAGTGAAAGGAAGGTCAAGGCTGAGCGCTGCAAACTTCATCAAATCCTGGAATGGTTTGGGAAAGGACTTTAAAAATCCCCTCGTTCCAAACCTTGCCATGGGCAGGGACAACTCCCACTATCCCAGGTTGCTCCAAGACCTGTCCAGCCTGGCCTTGGACACTTCCATGGATGGAGCATCCACCACTTACAGCCCAGCCCTTTCTCTCATGGAGCCACCATCAAATCTGCCACAGATTTGAGGTTTAAACACAGAAAAACGGGGACTGCAGTGAAACACCGAGTGAGCTGCACTAAAAGCAACTTGTTTAGAAATGCTGCAAATTCCAATGCCTTGAACACCATCTGGGAGCTGGGAAGCTCCCAATCTTCTGCAGCGAGCTGTGATTCTGGCTTAGCTGTTAACCTTGAGCTAGGCAGGATTAAATTCTGGGTGAAAAAAATAAGGGATCAGCACACATCTGATGGTATCAGCAGGAGCTGAAAGAATACTTCCCCCTTTTCTTCTTTGCAAGAAAACAGCAGTGATGGAAACCCAATGTTTCTGTGCACGTTCATTAATCCTAATGATCGGGCGCTGACAGCTCTAAAGGAGGAGAAGAAAGCTCTTGGTTAAAATAAAATGGGAAGAACAGGATTGTTCCTGCTGCCTTCTCTCCTGCCTGTGTTCCTTCCAGATCTGGGCAGACAGCTCTCTCCAGAGCAGGAGGCAGCTTCCTCTCCATTCCCAGCTCCATCCCAGGTGTCTGTCTACATCATTAAGTGTGCAAATCAGCAAACCCAGCAAAAACCTCCTGCAGCTGGCACACTTCCACCAAAAAAAAACTGTTTCACATCAACCGGATCGAGCCCCTTAGTGCAAGTAAAACAAACCAGGCAAGTAAAATCACTTATTTTTTGATTATTATATCCTTGTTAATGCCTTAAATCGCAGTGTTCCTGCCACGCTGGGCAGGTACCTGAGTGGTCCAGCTGCACGGGCAGAGCTTTGCCCAAGCTGCACAGGGGTGTTCCCTCCTGCTGGTCCCCTGAGAGGACTCGTGGCAGTGGATTTATGTCTCTTGTTTCATATTAGCAACAGGAGGTCACTGCGTTTGTCCTGTGATTTTCAACCCTGGTGTAGAACACTTCCCGCTGCAGCCCTGCCCCATCCCTCTTTGAGGAGGCTGTGCCACACCTTGGATATTGACCCGAGCCATCTCTGATCCTTCCCAGCCCACAACATTTCAGCTGCGTTGGCAGAACCAGAGTTCAAGGCCGTGATTTGCAGTCTGAGTTGGGCACCACGGGCCGGGAGCTGTGGCACCACCCTGATAACCAGCAGAGCAATCCACACGGAGAAGGCAGCTCAGACTCCCAGGAAATCCTCAGGATATGGAAGGGACTCACAAGGAGCCTCAAATCCAACTCTTGGCCCTGAGCAGGACAACACCAGGGATCAAGGACACCTTTCACTAGAGCAGGGTGCCCAGAGAAGCTGTGGCTGCCCCATCCCTGGAAGTGTCCAAGGCCAGGTTGGACAGGGCTTGGAGCATCCTGGGATAGTGGAAGGTGACCCTGCCCATGGCAGGGGTGGAACTGGATGATCTTTAAAGTCCTTTCCAGCCCAAACCATTCAGTGATTTCATTAAACCCACCCTGAGAGCGGTGTCCAAACCCCCCTGGAGCTCTGGCAGCCTCGGGGCTGTGGCCATTCCTTGGGGAGCCTGGGCAGTGTCCACCACCCTCTGGGTGAAAACCTTTTCCTGATAATCCCAACCTAAACTTTCCTGGCAGAGCTTCGTGCCGTGCCCTCAGGTCCCATCGCTGGTGTCACCAGAGATGAGCTGGTGACAGTGGACCCAGCGAGTGGGAGTAGAGGGACTGGTGGGAGGCAAGGAGCAGGAGGATAAGGAGCAGGAGGATAAGGAGTGGGATGTCTGGAATGCAGGAGGCTCTCCCAGAGAAGATGAGGAAGGCACATCCTCCCCGGGCTGCCCTCCCAACTAACCTAGGGAAGAGCAGCTGCCAGGCAGCCCCAGGAGGGCCTGTTCCACAGCCATAATGGGAATATCGCCCACGTGGGGCTGAGCACACCACTAATTAGCTAATGAGTTTGTTCCAAACGTCTGGCCGCGGCGCGAGGGACAACAGGGGCAGCACTTGAAAAGCCCCGAACAATGACAAGTGCATTTGTCTCTCGTCGCTGACCCCCGCCCCGCATTAACAAATAGGTCACAAACAACGGTGCTTTGCAGTGATCTAATCCTCCAGCCATATGTCGGCTGCCCGAGAAAACACTGCACAGAGAACACCCCAAAGCCCTGCAAAAATCCCGAGGAAAACTCGATAAATATATCCCTGCCGCTTGAAATTTGATTTCCTCACTCCATTGTTCCTCATTTCCTGAGAGCTGGCTTGGTGGATCACATTTTCTGCTTCTGTCTCCAGTGCTTGTAAGCAAACAAGACTGAATCTCATTATCCTGATGCATGGCCCTGGCTGCGTGCAATCCGATCTCTAAATCACAGTCATTTTGCTCCATTACTGATTTTCCTTCCCACTCCTAACCTACAGGTCTTCAGAGGAATCGATGCAAAAAAAAAATAGAGATGAGCATCATCTAATGAAGGTGTGTTTAATGTCCAGCACTTCAGTCTGGATTTAACAGCCAAGTGAGAAACTGCCTCGTGTCTCAGGAGGTTGGGCACCCTCCACTCCAGTGGCAGCTGGAGCTTCCCAGCCTTCCCGGGAAGCCACATGCTTCCACATGGGGTAACTGGGGACTTTCAGTCCCTGAGAGCCCAATTTGGGAAATCTGCTAATTAAATAGTCTGGGCAAACACAATCAGCATTGTCCTTAGAGCCAAAGCAGAGAGATGTTTCTCAACAAGCACAGACCCTCCCCGGAATTTTCTGAGCTGTCTGCATGTTGCTGACAGTTATAGAGAATATATTCAGATTATACAACTTGATGTTCACCCCGGGTTATTCTCTCCTGGATTCATGAATATTTCATTGAAATATGCAAAGTCTGAGTTACAGTCTTGTCTGCTCCAATTAGACACACGGATCCACGGGGTCTGCAGCCCTACCACACTTCCAGGGTTTGTCTACAGCACGAGGAGAACCAAAATAAGAGTTTAGCTGCCATCACATTTAACCTGGCTTCTTCAAACTTCTTCAAATAAGGGAGAAAAGCAGAAGGATGGGAATGAGGGAGAGTAGAGCCCAGTGAGCTGTGCCTGAGTTCAGCTGGAAGCAGCCCAAGCTAATCAGAACAGAGCCAGCAGGAGGGGGTTCGTTCCCTTCGTGATGCAGACAAACTCGTAGAACTGTTTCCAATGCAAATACTGGTTTTGACAAGTTCAAAATTAATACACCTCTAATATGGGTATTCAAAACAGACCTTTTCTGAACACGCTGGCAGATTCATGAAAAGAGAAGAGAGAATGCAAGCCCAGCACATTCTGGTTTTCTCAAAATGAATGTGCTCTGACAGTGCAAGAGGCAGTGACGTTTGAATGTGCTTAGTTCTAGTAATTACCAAGTGTTGTGTTTCTTTAGAAGCTGGAGCTGTTCTCATCTGTGGGCACCTTCCCTCATTCCTTTCTCCTTACTGCTCCGGAGGTGCAGTTTCTCCCATGCCACAGCAAGAAGCCAAGGCTACTGTGCTGCTTACATTAAACCCCACTGAAGCCTGGGGGTGAAATTCCACAGCTTTTAATTGACCCAAGTCAGGGTGTTGTGGTTCCTGCCCTTCCTCCACCGCCCCTTCCCATTCCCTCCCCGCCACCAGCACCAGCTTATACCACCTGTGGTGAGGATTAATCACTTTTTGGGGGGGGAGTGTTGCTTCTCAGCCAGTTCAGCTCCCTGAACCAGCTCACCAGAGGCTCAGACGAGCACCTACATCAGCAGAAAAGAGAGGACGGGGCCACGCGAGGCCACACCGACTGCTGAGGAGGTATTTTTCTGGGTTTATAGGACACAAGGAGCACATTTGACCTAAAGAGCCTGGATCTGCTGCTTGTTTCCAGGCTGGGAGCACTCACCCATTCGGGCCATCTGCACAGTTTGGAGTGGCAGACTCAGGCCTAGCAAAGTCAGGCTCATTTTCTGTTACCATCTGGCTTCCCAAAGCAAGTCACCAAGCCTGGAAGCTCCTGCTGGAGGACAGGCATTCTCTTCTCCTTGGTACAATTTGTTCCATCCCTCTTGACTTCCTCCTTGCCACAACAAGAGGACTTCCTGCCAGGATGGAGCTGATGGAAAACCTCGTCACCCATCAGAATTCCTCCTCCTCATTCCTGCAGCCACCTAAAGAATGTCACCCGGAGAGTCAGACCCTCCCTTTTGCCCCAGGCCCATCCTCAGACTGATAGAGGCTCCCTAATAACTTCCAGGCTGCAGGATGACCCGTGCAGTTGCACAAGGATCTCACGTGGCCAGGGATTATCCTCACTCCTCCCAGCTGTCTCTAACCTTGAGGGAAAACGCCCTGTGGGGTTTGCTCTGAGGAACAAGGAACATGGCAGGAGAGTTGTGCTCCTGGCTCTGCAGAATCCTCTGGGATTTGTGTGGCCTCCCTCCTGCTGGGACAGGGATTTTGGCCGGTCCTGGCTGGAAAGGGTGGCAAAAGACTTTGTACACTTGTAGAACAGGGGGGATGTGATGTCCCTACAACCAAGCACCCAGCCTGTGGCCACTGCTGGCAGAGGACGTGGTCCAGCACACGGAGTTTCACTTTTAAGCACAAAAGCCCAGAAAAGCACCACCTTCCCCACAGGAATCAGGTGCAGCAGTTCATCCACCCCTTACCTGGGATGAATCAGGGGCACCAGCACTGAAATCAGCATTATCACACCACAGCGTGGTGCTCACAGAGATCTGGGGCATCATCAGGACAACTGGAGCTTCCTTCACGTGTGCTCTGCTCCCAGATCATCCAATGCCTGGAAAACCACCTCAGCTCCAGCCCTGGGAGCCAAGCTGCACAGCTACAGCCAGTTTGAGCTCAAATTTCAGAGCCTTGCTCTCAGACACGAAGATGTGACCCCCAAAAGCAGAGCAAGTACTGGGAGCTGCAGGTATTTTGTGTCTTTTCAACAGAGAGGCTGGAACAGAGCTGCCACATCCCTGGATTACAGCTGGATGCCCATCACCGATCAGCCCAGCTGAAAAGCTGGTAGCTTTCCCCCTTGACAGATGAAAACTGAGAGCTGTCTGTTTGGTTTGTGTTTGCACAGCATCCAGCCAGTCGCTTAATTAGCTGGCCCAATTTCTGGGTTTCTGATTCCCACTTCTGCAAGTAACTTCCTCCATTCCCAGGCTCACAGAGCCAGTTGAAACTTTCATATCTGCGTGCACAGTTGTGACTCCAAACTTGTCCCTGCTGCCCCATCTCAGCCTCAACAGGGCTTCCCAGGAACTTTCACTCTGCAAAAAAACCCCTAAACAACGGTGCAGAGCTGTAAATACATGGTCCCAGTGTGATAAACAAGCAGATTAAAAAAATTCACCAGCTGGGCTGGAAGAGATTCATGACAAGCCATCAGGACTCCACAAAGCAAACAAACTACACAGCACTGCAGGCAAGAATTCCTCCAGAACGTGTTCAATCCTAACACGATCCAGCCAGGCTGTGCCATGGATCAGCCCTGCTCTGAGCTCCCCAAAAAAACCTGGTGGAAGGAAAATGTCCCTTTTCAACAACAGCAAGTCTCAGGAGCCATCTGAGCACCTTAGCCAGTCAAGCAGGTTATAATTGGCTGTAATTAATACTCCTACGAGCTTCCACATTCTTATGGGCTGAGATGGAGAAATACAGGGTTGCTCCCTGACCCTGAGAACACGAGAGGAAGTCCAAGGGGTCTGCTGCCTTCTGAATTTCAGAAATCAAACATCTCTGACAGCAGAAGGTGAGAGGCAAACGTCAGCACTGCTGGGAACTGACTGTGGACATCCCCAACTCTGCTGGGGCACAAACCACAATAACCTCAATCAAAAATAACTGCAGAGCAAGTTGCTGCAGACAGCAAGTTTCCTCTGTCCCTCCAGATGCCTTCACGTCACTCAGAGCATTTTGGGAGGGGCATGGGGTGCAAACCACAACAGATTTTAGCAATACCGAAAGCGGCCTTTGCTGAAACATCAGCTGAATAATCCGATCCAGGAGGGTGAAAATTAAAGAAGCCCAAAATGCCTGATGTCATGAAAACCCGCCACGTGTCACCAGCGGGGCAGAAGAAGGGTTTGTGGCACCTGCAGAGCTCAGCTGAGAAGGGCTTTGCACCCCGCGGGATCTCCAGCACTGGGGAGGAAGGGCTGGGCTGTGCAGGCCATTTCCTCCAAGAAGCCACCAACTGACCCTTAAATGAATACTGACAGGCACTTCCACACAGGCACCCCGAGCCTTGCTCTTCGTTGCAGGCGCGTTCCAGAGCGTGCCTGCATCAGCTTTTCCAGCCTGCACTTGAGAGAGAAACGTGAGACTCCAGTGTTTTCCCTCCAGGCAGGGCAGGACCTCTTGTTTTGCTCTGAGATCAGAGCCTGGGGGGAGGCAGGGAACGGGAGATGCTGTCACTCAACGGGTGCCTCTTTCAAGATGCATCTTGCAGACACAGCTCGAGCTCGGGAGGTGCCCAGAATTACTGAAGCCGAGGAGAGCGCAGTGTGGAATTCTGTCTGCTCGCTCACTTTCAATACCCATCAGAGAATCATAGAGTGGTTTGGGTAGGAAGGGACCTTAAAAATCATCCAGCTCCAAACCCCCACCCACAGGCAGGGACACCTGCCACTATCCCAGGGTGCTCCAAGCCCTGTCCAACCTGGCCTTGGACATTTCTAGGGATAGGGCAGCCACAGCTTCTCTGGGCACCCTGTGCCAGGGTTTCTCCACACTCAGAAGAATTTCTTCCTAATATCTAATCTAACCCTGCCCTCCTTCAGCTTAAGGCCATTCCCCCTTATCCTATCACTACACACTCCTGTGAAAAGTCCCTCTCCAATTATACCCTCCCATTATCCTCAAATATTCTCTATAAGCACTGCCAGTGCTCAGATTTTGGACTGGACACCTGGTTTTAGGCAGGATGGATGTTCTTATCTTCCCACACATTGGCTCCCAGCTCCAGACCTTTGTGTTTATCATCCTTCAGAGCAGGGGCCGAGGGCAGCACCCACGTGCTGTTTTCCTCAGCTCTCCTGGGTTTCTCCCAAAAGCTCCATCCCTGTGAAGCTCCTTTCCCCAGACTCTCCATGGACTGGCACGTTTTCCACCCTCAAGGCTAGAGCCTCCCCTGAGCCTTGCAGACACTTGGCACTTTCCCTAAGCCTTCAGCACCCAGGGGTGCTCAGGGAGATTTAGACATATGCTAAAATGATTTACTGAACTGTCTCTGCCCCAGGGAGCCAAGAACAGCTCAGCTGCAAACCACTGGAGGCTGCATTCCTGATCCCAGCAAGCAGGTATCAGGCTGGGATACAGAACTTGTGCAATCTGGTCTCGAGAGGGAGATGACACAGGTGCCCACACCAGAGAGGAGCTGGAGCCCCTTCCCAAGCTGTCTTTGAGGATCTCCCACAAGTGATTCCAGTCCTTTGTGCTCAGTCCAGACTGTTCCTGTTGCTCCAGAGGTTCCCTGAGCTCCTTCAGCCACCTCACCCTCCACACCATCCCATCCACTCAGAGCTGGAGCTTGGCCACGATAAAACTCTTGCCCCTATTTCTCATCTGAGCCCTCCCAAGGCATCCTGTGCCTCCAGCCCCCTGCTCCCAGGCAACGCCAGAGGCTGAATCATGAACTATCCTGAGCTGGAACACACAAGGATCATCCAAGTCCAACTCCTGGCCCTGCACAGACACCCCAACAATCCCACCCTGAGCCTGAGAGCGTTGTCCAAACGCTCCTGGAGCTCTGGCAGCCTTGGGGCTGTGCCCATTCCCTGGGGAGCCTGGGCAGTGCCCAGCACCCTCTGGGGATGAACCTTTCCCTGAGATGCAACCTAACCCTCCCTGATACGAAATGGCACCGAAATCCCAGTTCCTGCAGCAGGGAGGAGCAGCAGGGCCACTCCTCCAGCACAGCAGCACATCACCATGAAACACTAATATGACAAATAAATCTAACACACCTCTGTGTCCTGCTGCCACCTCATCACCAGCTCCACCAGCAGCTCAGCCTGCAGTGACCACCAGCCCCCCAGCAAAGCCCAAAAACCAGCAAAATCCAAACCCAGTTCCTCTTTCAGCCTGAGAGAGGAAGAGAGGGGAGGAAGGAAGATGACAAATCTGCATTTCAGATGCTGAAAGGAACACGGTGTAGAAACACAGATATTTTACAGGATTTTGCCAAATGCTTTGCTGGCTGTTGCGTCTCTGTGCGTGTGCCAAGCACACCTGCACGGGGAGGGTTTTTGTTACCTGTGCTAATGTCAGTGCCTGACATCACGAGCCCTGTCTGAGCCACGCTGTTCCTTTGCCATCAGCTTCACAGGGACGGGGCTCAGGTCCCCGTTTTCCTGGGGATCTCCAACTCTTCCACATTGAATGAAATGCTGTTTGCAGCTCTACAGGAATATTTCAAGAGAAAGCAGTGCCTTGGCTTTCTGTTTAAGATGCAGAATTGCCTCCTAGGGGTGCTGCATTTGCTAAGAGAGCAGAAAGCAAGAGCACACATCTTGGAGCAAACCCCTGGGCAGAGTTCCTTTAACACGGGCCAGATCCTGCTCTCATTTACACACAGATAACTGGAGAGGCTTCAGCGAAGTTACCCTGGATTGCCACAGCTGATGTGTCAGAAATCACAACCCAACACAGCCCTAGGGAGGAATCCGTCACTTTTATTGTGGCTTCCTAAAAAACCTGCACTCAGTTTTTCCTCTTGCTTTGCAGAGGTGAAAATCACCACTCAGGGAAAGTGCCCTGAAAGGGCTGTGCCACCAAAGCAGCAGCTTCATTCAGCTCGGTTTTCCGAAGGGCAGCAGATGCAGCAGGAGGTGTGGGTTGGGACAGGCAAGGCCACGTGTGTGGATTCTCCCGTGGAACCTTTGGGGCTGCTCATTCCTGCCCCAGCTGATGACAGGCTGGGCAGAGCTTTCACAGCTCCTTCATTACCGAACATTTCCTCAGCTGAGGAGGGCACAGAGGTCACAGCCCAACCCTGGATGAGACCTCAGAGAACCCACACAACCCTACAGGAAAAAAAGGCAGCGCTGGGCACAGTGGCAGCAGGAATAAATCAGAGTGACAGCAGGGCTGGGGACTCTGGGGGGACTCCCGAGTGCATCCCCCGCAGGAAAGGGCAGCGCGGAGCATCCGGGGAATCCGCAGCTGCACCTGCATCCGTCCGGCCGCACACAGAGCCCTTCAGTGCTGCATCTCCCCTCCGCTTCCTCCCTCTTGTGCTGCCCGTCCGTGCCCTGAATAGGCGGTTTCAGGAGCAGCACAGTGCCCGGATTCTCTGCGGTTCCGCGGCGCATCCTGGTGGCCCCGCTCCAGCGGGCCCTGCGCTGCCCGGGATGTGGCACCGCGCGCATCCCCAGCCCCTGGCCAGCGAGGGACCCTCCTCGTCCTCCTCCTCCCTCCGTGTCCCCACGGCTGTCACCATCTGCCCAAACTCCTGCCACACTCCTGCGGCTCCTGTCCCACCAGCGGCTCAGCCGAGCACAGCATGGCCCAGCCCGAAGTCGCAGCCCTGGGAGGTGTCACCTGGGCATGTCCCCCACCACCAGCAGCCCTGCAGGGAGGGGACATCTCCCCAGGTGTCCCCCCAGGGTGGGTACGGAGCCGAAGGAGGAACCAGGCCCGCTCTTGCCACACTTCCAGAGGAAGGCGTGACGTGAGCTGCGGCTTAATTGGTTATTAATAACTTCTTTGTTAACCAGCCAGCCCTAAGGAGGAACCGAAATTTGACTACCCCGGTGGAGAGCTCAGTCACCGGCAGCCAGCGATCATTCACAATTTCTCCCTACCTTTTTTTTACGTTGTTGTTCCCGGGAATCGCAGCCGTCCCGGGGTGAGTCACGGCGGTGACAGCGCGGTGACAGCACGGTCCCCTCACCTACGCACGCGGCACAGCCTTCTGGGGTGGGTTTTTTCTTTTTAATTCCTAGAAAAATAACAGATGCTCTGGTTGAGGGGGAGATTCTTGGAACCCCTTCAGGCTGTGCCTGGATGTGACCAAACTCCCGGTTCCCGTCGAGCGGGCCCCGTGGGAGCCGCGGAGCTCCCCTGCCCATGGGTGGTTACCCCGCCAGCCCAAGCCGAGGGCGAGGAGCCTCCCCCCATGGCAAACACCGGCAGCAAACAGCCTCCACACCCACATCCCACGCCTCCTGCCCGCTTTCTTTGGAATTCCCAGTTAAAGGGACCCTTCTGATTTGTCTCTCCCGTGCTGTGACCCTCTGCACCTCCACGCTGCGCTGGCAGAGTGCAGCACGGGGGGGTTTTCCAGCTTCATCTGTCTGGGAATGGCTTCTGAGCACCCACAGGAGCTGGCAGAGCCTTTCCTGCTCCCATCCATGCTGCAGCACCAGCCTGGCTAGGAGATTTTAGCACGGGAACCTCGCCTTTTCCGTAGCCCAGGACCAAGGATGAAGATTGGAGACCACACAGGGAGTCTCCATCAGACATTTCCAGAGCAGGATCCAGTAGGAAACACTCCAAACACTCCTCCCACAGCTTAAAGCAGAGCCTGACCTGCATGAGGGCACCCAGCAGGTCCCAGAGTTCCCCCCAGGTGTGGCAGCGACCACAGCAAGGTCCCAGGACATCACACCATGGAGCACACGAGGTCTGCAGCCAGCTGGACACTGAGTACCTGCTCCAGGTGGATCTGCGCAGCTCCATCCTCTCCAGGTCACACCAGGGAAGACACGGCCACCACACAGAGGGACAGCTCACCTTCGGCTCTTGGGGCACCCCAGGGAACAGCAGGATCTCGGGAACAGCTCCAAGACACAGCCACAACACAGAACACTGCCTCCTCATCAGCCCAAACCGAGTGAGTGGCCTCCACATCCTTTTATAGGGCCCAGAGAGGCAAATAATCTCCAGCTGTGCTGGCCCTGATGATTAATTCGTTAATGGTTCACACCTCTGTAAACGATCCTGGCCCGAGCCCCCATCCCAGCCATGGCCAGAGCCAGGCACTGACAGTGACAGTGACCTCATCCTGCAGCCCAAAACTGAGTCCTGGGAACTCCCAGGAAGCCCCCACTGTTTGTTCCCCTGTTCCTCTGTCTGGGCTCTCCCTCCTCTCCAAAGCAGTGTTTGGTGCTTTCCCAGCCACCATTCCAGGCTGCACCCTTCTCAAAGAAGGATGATCCTCAGTGACCCTTCCCTGTAGGTTTGGGGTTGAATTCCACACCCGAGGCTTCGTGACTTCCAGTCCTTTTCCAGATCCACTTTTGGGGCCAAATGCAGAAAGTGAGGTCCCACCACCAGCCTCCTGCCCTTGGCCTTCTCCCACGAGAGCACAGTCCCACTTCCCAACCCACCTGCACCACAGACAAGCGGGCCTTGCTCTGATTTACCAGCCCAAAAACCCCAATACCAGCCCCGACCACCCAGGAGATGCAGCTCCACGTCTGGAGGCCACCAGCACCTCAAGGAGCCTTTCATGGCCACGCCAGACCCAGTGTGGCCGATTGTCTCTGGCTCTCCTCCTCCTGTAGATGTTTTCCTACAGGTGCTGTGGGATGAGGAGAGGCTCAGGGGGCTCGGATCCTCTGTCCCCAGCCACACCAGGGTGTGAATGGTGACACGGGTTCCTCGGTGTGGCCTGAGGAGCTGGGTTACGCACAAGATCCGCTGCTCAGGAGTCACCGACGTGGCCTCTGCTCCGGGGGGAAAGTGCTGACTCTGAGATCCTGTTCAGGGGCCCTGACGTGGCATTTTCTAGCCCAGGATGTCGCTTCCTCTCTGTGCGGGGCCTCCGTGGGGCTCCCGCTTCCTCAACAGACATCCGGGTCCCCGTCGGAAGGGCTGATTCCATCCCTGGGCACACAGGCAGCTCCAGCCTTTATCCTACAGGATTTAGGATAAGCACTATCCCAGGCACGAGCCTAAATCCTGGCCGTGCTGCGTTCCCAAGCCCCGGCACAGTGCTGTGTTGTGGGGCTGGATCCATCCCTCTCCCCGCTCTGGGAGCAGAGCCCCAGGTCTGGGATGAGCCAGCCCAGCCCTGCACCATCCAGGCCCAGCTCAAAGCCCCTCTGGAGGCAAAGCCAGGCTTGAGACACCCCCTCCTCTCCCATGGGTAGAGCAAGGAGCCATCGGGGAGGCCGGAGTGGTGTCCATAGCAAAGCTCCCCAGGCCGCAGAGGAAGGGGAAGAGGCTCCCCTCCCTCCTCTTCCTCCCTCCCGCGTGGGGATTTTGCAGCCAGGTAAACACAGGATGTTGATGAAACGGGGCTGGGCAGGTTGGGCAAGCCGGGAGTCAGCAGGAGCTCCAGGCAGCTCCCAACGCCTGGAACGGCCCCACAGCCGGGGAAGGGCAGTGCCAGAGCCCCTGGCACCTCCCTCCGCCTGTCCCCAGGGTCACACAAGTCCCCTGCGTGCACGGAGGGGCAGCAGGGGCTGGTGGGCAAACCCAGGGCCGGGCGGGCTCCCACCCTCTGCTGATCCATGGGATCCCCTGGGATCTCCTGGCAGGCTGAGCTGAGCTCAGCGCCTCACTCCAAAGTTCAGGCTTTGACACCCAACCAACAGCAGCCATGTGGCACCTCCTGTGTCCCCCTGAGCACTGGGGACATGCAGGGCACAGGGATGCGGGGACAGATCCCCCAGGATCCCACCCTGGCAGGCATCGGCTCACGGCTGGCACAGCGAGCTGGGATGGGGCACCCGGGGATCCGCTGAGCTGGGAAATATTTGACTCCCAACGCAGAAAAGGGGGCACAGACTGCTCTGGCATCAGCCCTGCCTCTCCTGGGGTGCGGGTGCTGCTGTCACCCCCATGGGGACCGCGTGTGCTCGGGCAGCAGCCAGGGACAGCGAGCCACGGGCAGGTCACAGCGAGCCACGAGCGGGTCACAGTGAGCCACGAGCGGGTCACAGCGAGCCACGAGCGGGTCACCAGCGAGCGGAAGGGACCCGGACCCTGCACGGGGACACGGCCGGGGCAGCCGGAGGGATCGGAGCGGGAGAAGGGGTCGGGGAGGGCGTGTGATGTAGGAGGTGACACGACAGAGGTGACAAAGGGGCTGCCTGCCTCCTTAGAGCCTGGGCGGAGGGGCAGGTGGCGCTGTCCCAGTGTCCCCAGTGTCCCCAGTGTCCCCAGTGTCCCCAGTGTCCCTTGGGGCACTGCTGCCATCTGCTGGCAGGATCCCATCCTGCTGCGGTCCTGAGTCCGGCCACTGCGCCACGCCTGGGGACCCTCTGTGACCCCACTGTCCTGTGCCCCCTCCCAGGCACTGTGGGACCACGTGTGGCCCCAGCCCGGACACCCCAAGGTGTCACCCAAACGTCCCTGCTGCCCCAGGAAGCCAAACCCCAAAACTGCTCCCGGTGTCCCCCCTGGCACAGCTGATTGTCACCCCAATAACCCACTCTGGGCTGCAGGCTTCTCCCACACCAACCCCTTGCAGTGCCCGGACGCCGCCCCTGCCCCACTGATCCCCATGGGGGATGGTCTGGAGCGGGATTTGCATCATCCAGTTTGGGCTGATTGACACAGGGACAGGATGAGGCCCTTGGCCACAGCAGGGTGAGAGCAGAGGCTCTGCTGAGCTGCTTTCCCCAGGGAACACCCAGCTCCATCCTCCCCAAGGCTGCTGAGGGGCGGAGGAAGCTCATCCCGAGATGATTTCCTGCTGCATTCCCATCCCCTGGGTCTCTCCAGGACGTGGGGATTTGCTGAGTCCCGTCCTCCGTGTGACAGCCGAGCACATTCGGAGCCTCTTCCCACGGCCTCCCTGACCTTCCCAGCATCTCGTGTCCCCTGGGATCAGCACATCCCGGGATAACCAGCGGGGATTGTGCCTGGCTGGGTGTGGGACACCCAGGCACATCCCTCTCCACTTCCCACGGGCACTGGGAGCCTGGAAGTGCCCTCAGTGGGGTGTTACAGGGCGTTTGCTTTTTGGATGCAGTCGGGAAGCGGGATTGGGGTTTGGGAGAGGCAAATCACCGAGCCCACATCCCTGCAGTGGCCCTACAAGCACCATGGCTCATCCCACCCCGGGCAGATGGCAGCAGCGTCCTGCTCCTGGCTGGAAAATGCCCAAATCCATGGGCAGGGACTGCGCTGCAGCTGTCCCTGGTTTAACTCCTCGCAGCAAAGCCAGGCAGTGTCTGGCGGATTTTCCATGCGCTCCGTGCCCCAGCCCACGCACAGGAAGGCTGAGCGGCTCCGGAACCCTTCCCGCAGGGAATGATACCCGGTGAGCCCTGCAGGCTCAGAGCCTGACGCCCACGGGAGCAGCAGGAAGTTTTAGTGCTCAGTTTTGGTCTCAAAGGGATTTTTATTCCCTCGAGCCCCGCAGAAGAAAAGTGGAAAATGCCAATTTCAGGTGTGCTGCGAGCTCAGAGTTCAGAGCTGAGACACGGAGCGTTCCCTCTGAATTCCAGAGAAACCAGGTGTGAGCATCCCCCCGCCTCCCTCCGCCTCCGCCCTTCCCACCCGCCGCGATTTTCCTGCTCCAGGAACAACCATTCCCACCAAGCCCCCTTTTGGCAGCTCAGCCCTTCCAGGACACCAGAGACACCTCCATCAGCACCCCCTGTGCTCTCCAAACTCCCAAAATCCTCAACCCGTGCCCAGCCCGTCCCCATCCATCCTGTTCCCATCCAAACCCGGCCGCTGCCCACCACTCACCGCGGAGGAAACGCCAAATCCTGCTGCCGTCCATTGGCACGTGGATCCCCTGGCACCCGGGTGGGCTGGCACGGCTCTCCCCGCCTCCGCCGCACATCTGGGCAGCTGTGGCCGCGGCAGGGCCCGCGTGGAGCCCCGGCAGCGCTGACATCAGCGCGGTTTCCTGCCCGCCGGCGCCTCCGCACCGTGCGCTCAGCCCCGACCCCAAAACCCTGCGGGCTGCGAGCCCCAGGCGGCCCCGGGACTCCTCTAAGAGGCTCCCGGTAGCCATGGAGTCGGTGGCCCTGTACAGCTTCCAGGCGACGGAGAAGGACGAGCTGCCCTTCCAGAAAGGGGACACCCTGAAGGTACAGGGGACAGGGGCCACCAGCCAGGGGGGTTGGATGCTGTTGCTTTTGGGGACAGAGTGCACACATGGGGACACCGGTGCTTTCTTTGTCCCTGACTTTAATGCTTCTGGGGCTTTCTGCGGGATGTGAGGAGCAAACCTCGAGGATTTTGGAGTGTGGAGCAGCATTCCCTGCTCACCTGTGCCACAGCTTCAGAGGACACCCCCAGCTGGGACATGGCCTGTGGCCTCCCTGGCTATCAGTGCCACCAGCTGTGCCCTGTGGCAGCCCCCAAGGGCTGGGACACTTTTTCCCTGTCCGTGGGACACTGGAGGTCACAGGGATCCAGCAGCAGGGAGCATATGCCCAAACACCCAGCCAGGCATTGGGGTGAGCTCTTGGATGCCACCTGCGAATCCCAAAAAGCTCCAGGTGGGCTCAGAACATCCCTGGGGGGGCAGCAGCCCTGCGACAGGAGTGAGGGCACCCCCTCCCTGCCCAGCTGCTCGTCCCTCTCGGGCTCCTCCCGGACCCCTGGCACCCTGTAGCCCCCCGGGAAGGACGCGGGCAGAGCCCGGCTGGAGCCCAGAGCCCCGAATCCCCCGTGCCAGCCCTGCCTCCCGGCGTGTTTTCCCCGTGCCCTGACCCGGGGTTTCGGATCCTGTTTTCACAGCTGTGCCGGCCCCGGGCCCCTGCGTGGGAGGCTGGAAAATGTTGTCACACGGAAGCGGTGTCAGCACCCAGTGCCACCCTCCAGGGGGACGCGGGGACCTGGCTGATGTCCCAGGGACAGATTGCACCCTCTTCCCTGGGCAGGGGTTTGGGACAACACCAGGCACCTTCCAGCTCTGCACGGGTGACCCCAAACCTCCCCCAGAGCGTGTCAGCACTGTCAGAGCCCCCTTTTCCCCCAGGGGATGGTGGGTGGGTGTTGTGGGGTCTGGGGCAGCAATGGGGTCCGGGCTGACACCTCCCTGCTCCTCTCCCACCTCAGATCCTCAACATGGAAGACGATCAGAACTGGTACAAGGCTGAGCTGTTCGGCTGCGAGGGCTTTGTCCCCAAAAACTACATCAAGGTCAAGCCGCACCCGTAAGTACCGTCCCACCAGCAATCCCGACGGGGCATCCCAATTCCCAAAGGTCTGCCACGAGCCAGGGTGGTCCCACACGTGGGGAAACTGAGTCACAGAGATGGGGTCTGCCTGCCGGGTCAGTCTGCCAGTGCCACCGCAGCCCGAGGGGACAGCAGGCAGCTGAACTCCCACATATCCCCAAAACTCCAACCCTCACACCGAGCTGCCACTAAATAAATGATAATTGGGGAACACCAAAGCGTTATGGGATTACGACTGCATTAAACACAATCCTATTACCGTGTTATTAAAGCCCAGCCTAATCCATTCCTGATTGAACCTGTGTTTTATGTATCATTAGCCCCTGGTAAATCACATTTAAATGCCGGAGCGAACGCGTGGGCTCGGGGCAGCCCGGGGCTCATCCAGCTTGGGATAACAACCCGGGATGGGCGAGACGCAGCCTCTTCCCTGCAGCACCTGGAGGGCTGGCACGGGGAGATGCTCTGTGCTAAACTGCGTGGCTGATCATTCACCGGGTGATTTTAACAGTGGCAGAGAATCTTCATGGCCCAGGGAGCTGAAATAGCCGGGCACAGCCTCGGCAGGGGCGGGACACGGGGGCTCTGCTCCTGCAGCTCGTTCTGGCGGTGCGGGCAGGAGGGGTTTGTCCTGGCACCGAGGGGTTCCTGCTCTCCACCTGGAAAGGGTGACCCACGAGGGGCCACGGGACGCGGAGGAGGGGACAGGTAGCAGCGCGGGGGCCGGGTGACAGTTCAGGTGACAGGATGCGGTCGCGGCTGTCGGTGACGCTGCGCTTGCCCTGCGCGGAGGGGACAGCGCGCCCACAGCGCCCCCGAAAATCCGGGACGAGCCAGGAGGGGGAGGGAAGGGAAGAACTGCCGGGGGAGGGTCCCAGCCCTGCGAGGAGCCCGATGGAGACGCCGCTCCACCGGCGCCGGGAATCTCGGTGCCTCCACCCCGCAGGGTGGGGACGCGGTGGCGCTGGAGTGTCCCCGGGTGGCCGGGGGTGCTCAGCCCGGTGCCCCTCGCAGGTGGTACGCGGGCAGGATCTCCCGGCACCTGGCAGAGGAGCGGCTGCTCCAGCGCGATCACCTGGGAGCCTTCCTGATCCGCGACAGCGAGAGCGCCCCGGGCGAGTTCTCCCTCTCCGTCAAGTAAGTGGCTTTGGGACACTTCGGCAGGGTGGGAAGGGGTCCCTGCAGCCCCCGCCTTGGGGACATTTATCGGGCCACCCTCGTGTGTGCTGGGGAAGGGGTGAGCACTCTGCCCTGTCCTGGGAACCTCGGAGAGGCTGCGGAGCTGTGTCCCCAACAAATCCGGCACAGCCTCGCTCAGGACCTTCCCTCCTTCCCCTCCTCCTCAGTCTCCTGCTCCTCCTCTGTCCCTGCTGCTCCCTTCACCGCTGCCTCGCTGGGGGTCCCTCGCAGGGACACCCCTAAACACAACCCTGGGGGTGATGACGGGGCTGGGGCCGAGCTGCACGCACAGCCCGGGGTCACAGAGCCCGGAGCATCCCCAGGGATGAAGCGCTGCAGCATCCCCACGGCTGCGGCACCGGCTGTACAACGGGCAGAGCCTGTCCCCGGGCATCTCCCCCTTTCCCTGCCCCTTCCAGGGGAGCAGGGGGCGGTCCCAGGCCAGCCAGGCACTTTCTCACCATTCTAATCCCTAATTAAACGTTTCGGGAGGTTCTTGCCCCTAATGAAAGGGAGCCGTGCTCTGCCGTGCGTCACCGGCAGCGCGGCCGGGTCCTGCCCGTGCCCGGGGGCCTGGCAGCGCCGGGGCCCTGCGGTGTGGGCACCCCAAGCTGCCTGCACCTGAGGGGTGACAGCAGGGGAAATCCTGCCTGCCCCGTGCTCCTGCAGCGCGGGGGTCTCCAGGAGCACAATCCCAGCCTCTGCAGCCTCCTCCTGGCTGGTGCTGAGACCTGCAGCTCCCACCGCGCCTGCCTCAGATGTGGCCCTGGACAAAGCCACCTGGCTGGCACGCTGCCATCCCTGAGCCCACGCTGTGCCAGGGCCGGGCACCGAGCTCTGGCTGCCTGTGGGATGAGTTGTAGCAGGGCTCAGCTGTGGGTCCTCGTTGCTGGGCCAGGAATGGCCCCAGTGCCACCATCACCCCCACCATGGCAGGAATGAGACCCATGGGCTCATCCCGACCTTGGCAGCCCCCCAGGCTTTACCCACCTCAGGGGATGCTGCCAGGATGTCCCCAGGGTCACATCCCTCCATCCATCCATCCATCCATCCATCCATCCATCCATCCATCCATCCTTCCGCAGCTACGGGAAGCACGTCCAGCACTTCAAGGTGCTCAGGGAGAAGAACGGCAAATATTTCCTCTGGGAGGAGAAGTTCAACTCCCTCAACGAGCTGGTGGATTTCTACAGGATGACCACGGTCTCCAAAGAGCAGCAGATTTTCCTGCGGGACGAGGGCCAGACCCAGGAGGTACCGCCACGGATGGGGCCATGGGGTGATGGCAGGGCTGGTCCCAAACGCCTGCGTGAGCCCCCTCGAGGCTCCGTGTCCCTGCAGAGGGGGACAGGGACATCCCTGGTTGGCTCTTGGCTCAGGGGGGTGAGGAGCAGGAGAGGGTGCAGCAGCCTGAGACAGGCAGTGCTGCAGGGAGGAAGAGCTCCTGGAGCAGCTCAGCGGGGCAGGGCAGGGCAGGGCAGGGCACACGTCACCATCCCTTGGGCCAGGGGTGATGCCCAGGGCAGGTGGCAGAGCCCAGCCAGATCAGGACAGGGCACAGCCAAACTCCAGCAAAGCCAAGCCCTGGGGCAGTGGTTGTGGAGGCAGCAAAACTGGACTTTGGGAGGCTCCAGTGCCTCGAAGGACCTGGGAAGGAGAGCAGGGCCTCCAAGGGTCCCCTGGGCACCCAGCTTGGGTCTCCCAGCAGCAAGAACAGGGAGTCTTGTGCCCTGGGGTGCTCCCCTGCATCCCTGACTGTGCCCTGCACCCCAGGCTCCTTCCTGCACCTGGGGCTGTCCCCAGCACTCCACTCTTCCCTTGGTGGGGTTTCCCTGGCTCCTGTCTCTCTTCAAAGCAGACACCCCAAGGCTGATCCTCATCCCGTGGTGGCACGGTGTCCCCATCACCCTGGGGACCCAGGCAGTGCTACCCAGTGCTGGGAGGTGGCAGATGGGGACCCCTCTCCTCCTGCCAACCCCCGCCCTCGGCTTCCCTGCAGGTGAGGAGACCCCGATTCGTGCAAGCCCAGTTCAACTTCTCAGCCCAGGAGGGCGTCCAGCTGCCCTTCCGCCGCGGGGACATCATCGAGGTCCTGGACTGTCCTGACCCCGAGTGGTGGCAGGGGAAGATCCACGACCGTGTCGGGCTCTTCCCCCGCAGCTTCGTCCACCCCATCCGCAAGTGACCTTCACCTCGCTGCCGGGGCCCGGGCAGGACCCGGCCCCGCTGTCCCCGCTCACCAGAGCTGCCCCGTGTCCCTGTGTCCCCACGATGGTGTCCTTGTGGCCATGGCACCCTGAAACCTCAGTGTGACCCCAAGAGCTCCGTGACCCCCAGCCCAGGGATGGGGCTGGCAGCAGTGCTCCCCGGGGAGGGAGTGTGGAGTGTTCAACCACGGCCATAAAAACTTCTCCAGAGCCACAATCCGGCAGGATGACAGCGAGAGAGGGACTGAGCCCAAAACCCCAAACCTTGGCTCCTCTCCAGATCCCATAAGCAAAGCCCCATCTCCAGGGAGGGCTGCAGGCAGCCAGGACAGAACGGGATCCACAATTCCACGGAGGAATTCCAGGACTCAGGGTACCAGGGAAGGCTGATCCAGAGGGATTCACTCCTGTGGGTGCTGTTCATAGCTGCAAATTGCAGTGCTTTTTTATATTCTTTTTTTATTTAGGGCCAGTAAAATGTGTTTGTGTGTCACCCCCGGGTGCAGCCGCTCCTTTTCCAGCACTGCCAAGGTGGTCCCATCCCATTCACGCAGCTCCTCCTTCACTGTGGTTTTTCTTCCCCTGCAGCCCCTTTTTCCCCACCCCAATTCCTGTCCCAAACCCCTCCCAGGGATTTTCTGCCCCCCAAAAATGCCCCCCACACCTCAACCCCCCCTCAGGGAACGCAGTGCTGAGAACACCCAACTCGCTGCACCAGTGGATTTAAACATCACATCCCAAACAACGAAAAACTGCCACCCAAATCCCAATTTTTCCCCTCTCCAAGCACCTCTTCCCCACCCCAGGGGCGGTCAGGGCGTTAGGCAAAATAGGCATAACAGAAAATATTGACACACATCAGGACAATGGCGTTGATGCCACAGACACGGGCCCAGAACGGGGGTTCCCTGGTGTCCTTGAGGGCCACAACCGGGGGTCCCACAGCCTTGGGTGGCTGCTGGGTGTCCAGGGTGGCTGAACCTGGCACAGAAATAGGGTGAGTGTAGGGGACAGACAGCCCTGGGGACAGCCAGCTCCTGGCAGGTGGCACGGTGCTGGGGAAACTGAGGTGTCAATGCCACCCTGCTGCCTGGTACAGGCAGGGATTGAGAGTGACACCCCTGAGGACACACTCACCATCGGGGGGTCGCTGGGGTGTGTCCCGGGGGGGCTCCCTCGAGAGCGTCCACCAGGTGAGATCCTTCAGCTGGAAACCAGAGATTTGCTGGGGAAACCCTCCCAGGGCTGACCCCACCATGGGGACCCCCCCCAGCCGAGCTCGGGGTGCACAGGGTGACACCGACACCTCTGTCCGAGGAGATCGGGTTGGGAGGGGGGTTGGGGTGCCCCACTCACCTGTGCTGGGGGCACTGGGGGGGTCAGCAGGCTGCCCCCCACCACGATGGCAGCTGTGACAGTGGCCAGCAGCACGGCGAAGTGCAGGTAGTGGATGTGAGCCAGCAGCCAGGGCCGCTGGTCAGGGACCCCACAGAGCGGTGTGGGGTGGGCCAGCTCCAGCCCCATCCTGGCCAGTCCCAGTGCCAGCCCGGCCATCAGGCCCCAGAAAGCTCCCTGCAAAGCCATGGAGGGGGTGGCTGGAGGGGGATGGCCACCCCACAGTGGGGACGGGGATGGTCACCCCACAGTGGGGACAGGGTCACCCCACAGTGGAGATGGGGATGGTCACCCCACAGTGGGGATGGGGATGGTCACCCCACAGTGGGGACAAACCCCCCAGGAGCTGCCCCCTCCCACCAGCCCCGAGAGAGGGTGGAGTGGTCCCTGTGTGCTGGGGCATGGCCAAGCCCTGGTCCCCCCTCCCAGGGGATGTCCCCTGCCAGTTCCGTGCCACACTCGGTGGCCATGCAGGGCAGCAGCTGCTCCTCCTTTAGACAGCAGACACCCCCAGCTCCCTGGGGAGCACCAGCCAGGCTCTGTTCTCTCCCCAGCCCCTCCAGCATCACCTCCTCCCTTCCTCCTCCTCCTCCTCCCCACTGGGAACAGGGCAAACAGGGGCTGTGGGTACCACCCGTGTCCCCAAGCTGTCCCCAGGGCCAGCCCGTACCTGCTCGTTAGCTCGGGGCCAGAAGACGGCCAGGATGAAGACAGCGGTGACAGGGGGAGCCAGGTAGCTGGTGACAGCCTGGATGTACACGTAGAGCTGGCCCCCGCTGGAGCTCTGCAGGATGGGGATCCACACCACGCTCAGGGCCACCAGCGCCACCGTCACCGCCCTGCGAGCGGCAGCGAGGCGCTGCAGGGGACGCTCCTGTGCCACCCGCGCCTCCCCGCACCTGCAGCGCCTCTGTGGCCGTGGAGGGTCCCCAAAATCACGGGTCAGGTGCCAGTGCTGGCGCAGAAGAGCTGGCAGTGAGGTGCTGCTGGGTGGTGTCCCCATGAGGATGGCAATTTTGTCACTGCCTGCTCCATCTCAGGTGGGCAAGAATTTCCCAGGGTCCTGCCCAGCCCTGGGGGCTGTGAAATTGGGCCCCCCAAAGGAAAGCAGCAGGCAATGGACACTCCCACTGTGAGAAGCCACCGGGTGCAAAGCCTGGCTGCTCTGGCCAGATGTGGGTGATGCTCTCAGCACCCCCATGTCCAGCCAAGGCACCCAGCTGAGAGCTGGGGACGTGGCCTGGGCTGCTCAGGTCCCCCAGGCAGGCTGTGACAGAGGGCTGTGTGAGTCCCCAGCATCTCCCTGACCCCATCCCTGCCCAAATCCCAGCCACACCCCACAGCATCGCCCTCCTCTGAAGCACGAGGTGTTGGCCAGACCCCAGATTTTGGGCCCAGCCTGGGCAGGACTCATCCTAAAGCTGTTGTATTTATAGCCCAGCTTATTTGCAGCTCCACAAAATTCCCTACATCTCCATCTGCTCATCTCAAAAAGCAGAAATAAGAAAAAAATAAAAGAAAAATAAAGCCGTGAAAGCAGCTCTAGCTGGAACTCCTACTGCTGCAGGAAGGGGAACCAGCCTGAGCATAAAATACACACCCTGATCCGTGGGGAAGGAGAAATCCCTCTGCTTGGAATGTCTGTGAGCCACAGGGACAGAATCAAAGAATGATTTGTGTGGGAAGGGACCTTAAAGCTCGCCTTGTTCCACCTCCTGCCACAGGCAGGGACACTTTCCTCTAGACCAGGTTGCTCCAAGCCCAGTCCAACCTTGTCTTGAGGCTAAAAGATCGTGGAAAAGCAGGAATGTCTGAGTGAGGAGAGAGCTGGGTGTGCCAGAGTCCTGCTGATCCGGGCAGGAATGGAGAGCAGCACCCGGCACAGCCCGGGGTGGGGGAATTCGGGAAGGATCAGGTGTTCCCTTCACCACAGCACCACCTGGGCATGGAGCAGCATCCAACACCAGCGGGAGTTTCCAGCCAGGCACCTTGGCCACAGCAGGAGCTCAAACCCCCGGGTCTGGGAACTGGGAGCTCTTTGCCACCCCACAATCAAAGCCCTTTCCTCAGGGCTGGAACGAGATGATCCTTAAGGACCCTTCCAGTCCAAGCCGTGATCCCAGGAGGAGGCATCCCCACCCTGGTGGCTCTGGGAGCAGTTGGGACCCTCTGACAGCTACTCAGGACCCAACCCACCTTTCTCCACGCTGGCAGGAAAACCTCAAACTGGCCACTTAAGCAGCTTTTTTCCCTCTCCCAAGCACATTTCCTTGTCTCTTTCCCTGCGATCCGCAGCGTCCTGCTCGCACGAATCACCCGGCACTGAGGAAGCTCCCCGGGATCCACCGCAGCAGCGGCTCCCGCCCCGGGCGGGCAAAGCCCTTCGCAAACATTCATTATCCATCCTCGGGAAAGCTGTCCTGCCTTGTCACACCCTTGTCACCGGCAGCGCAGCCAGTGACAGCCAGGGAGGGGCTAAGCACGCCCTGAGAGACAAGGGGGACAATGCGGGACCACCGGCATCGCTGCCCATCCCCTTCCCACCCTCTGGACACGAAGGATGCCAAGAAACAGCCGCTCCTGCAGCCGCTGGTGCAGCCAGCGCTCCGCGCAGCCCCGGC
This sequence comes from Eopsaltria australis, assembly GCA_034509425.1. Taxonomy (NCBI): domain Eukaryota; kingdom Metazoa; phylum Chordata; class Aves; order Passeriformes; family Petroicidae; genus Eopsaltria; species Eopsaltria australis. The sequence goes on along the minus strand of JAVTVJ010001970.1, from coordinate 76,246 downwards.
ACAGCCCTGACCCAGATTCTCTCCCTGTTATTGTCTGTCCCGGCCGAGGACGCTCCCGGCCCCGTGGCACCGTGCCGGGCATTCCCCAGCGCTGAGTGCGCGGCCCCGAGCGCGGCTCCGCGGGCGCTGCCGGGGCTCCCCGCGGCTCCGCCACCCCGGCAGCGGCCGGGCCATGTGCGGGCAGCGCTGCCCTGTGCCACCCGCCCGAGCTCCCCCCGGTGTGACCGCGGCCGCTTCCCGGGGCACCGCGCTGCAGGCGGCGGGGAGAGGCCGCACCGAGCGCCCCGTCTGCTTTTTTTTTTTTTTTTTTTCAGGTTCTTTTCATCCATAAAATAATCCAAGGGCTTGTTTTCCTTGCATAAGCCAGGCTGAGTGGAGGCACTTTGCAGGCTGGACCGGCCCCGCCAGTCTCCCCGAAACCCCCGGTGTCCCCGAAACCCCCGGTCAGCACCTGCCCACGAGGAGCAGCTCCCGGTCCCCGGCCCGCGGCCGCAGCTTCCTCCAGATGTCCATGGTGAAGAGGGTGCTGCTGCTGTTGAAGATGGAGGTGAGGGAGGACACGAGCGCTGCCATCATCACCGCGATCATCAGACCCCGCAGCCCTGCGGGAGAGAGGGAGGGTCAGGGAGAGGCCGAACCGGGAGGGATGGGATGGGGTGGGATAACCCCGGGATGGTGCCGGCCCCTCTGCAGCCACACGCTGGAATCTCTCCTGGGGCAAGGATGGGCTTTGGGAACATCCAGCTGCACTCCGGGACCTCACATCCCCTGAGCTCATTTCTGGAGCGACCTCGGAGGGGCTGCATGGGCTGGGCCACGCATGGACCCTCCAGTCCATCCACGGAGTCCCTCCTAACACCAAAACCCTCCCAGACCATCCACGGGATCCCCCCAACACAAACCCTCCCAGACCATCCATGGGATCCCTCTTAACATAAACCCTCCCAGTCCATCCATGGGATCCCTCCTAACACAAACCCTCCCAGACCATCCACGGGGTCCCCCCAACACCCAAGCCCTGGCAGCAGCCCCGGGGTGCAGCAAAGCCCCCAAGGTGAGGATGGAGTCACCCCTGGCACCCACCTACCGCTGGGCATCAGCTCCAGCACCAGCTTGGGGTAGGCGATGTTGGAGCAGCCCACGGCGGCCCCGCACACACGGCTGCACTCCTCGGGGTCCACACAGGCCACGGAGTCTGGGACAGAGGAAGGTGACATGTTGAGACCCCAAGGCCAGCCCTGTGCCCCTTAACCCCCCTTGTGCCCCCTCCCACTGGGCAGATGCTGATCCCAGGTCTTGGCAGGACACCGGGTGGAGGAGCAGGGAACACATCCCACATGGAAATCCACCTCTGCCTCATTCCCACCTCCTCGTTCCCACCATCAGCTCCAGGACCCATCCCACCCCTGACCTCCTGCCCAGTGCAGGTTGGATCTACTCCCACATCAAATCCAGGGACAGCTGCCCCGGGGGGATCTCCAGAGCCCCACCAGGACCTGGGGCTACAGCCAGAGGCAGCAGGGCCCCAGGGCAGGCACTGCCCATCCCCACCCACGGGGCCAGCCGGGTTCGTGCACCGTTGTGGCAATTTCCTGGGCATGGGCAGCACCAGCAGCTCCTGGGATTTGTGTGGCATCAAGCCAGGACCATCAACACCCAATTATTTCTATGTCTCAACGAGCGCTGAACCCTTTTTTTTTTTTTTTTTTTAATTGTTTCACTCATAAAATATTGAAATGGATGGAAATTAATGTCAGGCATAAATATGGATGGGCTGCCTGGCTGCACCCGCCCAGCCAGGAGCACGGGGACGAGCACGGGTGATCCCTGCCCAGGACTGGGAGCATTGTCCTGGTTCTCCTGCCTGCTGACCTCCACCAAAGCACCCTCAGCCTCCCAGCTTGCCTCAAACACCAGTGGTGACACCTTGGGACTTCCCACAAAGGAGCGTGGGGTGCGGTGGGAGCACGACTCGGTTGTGGGCAGACCACAGGCCGTGCTCAGCACATCCCAAGGATGCCAAAAAGCCCAGCCTGGGCCGCCTCTCCCCAAGGTCGGAGTCAGTGCTGGGGCTCCGGTGACTCCGTGCTGTGAGCAAAGCTGCCATCAGCGCTGCGTGCCTCAGTTTCCCCTCGCTGAAACACCACGTTGTGCACGGCTCCATGCAAATCGTTGGTGGCTGCAGGGTGGAAAATGTTCCAAAGGGCAAGGCAGTGTCTGGATGCTGTATTCCTGCTGAAATGCCTGCCCCAGGCCTCAGCTCTGCCAGTGAACACTTGGTGGGACCTCAGAGTGAGTGGGAGGCAGGAGCCCCCGAGCCAGGAGCAGAGCCCAGTGTCAGACCCCACTGCCTCACTTCTAGGCCCTCTGCTAAAAATGGAAAATTAATCAGGACCTTGTAATTAATGCTTCCGTGTACAGGAACGGGGCCGTGCCTGCAGCGGGTGCTGCCTGTCCAGCTGGATCCAGCCAGGGACACCCGGAATGGTGAGGCCCAACCTGCTCAGCCACAGCAACCAGAGCCTGACCAGATTCGAGGGCTAAATTCACCATGTGGGGTGAAGAGATCTGGGTGAAGAAATGCCCAAGATGAGGAGATGGGGGACTCAGGTGTCATCGCCCCTCGTGAGGATCAGGCGATGCTGCCACCCCAACCCGCCCCCACCAGCTGGCTCTGGGAGCCCGCACACAGCACAGGATGGCTGGGATGCAGCATTTACCCCAGATGCAATAAATCATTAGTGCACACACCCCGTGAAAGAGCCCGTAAATCTCCTGGCACAATAAAAACACCTGGAGCGAGCGGCTGAGGCGGCGACAACCGCAGCACGCTCCTGCCACACCACGCACACCCACACCCCAGCACCCATCTGGGCCATCTCCCAGCACACCCAAAGAGGCCCTGGGTGCTGGATCAGCGCTCACCTCTGTCCCATTTGGTGTCCCCATCACTCCCAGAAGTGCTGGGATTCCACCTAAAACGCCCAGGTTTGGTTCCAGCTCCCTCGGTCTCTGCTGCACCAGTCTCTGTGCAGGCCACGGCGTGGGGATTTCATCCCAGCCCTGGGAAATCCCTGCAGGGTCAGCACCAACTTTCCATAAACCACCAGCTCCGCCTGAAACACCTCCTGAGCCGATATTCCTTGGGAGCCAAACACTTCAACCTTCCCCATGCCGATGTGACACTTGGGGACACGGTGCAGTGTTGGACCTGGCTGGGCTGGACTCGGCGATCTTTACCAACCTCAGTGATTCCATGATCCCAACACGCAGCTGTCACATTCCTGTGTCCCCCAGCCCCGCTGCCACCTCCTGCACAGGCCAGGGCTGGGCTGGGCACAGCCCCACGCAGGATTTGTCACCGTGGGACGAGCAGGGCCACCGTGCCTGCAGAGAGGAGCACTTTGATGGCCGAGCACCCGGACAGACGGGCGGCTTCGCCCCGGGAGCCTGACTCAGGCAGGGCCCTCATTTACCGGGCTGTGGATCCAGATGAGCCACACCAACGCCGGGGACAGACACACAGCCCATGGCACTTTCCTTTTTTGCATTGGCGCAAGAATCTGACCCCAATTCCTGAAATTCGCCTTCAGCTGAGCTTCCGAGAGAAAAGCTCAAGGGAGCTTCCACGATTCTGGCCTGTGAGCACCGCCTGGTGAATCCAGGGTGGGGTTTTTGATCCATCTCCCAGTTATTAATGAAATCTGTCATAGCCAGACCTGGTGAAGTGACCATGGCAATGCTGCAAACCCTATAGAGGAGGGGACAGGAGAGGACAGAATAGAATAAAATAAATAGTTTCATTTGGAATAAATGGTTTCATTTGCAACAATCATCTGGTCCCACTGCCTGACCAATTGAGGGCTGACAAAAAATTTAAAATTGACAAAAAATTATCCAAATGCCTCCTTAGCACTGACAGGTTTGAGGCACTGACCACCTCTCTAAGAAGCCTGTTCCAGGAGATGTTTCCGTAAAGAAACGCTTCCTAATATCCAGCCTAAACCTGCCCCAGAGCAGCTTTGAACCCTTCTGGCAGCTCCCACGCGGTGCTGCCCTCCAGGACCCACCCGGGCTCCGAGTTCCTGCACCAGCACAGGAGGGGTTAACCACAGGACAGAGCTCTTTTCCGGGAAAGCATTGACTTTCCAGCGGGCGCACCGGTAGAGGGGGGAATCTCAGAGGAGAGACACTTTCTAAAAAAAAAAAAAAGACAAAACACCCCAAGCCCTCCGGATCCCTCCAGGACCCTCCCGCACCCGCACGCTCCGAGGGGGCTCCGCTCTCGGGTCCGCAGGTGCGAGGGCGCATCAGCCGAAAGAGTTAATCGGGCTGGGCAGGGAATGTGTGAAGGCAGCATGTGACTGCAGGTGGGGCAGGGCGGAGGGATGAATCACTCTTTTCCTTTTCCTCTTTTCACTTCTTGCTGTTACCTGTCCGGCCCCGGCACTGCGCGCTGGCAGAGCCCCGAGCCGCGAGCTGCCAGGGCGATGCGCAGGAGGCTGAGCCACAGCGTTCCCCGCCGAGCAAACCCCAGCTCCTCCAGGAACCAGACCCAGGGACGCCACCGCGGCCGAGAAATCCTGCTCCTCGCTGCCCTGCATTAAGCCGCTTTTCTCTTTTGTTTCTTTCCTACTTTTTATTTCGCCCGGTGTTCGCGCTGCCCTTGGGGGAGCGGAGGATGAGGAGGGAGCGGACCCGCGGGTGAAGGACCTTGGTGGCGGTGTGGGTGCACCTGGGGCGGGCTGTACTCGGTACACGCAGCCCCTGCCGTGGGAAGCTCCGCGTTTTCCTTGCCTGGAGCCCTCTCGCCGCGTGGAGCCGGGAGCAAGGCAGAAACCAAAGCCTCCTCCCCGGCAGGAAGAGCTCCGGCGTGGCAGGAGCCGCTGGAGAAGGGAGCGGTGCCTTCCCCGAGCCGCACACCTTGAGCCGGGCAGGGTGAAGCGAACCGTGTGTTTAAAGACTGGAGAATAATTAATTCCTATTTATTGCCGACATCCGGCGCTCGCTGGGGGCACAGAGCTCCCTCGGCAGAGGGGACACCGGCGTGCGGGGTCACCATGGCTTTCTCCCAGGTGCAGTGCCTGGACGACAGCCACGTCAACTGGAGGTCCAGCGAGTCCAAGCCCGAGTTCTTCTACAGCGAGGAGCAACGCCTGGCCCTGGAGGCACTGGCCTCCCGCGGCCCCGACGCCTTCTATGAAGTCCTGAAGAGGGAGAACATCAGGGACTTCCTGTCCGAGCTGGAGCTGAAGAAGATCCTGGACACGCTGGAGACCTACGACCCCGGCTCCGAGTACATCCCGCGGCACGGCAGCAGCGCCGGCGACAGCGAGGGCGACCGCAACAGCCAAGGGGACGAGCAGGACATGGCCCCGTCCCTGGAGTACTGGCCCCAGAGGTCCGACCGCTCCATCCCGCAGCTGGACCTGGGCTGGCCCGAGACCATCGCCTACCGCGGGGTCACCAGGGCCACCGTGTACATGCAGCCGCCCATCGAGGGCCAGGCGCACATCAAGGAGGTGGTGAGGAAGATGATCTGCCAGGCTCAGAAGGTGAGGTGCGCCGCGGGCACGGGGCAGGCTTGGCCCCGGGGCGTCCTGCTCAGAGCCCTGCCCAGCCGGGCAATCCCTGTCCTGCGGGAGGCTCTGAGGGGCCAAGCGTGCAGGTTTTTCCTTGTAGGCAGTATTTGGGTTTTGCTGAGGATGCTGCTGGCCCGGTTCAGCGCTCGTGGGAGCAGCACAGCCCTTCCCAATATCCGTGTGGCAGCGCCGTTTATCCCAGGGTATCTATGGGGGAAAATCACTGGGGAGAAAAATGGGTTGAGCTGTTCTCCAGCTGTGAGTCCGCAGCCCCAGCCACTCCAAGGTTGTTATTCCCGGTGTGACAGCACGTGACAGCATGCAGCAACCTGGGATTGTGTTCTGGCTTCAGGCCAGTTGTCCGGTATTGGCCCTGGGGTCATTGCCCGGCCTCAGTCCTTGTGTCCACCCTCTGTCCAGTCCACGGCCCTGGGACCAGCACAGCCCTGGGGCAAAGGAGTCCAAGCTGGTCTGGCACTGACCCACACGAGGGTCAAGCTTGGCCCGAGATGGCTGCAGTGCTCCAAGCTGGCTCTTCCTGGCTCTCAGAGGAGAAGGATGGGCTGGTGAGCGGGACAAGGCTGGGCAGATGCTGGAGGGTTTGGGTTGAGACTTGTCCTCCCTGTGGCGTCAAACCAAGGAGCAGGGAGTGGGCATGCATGAGCCATCACCATGGGCAGCAGGACCAGGCAAGGAGGGAGATGGTGGCGTGTGCTGAAGGTCAGCAGAGGTGGGCAGAGGTTGCTGGTGTTTCCCAGTGTCCCAGTCCCGGTCAGGAAGTGCAGGAGGGGTTGGTACCTGCTGGTTTCTCAGTGCTTTGAAGCTCTTTGAGGTCTGTGACAGCTCCCAGGAAGGAGCTTCCCAACCCGGAGGATGTTCCAGCAGGAAGACAGGGAGCTGTGCCAGGGTAGCTGTGGAGCAGAGGGGACAGGCTGGGATGAGTCTGGCTCCTCCAGAGGTAGTGCTGGGATTTACTGATCCTGCTAGGAGGGAGGGAAACCTGTGACATGCAGCCAGCAGAGCCTCTTCAGACCAGCTCAGGCAGAAAAATGAATTTCCCAAAACATTCAAGGCAGCAGGATCACAGGAAAGGCTGGTGGGGATGTCAGGGCCGCCCTGCTGTGGGCAGGAGCCATCTCTGGCCACTGTCTCCTCACAAAAGTGCAGGTGGCTTGTCCTCACCCACCACATTGTCCTCACCAAAGTCCTTTTCAGCGAGGCCAGAGGGAAGGGAGAGCTGACGCCCCGTGGGATGGAGGATGGGAGAACAATCCCACAACAAACAATGTCTCATCTTCGGGTCTTTCCGGCCGCCTCTGACTCGGGCTGGCAGCTCCCGCCTGCCTTTGCCTACTCACCGCTTCCCACCTGCCCCCACGCTCACACAGCTCCTCCTGAGTCATCCCACGCCCTGCTCCTGCTCCCGGGGCTGGCGGCTGAGTCAGGCACATCCCCACGTCCCTTGGATCCTCTCCAGGACACGGGGACGTGGCCGTGGTTGATGCTGCTGTGTGCTCATCACCGGTGCCTGGATGCCCCCTGAGCAGGGCTGGGCTCTGCCTGCCGGTCCAGACGGTCCCTGCCTGTGGGATGAGACATGGTGACACCACTGGTGACATGCAGGAGCCTGCTTGGAGCTTGTGGTGCCTCGGGAAATGTAGAGACGGGTGAGTGCTTCATCCTGAAGGGTCTGGCAGGAGTTACAGGGGCTGGAGTGGGGATTTTTCATGGTCTCCCACCCCATGTTTGAGTCCCTGCTGTTGAGCCTGCTGTCACGCAGTGGGGCTCAGGTGACAACTTGTGGCGTGGGGGACACTGGGCTAGACCACCCTGCTGATTTCTGCCAGGGCTCAGGGTCTTCAGGGCAGCTCAGAGGTGAAAGGGTTTGGCCGAGGAAGCTGAGAGTGGACAAAGGGACCGTCCTGAGGAAGCTGAGAGTGGACAAAGGGACCGTCCTGCTGCCACCATCAGATGCCACACACACTGTCCATGTGCTCTGACCTCCATGGGGACATCCTGCTGAATTGTCCCATCCCAGCAGGCAGTGGAGGTGCTCTCCATCCACGTGTGAAGGAGCTCAGGCTTGGGAGAGGCTCACAGTTCCTGCCAGAGGGTGACCCTTGCTCCAGATGCTGTCGCAGGCGCTCTCCCTGCAACGCTCAACCCCAGACGCTGCCGTGGGAGTCGCTGTCCCAAGGCCAGGAGAGCAAAGTCCTCTGGAGTTGGCCCAGGGAAGTTCAGAGCCCAGGAGAGCACTGCTGGTGCTGGGAGGTCACACAGGCAGAGCTGGGGTGAGGGAGCTGAGGGACGTGAGGAAGAGCAGAACTGGGGTGAGGGAGCTGAGGGATGTGAGGAAGCTCGAGGACATGAGGGAGCTGAGGGACGTGAGGAAGCTGAGGGACGTGAGGAAGCTGAGGGACGTGAGGAAGCTGAGGGACGTGAGGAAGCTGAGGGACGTGAGGCTGCTCTGAGGATCAGAGGAGCCCTGGTCCTTGCAGGAATGAGGCCAAACGCTGCCCAGTCCAGAGCCTCAAACCCAGGCGTGCCCCAGAGGGAGATGCAAATGATCCCCTCCTCTTTCTGGGAATGAATGGGAGGAAGGACAGGAAGGATCCTGTGGCCACGTCCCCGCTCTCCCTGGAAATCCCATCTTTGTGGCCAACAAGCAGAGCTGGTGAGGGATGTGGGGCACCAGCAGCTTCACTCAGAGGCCTTCACAAGGTCGAGCCGTGGCACAGCCATCTCCTCCTTGCTGTGGATCCCCTCAGGCTGCAAAGTTCACAGGATGGACATCAGGAACAATTTCTCCATGGAAAGGGTGGCCAGGCACTGGAAGGGGCTGCCCAGGGAGGTTTGGAGTCCCCATCCCTGGAGGTGTCCAAGGAATGCCTGGATGTGGCACTCCGGGCTGGGGACAAGTGGTGACGGTTCCAAGGCTGAGTTTGACAGTCTTGGAGGTCTTTTCCAACATGAATGACTCTAGGATGGAAGGGAGGAAGATCTCCCTCTTCCTCTCCTCTTGGCTCTCTCTGACCAGAAACCAGAGCATGAAAACATTGACCTTGGCCTGAAGCCACTGGAGAGAGCAGCGACTCTGACCTCCCCTCTGCACTTGAGGTTCCAGGTTGGGATTGTGGTGACATAATTACCCTGAGCAACTTCCAGCGAAGGTTGGGAGGCCCTATTAATTACTGTTTACAAAACCTCCTGCCGTTCCTGGATGAAAGGGTCGACAGGGGAGAGCAATTATTAATGTTACTTGTCCCACCTCTCCTCCATCCCGACACGCTTCCTCTAATTGTGCCTTGGTGCCTGCCTAATTTATTAAATGCCCACGTGGTGCACCCCAAAAGTCATTATCTGATGATTCACAGTGAGACAATAAAGAGCTGCAACTTCCTCTATAAAACATGATCCTGCAGTTCGTGTGCTCATCAAAGCTGCTCCAAAAAATCCCAACAGCATCTGCCCAGCGTCCAGGGGGACCCAATGCTCGCTGCTCCTCAGGGATTTGGGACGTCTGCTGTATCCAAGGGATCCTGGCAGCTCCTGGGAGTCTGGCAGGAAAAGCTTCACCTGCATGGGCACTGGGAGCCTCCAGCTGTAGATTTAGGGCTGATTCCCTAAAGAAGGGATGGCAAAGCTTCCTGGGATGACACAGCAGCAAAAGGGCTCCAGGAAAGGGAATGTCCCAGCACCAGGCACTGCCCTGGCAGAGGGGACAGGGACAAGCTCCTCACAGCCGGGTGGCACAGCTTGCTCCGGACAATCCCATTCCCTGAGCTGGGACGCAAAGAGCACCCAGGATTTCACTGCTCTGGAGCAGACAGGCCTCCAACCTCTGCAGATTATCCCTGTGGCAGGGTTTGGCACCCCAGGGTTGGAGCACAGGCAGCCCAGGTGCAGATTTCACCCAGACAAGGACAGGCACCGCATCGGGAGCGCTGCCAGCGCTGTCCTTGCTCTCCCAGCCCGGCTCAGGCCAGGGCAGTGCTGGCACAGTGGCATGAGATCCCGGTGACAAACCAGGGCCAAGCCTGTCCTGCAGGCAAGACGTGGTGGGGAAGGAAGCAGGAGCTGAGCTGTGACAGGAGGCACCAGCTGAGCAGCAGGAATTGGGTTCAGATCGTGGGCAAAAGGGTGAGAGCTGGGCTCCCTCCCTGTGCCCGAGGCTGAGCTGGGCACCCTGGGCGCTGCCAGTGTGAGCAGGGCTGGGGTGCAGAACTCCCTCACACCTTCAGAGCCACAGCTGCGAGCCAAGGCCTTGGGAATGCAGAGACCACCATGGGGAAATGCTCTTTTCCCCCCAAAATGAAGGTCAGCGCTATTCTCATCCCCGTTTTTACCAATGCTCGAATTTCCTGAGGAAAACACAGCACAAAAGCAAAGTGATGTGAGCATGGAGCAGCAGTGTCAGAACCAAATCCTCTGCCACCAAACCCTCGTCCCCAAGCCAGGCACACGCTGTCCCACACAGGTGTCCCTTACCCAGGACTCACAAAAGACACCTCAGCTCCTCCCCAATTTCTTGCTGAACACAGCAAATCCAAGCCCAGAGCTCCGAGAGGAGCTTTGAACCCGTCCCACTTTGCATCCTTGCAAATCCAGCAGCTGCTTCCTGCCTCAGTTTCCCCACCAGGAGAACGAGAACGAGCAAACACACGAGTGGAACACAGAGCACATGGCAGTGAGGATTTAACCTTTCACAGCAAAGCCTGGGGAAACTCTTTGGTGAGAATAAATGGGAATTCAGTTAAACTCGAGTGGCAAAGCCATAAAGTGCCCCCTCACCTGGCTCGCTGGCACCTCCCAAAACACTCCTGTGGCATCGGGGACAGCAGGGCTGGGGCTCCCCACACAGCCTGGCTCTTCCCCCCATCGCCTGCAGAAAAGGAAGGGAAGAGCCAGCAGTGTCATAACAATCCTCTGCTTAATTAAAGCTCTCCACGTCCTGTGGCACAGAACTAATTAAAAGGCAGCCGGGTGCTTTGAGAGCTCCGGACTGGCCGTGTCTGAGTGTGCAGGCACCCAGCACCATCCCAATCCCTTCCTTCCTGAGGGAGGAGCATCCTGGGGTCTCCCTGTCACCCTGGGGTCCCCCCTGGCTCAGCCACGTGCCATGGCCAGCAGGGCCCTCCAGGAAGGGAGAATGGGATTCCCTGGATGGGAAACCCCATCTGCCCCCAGCTCAGGGCACCTTCCAGGAGCAGCCTCAGAGATGGGAACACCGGCAGGTTTCCAGCCACGGGACAATGACAAGCCAGCGCCTTGATGACAAACCTTTTCCCTGGGATGAGGGGAGGCAGAAATCCCTGAGGAGCTGCCCTGGGATGCTCAGCTGCCTCCAGCCCCTCTGCCTGACAGATCTCATGAGCTGCTGCTCACTGCCACGGGTGATGCCGTCGCCAGGAAACCAAAATCCATGGGCACAGAGCGACCTTTGGCACTCAGACACTGCAGTGAAATTCCCAGTGTGAAATTCCTGCCAGCCCTGGCTGTGGCTGGGAGAGCAGCAAACACCCTGGGTAGAAAGGCAGCTCCAGCTTGTATCGGTGACACTGCCATGTGACAAACACAGCTGTCACTGCTCGGGGTGCTGGCACTGCTCCTCCCATACAGCCTGCGAGGAAGGAGGGGTGCTGTGCACCCCAGGCTGGGCAGTGAGACCAGATGGACACAACACTCAGTTGATGATCCTACAGGTCTTAACCAACCTTTAAAATTCTATGATCATTGTGCATCAAAGGTCCCCCCTTCTGGCGGCCCCTGCACTGCTCACAAGGCACTCCAAACTTCTCAGCCAGAAACTGGACTCTGAGTTTTGTGAAGCTCGTTAAAGGCAGGAAAGTTAAATTCACCCTCAGCAACCAGTTTCTCATGAGTTTATTATGCTGTGGGCCACCACTGGAATCACAGAATTGTAAAGGTTGGAAAAAACATCTGAGACCATCAAGTCCAACCATGAGCTCAGCACTGCCAGGGCCACCACTGAACCATGTCCCCAAGTGCCACATCTACCTGTCTTGGAGATCAAACTTTCCACGATGACAGCAGAGGAATGGGAGTGAGGACTTCTCCTTTCCACCCTCGGAGCTGACGGGAGCTGGGGGCAATCCTGGATTCCCCCACCCCAAATGCCAGCCTCCTACAGGGAGCACTTTGCTTTGGTTGTCACAAAATAAGCACTGACTGTACCTTGGTTGTCCCCAGCCATGCTACCCAGGCTCATCTCTCCTCTCCCCTCTCCAGGTCATTGCTGTGGTCATGGACATGTTCACTGACGTGGACATCTTCAAGGACCTCCTGGACGCTGGCTTCAAGAGGAAAGTGGGAGTCTACATCATTTTGGATGAGACCAACGTGAAGCACTTCCTTCAGATGTGCGAGCGAGCCCACATGCACGCTGGACACTTGAAGGTAGGGATGACCCGAGGGTCTGGAGCCAGGGAATGTCCTCTAAACAGGGAGATAAATCAGAGTTATCAGCTCTGCTCCCTCCTGCCTTGGGGGATCACAGCCCCCAGTGCTGGAAGAGTTTAGTCCATTTTCCCTGTAGCCAAAGCTGGAGGTGATGCCCAAATTCAGGAGCAGCAGGATGGAGGGGAAGGGTGAGAGGTAGGGATGTGGATTTGCACCCAGAAAGCCCAGGGGGCTGTTGGTACCCAACACCGCTGGGATGGGGATAAAGGAGACTTTGGGGGGTGCAGCCCCACAAGGGCAGGCACAGCAAAGCCCAGGGCAAACCTGCGAGCTCAGCTCCTCCTGGGGACGAGCTGGCAAGAGGCAGGGAGCAGCAGAAGCCGTGCCAGGGCCGGATCCGGGCTGTCCCCGGCTCCCTGCCTGCTGCTGCCCCGGGGGCAGCACCGGCAGCAGCAGCCGCCCGCCGCTTCTCGAGCTTTCAGGCTCTCCCGCAAGTCAGAGGCTGGAATTAAAAAACTTGATTTTCCCCTTTTCCGGAGCCTCCGCCCCAGCGCAGGGCCGGGAGCAGAACAGGGAGGCTCCCACGCTGCCTGAGGCCCCGGCAGCTGCCAAGGATGCCCTCCCTGCTCTCGCTGTGCTGGGCAGCACACGCTGCAGGGACCGATCTGCCCGCACATGCCGCGTTCTCCGGCTGTGGATGCACATGGAATCACTCCTGGGCACGAATTCCATGGAAAACTAGGGAAGGCAAAGCACACGGGGGATGCCTGGCAGAGCAGGGGTCGGTTGGATGGGGGTTGGAGTATCCTGGTCTGGTTTAAAGTGTCCCTGCCCATGGCAGGGAGTTGGAGTGAGATTTAAGGTCCCTTCCAACCCAAGCCATTCTGGGATTCTGTGATTCCCCTTCCACGTCCCTGTGTGAGCAGGGAGAGCAGAGATCGCCTGTCACAGTGCTCGTGCAAAGGCAGTAGAGGAGAGGAGAGGAGAGGAGAGGAGAGGAGAGGAGAGGGAGAGGGAGAGGGAGAGGGAGAGGAGCTGATTTCAGCCTCAGGAGCAGCAGCCAGAGCATGGACCCTCACTGCAGCCACAGCACAGTGCCAGGCTCTGCCCTGAGCACAACACTTCTATCACCAGCATGGGATGCAAACACACCAGAGCAGCCCCACAGCCTCACTGGGGGCTTGCAGACCCCCCTGTCCTGGCCACGGTGGCTCGGCCTCGCCTGTTGCTTGGCAGAAGGGTGATGTTGCTGCTCTTGACGTCAGCTGGCCACACTCCCGCTGCCAAATGCCCGCCGGGAAAGCCCGTGCCTGGGCAGGCTCCCCAGATTTGCTTAGGGTGAGGGCCAACCCCTGGCTGAGCAGGAACACGTAGGAGCCACGGCACCCTCACACCTGGCTGGCACAGGTGGGGTGAGGGGGGCTCAGGGACCCCCACGCTGGCCGAGCTCACACCTTCCCCAGCTGCCGTGCCCGCCGGCCCTGCTTAATTACTGCTCCCGACAATTAAAGCAAACACAGCCCAGCTTTTACCTGCGTCCAAACTCCCTGGAGAGTCTGGGATCCCGCAGGCTGCTGCCGCTCCGAGACCAGAAAAGCCAGCGCTGACGCACTCCGGTGTTTTCCTGTATTAGCAGCCCGGTGGCAGGACTGGAAAAGCAGGAGAACATCTGCAGAGCTCGGCAAATGTCTCGAAGTTGGCATTTGCCGCATATTGCGGCCAACTCGCTGGCACGGGGTGCAGGAGGAGGTGAGGAAAGTAGGGCAGAGTCTGGGAGCTGCTTTCGGAAGGCAGGAGATGTTAACGAAACGTCCCCTCGTTATCATTATCGTTGGCAATTAGCGAGCGGCTTGGGCAAGGCGGGAGCGGCGTTGAGCAAGGGCTGCCTGCGGGGTGATTCACCCACCCGGCTCCTCGGCTGTCCCGCTGCCTCGGCACGGATTAAAGAAGCAGATTTTACCTAAGAGGAGGAAAAAGGGACCTGGGAGTGTTGTTCCCCGAGAAAAACCCACAGCTGCTCCCTGAGTTTGGGCTCTGATCGACCGCCAGGCTGGTGATGGGCAGAGGGTGAAGCTTTGGGTGTCACTGCTCTCTCAGCAGCCCCTGTGGAGGGATAACACAGGACAGGGATGGGAATTGCCATCCCAGCCAGCTGCCAGCCTCCTCAGTGCAGCACACTGACAGAAATCGGGATGCTCAGCACTGGTTTCCCCCCCCCAGCCACAGCAGGCAAAAAGGAAAACGCTATGAAAAAAATCAAATTCACCCAAAAATCACCCCCAAACCTTCTCTGTTCAGTGTGTGGAACTTCCCTGGAAACAGGGCCAGGAAAGGCTTTGCTTTCACATCATCTGCTCTGAATCCTCCTGCCAGGCGTGGGGGACCAGGGGTGTACCTGGGCTTTGGGCTGTGCCTGCTCGTGGTCACAGGGAGAGAGGAGAGCCCAGGGAAGCAGACGAGGAAGGCTGGAGGAGGGGAAGACAAATATTTGTGATGCTTTTCTTTAAAAAAACCAAAACAAAACGCACAGAAAAACAGGCATGGAGGGCATGACCCAGCGATGACACGGAGCCTTTAGCAACACCAACATCCCAGCAGGAGCAGGAGGAATGCAGGTGCTTTCTTAAGAAAATATTTTCTCCCCACCCCAAAAGGAGCCCATGTGCTGGGGAAGATCCTATCTGCTGTGCTGTGGAATGTGCCTGTGCCCTCCGTGGAGACACCAGAGACAGAAGCCAGATGGGAGATTAAAAAAAACCAAACATTTTTGCAGAGCCAGGGCTGCCCCTGCATCCCTGAGTTCCCTGGGGAGGAAACGCAGCTCCACTCCAGGGATCTGCTCCCACATCACCAGGTTTCGTTTCCTGAGGGGTGAAAAGATATTTCCCCACTGCCTGGTTTCCCACCAGCCCCTAAAAGCAGGACAAGACGCCCAAATTTAGGAGCACAGCAAAGGGGAACATGGCGGAGGACAAACCCTCTGCCAGCAGGGCCACGTGGGCTGTCCTGGGGTCACCACCTCCCCCTAAAACCCCCTGTGGATCCTGATGGGAGCAGGGGTGGAAGCTGCTCTCCCATGGTGGCATTTGCATAGATTGCAGAGCTGGGGAGCTCCTGGCAGCACCATCACACAGCCCTCGCCCACGGACACAGGCGGCACCGGGTTCAGGAGATGGCAAACACAGCCTGGCACATGGGCAAAGCAGGAAACTCTCCAGGCTGAGCCCGTGGTTCACTGCGTGGCCTTGGGCGAGTTATTCCATCTCCCCATCGCTGTGGCCTCCTCTGAGCTGGGCATGAAGGGCATTCCCACTCCTCAGAGGGGCTGTGGAGCATCCAGAGGGGCGTTTTTGGAGGGTGGGTGGTGCTCTCACAGCAGCTCCTCACTCCTGCTCACGCCTCTGCCTTTGCCCTGCAGAACCTGCGCGTCCGCAGCACCGGAGGCACCGAGTTCTTCACCCGTTCGGCCACCAAGTTCAAGGGGGCTTTGGCCCAGAAGTTCATGTTTGTGGATGGGGACCGAGCCATGTGTGGCTCCTACAGGTAAATCAGGGATGTCTCCTCTCGCCCTCCCCATGGAGGTGTTGGTCAAAGGATCGATGTGAACCCACAAGGCCCCAGGACCCCGTGCCAGACTTGCTCTCCTCCTCCTAAACTGGGAGATGATTTTCCAAGGAGATCTGGAGTGAGCCAAGGGGTTCCCACTACTCCCTACAGTGCCAGGTCTAGGTCACCCATCCTTCTCTGGGGTGGTGGGACACGCCAAGTGTTCCTGTGCTGATGAGCACAAGGAAGGAGCAAAGCACCAACCCACAGCCAGTCCCAACTCTCACACCAACCTCAGCTTTCCCAGTAAATTTCCTGCATAAACTACATTTCAGTTTGTTCAAAGGAAAACTTAACTTTGGTAGAAACGGACCAGCCCTGGTCATGTTTCAGGTCTAAAAGACAAGTTTTATAAACATGGAGCAGAAACATTTCCTCCTTTCTGGCCATAACAAATAACACATCCACTTTCAAGTCGCTTTTCTTAACTAACCCAAACTGAGACAGGAAAAGCAGCCAACACCAAAGTGTAAAATTGACCCACTGCAAACACCTTTTATTTTTACTTCAAGTCCCACTGTGCTCAAGACTTCAACCCTTCACTCTAATTTGGGATGGGAGCTGTTTTGCCAATCCCATCATTATTATTATTAATGTTTACAGTGAGATCACGTCCCTGCTGGCACCATCAGTCCCCCGGGGAAGGCCAGGGCTGGGGAGAGGTGTGTTATTTACCAGCGAGGGCTCAGAGAGTCTCCAATGTGTTTCTGTTCCAGCTTCACCTGGTCTGCAGCGAGGACAGACCGGAACGTCATCACGGTGCTCTCGGGCCAGGTGGTGGAGGCGTTTGACAAGCAGTTCCAGGAGCTCTACCTCATGTCCAAGGGCGTGAGCCTCAAGTCCATCTCCATGGGCGAGGAGCCCGAACCCGAGCCCGTGACGCTGCCCTCCGTGGTGCCCGTGACCCCCGCCAACGCCGTGGTGAAGAAGCTGATAAACCCCAAATACGCCCTGGTGAAGGCCAAGAGCGCCGACCAGATCAGCAAGGCCTCATCCGAGAACCAGGACAAGAACCAGAAGACGGACAACAAAGGCAAAGCAGCTCCCGAGGGCCAGGGGGGCGACCGGCACGGCGACATGGCTGACCTCTCCCTGCTCATCCACCCCGGCCTCCTGAACCTGGAGAAAGCCAACATGTTTGACTACCTGCCCACCTGGGTGGAGCCCGACCCCGAGCCCGGGAGCGAAGTCTTGGGTTACATCAACATCATTGACCCCAAGGTGAAGAACGTGAAGCTGTCGCAGATGAACCGCATCAAGGTCTGCGACGTCTCCCAGGCCAGCGCCCAGCACCGGCAGATGCTGAAGAACAGGGAGATGGAGGCCAGGAAGAACTCAGAGCAGGAGCCACCTCTGCTGTCCCCCAGCCACAGACAGATCCCTCAGCCCCCCATGGAAGCTGCTGCTGTCCCCACCACCAGCCCCATCGAAGGCGTCAGCTGGACAACGAGGCAAGTTGGGACATTTGCCTCTTCACCGTTGGGCCACCACTTGAAGCCACAGGAGGAGGCTTTGGAGGATGTCAAGCCTCCGGTTCCAAAGCCAAGGACTGTCCCTGTTGGTGTCCTCATGACCAAAGTGGTTACAACCTGTGACAGGAGCACTGTCCTGGAGGGTGACACGCAGCCACCGCTGGCTGACCACGCGGGCGTGAAGCAAGAGAGGGAGGAGAAACCCAACCGAGCCTCCATGGACACCTGCCATGTCCAGCCAGACCGGCCGGTGGCAGCTCCACAGGAGGACAAAGGGCCTCCCTGCGCCCACAACGGGCTGGGAGAAGAGGAGGAGGAGGAGGAAGAGGAGTACATCACCCTCAGTGACCAGGAGAGCTACTCCAGCAGCTCTGCTGACCACAGCTACCGCCGCTCCAACGCCTCGTCCATCTCGGACGAGTACTTCGAGGTGAGGGATCGCTACGGGCCCCTCCGGAGAACCAACTCGGACGTCACCCACAACGGGGAGATCCTGCCCATGCAGAGGAAGCTCAGTGACCCTCACATCAGCAGGGGCACCTTCATCAGCCCCCTGGGCAGCCTCCCGTCCCTGAAGCACATGCGCTTGGAGGACGTGACCAAGAGGAGGAGCAACGCCGTGGAGATCAGGCGGATGCTGCCCCGCACCATCCTGGATGGCAACAGCTCCTACCCCAGCAGTGCTGCCCAGGTAGGACTTCTTGCTATGACCTTGTGTTTCTCCACCCTACAAAGGTTTGCAAACCTGCAGGTGACCCAGCCAGCTCAGCCGAGGCGTGGTGTCATCCTGAGTTTTGGTGTCATCACGACCTTTGGTGTCATCATGACCTTTGGTGTTGTCCTAGATGCTGAGATCAGACTTCCCCTACAACACCCTGCACGTGGCCATGGTCACCCAAGAGGTGACCAAAGAGGTGGTGGCCGTGCCTCAGCTCTTGGTGTCCAGCAATGGGGACAGCTGTTAAAGGGGAGGGTTGGGGAATTAAGGATTATCCCACAGCACGGGGCTGGGGATGGAGCCCAGAGCTGCTGGCACAGCTGTACAGATGTGCTGGGACTCGCTGAGCTCCACCAGCAGTGGCATCACACCCAGGCAGGGACAGACTGTGCGTGCAGGCGTGTCCTTCTCAGGCTTGTTTTGCAGCGCCCTGCCAGGGTGATTAGCATCAAAGGGAAAGCGCTGGACACATAATTAGGCAGAGCAAGACAGCGGAGAAACAGGGACAGCAACCTCTGTGGGCGAGTGCCACCGTCAGCAGCTTTGTGGCTGATCCACGGGTGACGCCAGACCTTGTCACCACGCAGGCCCAGCACCCTGTGCAATCCATGGGGAGCACGCCAGAATCCCAGTGCCGGGAGCACGAGGTCACAGCAGCATCCCCACCACAGCCTGAGCATCATCCCATCCTCACAGGGGTGGTGACACTCTGATCCCCCGAGTTCCACCGAGCGTGCAACCTCTTGCACCTCCTGCCAAGAATTTTGGTTTCTCAAGGCTCCCCGCCCGCTGTTTTTGGGGCATTCAAACCCCCAGGGCTAAACCAGCAGCTGAAATCACTGAAACTGCCCGAGGTTACCCCGGCTGAGCATCTAATCTGTATTTACAGGGAATTAAATTCACTGTCCCAGAGTCCACTTGCTTCTCCCTTCCCAGGCAGCGACAGGGAGCTCAGAGCTTTAATCCTCGCACATCAAATACCCCCGAGCCCTGCAGGGCAAGGAGCACCGAGCTCTTTGATGCTCTGTGACCCAGGTCCCAGGTGCCACCTTGCTGGGGACGGCTGGGTACGCTGGTGTTCCTGCAGTAACTTGTTCTGGCCCTTTGATGAGAGGCAGATAATTAGCACAGCATCAGGGTTAGGAAAGCCAGCACTCGGTTGGTGGAGAGGTGCAGGGAAGAGTTTCTCCCATGTGTTAAAATAATAAATTGAAGCAACCTTTGATTAACTCTTGAAAACTCGAATCTGATGGGAATCGCCATCAATTCCCCCAAATATTTTTCTTCTGGGTCCACATTTCTTACGTGCATAGCCCAAACCACAGGTGGAGGCTCACTCAGGGAAAACATCGTGTTTTTCCACATCATGGAAACCAATTTCTCCCTCAATTTCCCTCTGGAAATCACCTTCCCTAAATACACAACCCCACTGACCCCTGGATGCACAGCAGGCTCGAGGAGAGCCCCAGGGTCCTCTCCTGTCCCTCTCCCACCTGCAGAGCCCCCAGGTCTGTGCAGAGCAGAGGTTCCCAGACAAGCCCCGCCACTCCCATCCACCCTGAGTGAGAAATCCCCACCCCAGCAGTTCCACGGCCTCATGGGGAGCCCTTACCTGGGTACAGGACCCTGCTGATCATCCCTGGCATGATGATGAGGAACAGGGGCAGCATCTTCAGGTAGCTGGCCAGGATGGAGCCGGCCTTGGCGTGGCTCAGGCTTTTAGCAGAGAGTGACCGCTGCACGATGACCTGTGGAGAGGCAGGCAGGAGGGCTGGGCAGCACCAGCATCTGCTCCACATCAGCCTCTTCCTGGCCAAACTGCATCCCAAATGCTGGAGCCACGGGGCATCAGGCCCAAATGCAGTGTGGACATGCACCCAGCCCACAGTGGGGCTTCTCTCCAGACCAGTAACGGGTTGGGGTTACACCGTGGCACCAAAAAATCCCAGTGCAGCCACAGCAGCACATCCTGCTGCCAGCAGCAACCATCCCCCACCACCACCCTCCCCCCTCTTGCCCCTTCTGTCCAATTTCCTCCCCACAATGACCTTGAAACCGAGTCCAGCCTCCTCCTACAGCTCCCCTCAAACCATCACACCTCAAAGCTCTGGCCAAGCCGTGTCCATCCACCACACAGCCACCCCTCGGGTTTTGAGGCAACCCCTCTTAAACAGGCAATATCCGGAGGAATTGCTGATTTCACAGAGCTCAGAGTCTCTCCAAAGGCTTCCAGAGAAGTGCTCAGCACCCAGCAGGGTTCAGGCACTCCTGAGCAGACTCTGGCTCGTTCTGCTGGTGGGCAGGAGGGACAGGGTGCCAGTTCCTGGGGTGGGATACTCGGGACAGCCATGGTTTGACTCCTTCCCAAGAGCCAGAACAAGTCAGGAGCCACCACCCAGCTGAGGCACATGATGAGCTCAGAGGGAGGAAAGCTAAATCATCCTTAATCCTTCTCACCTGAAGCCATCTCAGACTTTAACACCAATTTTAAGCACCTAATTCAATCAATCTCAGACTGCCTAAGCTGAACTGCTCTAACACAGCCCTCCTGGTCAAAGCAGGAGGTGGCAGCTCCAGTGCCAGGGAGGCCTTGGGGACATTGGGGCTGCGTGAACACCGAGCTGATGCCAGCAGCAGCACGGTGAGGGTGATGGCAGAGGCAGGGCAGGTTGGCACAGCCAGCTCTGCACCTCCTGACCCCAGCTCCTCCTGCCATCAGCACCTTGGCTCACCAGACCCCAGCTCCCCTGGTCCCTCTGCACAGATGCAATCGCGCCTCCAGATCGTGGTGCAGGCACACCCAGAGGGGAGATAAACATCTGGTGACCACAGCCGTGTGTGACAGCCTTACCAAGGCCAGGATTAGGATTAATGGTGCTCAGACCTGACCCAAACATGTGTCCCAACCCAGCTAATGAGAGCCACCCCCGCAGTGGTGTTGCAGCTCCGCTGTTGTCTCCTGATCCCACCTCCCCTCCCAGCCCTCCATCCTTTCATCTGATCCTGGCAGTCACCTAATTCCTCAGGTTGTGCCTGGGTGACTGAAAGCTCTTCAGGCCCGACACAAGGCTTAGGTGATTGCAGTGGGTGTTCAGGCTGCTGCTGGAGAGAAGGTGTTGAGATGCCTCGTCCTGGATTTCCAGGCAGGAGGGACTGGGCTCGGGGCAGCCTCCAGACTGCCAGGGCTGCTTGGGAAATGGCTGCTGAGTGCTGGGAGAGTCAGAGTGTTTGGAACCAGAGCCAGAAATCAGAGCAGCAGCCACGGTTAATATTCGAGGCAGTTTTGAACTATTTGGGCAAGGGACCAAGGCACAGAGGGATTTGCCCATGAGGACACCTGGCTCAGGCAGGTGAAGAGGTGCCCTTGCAGGGAGCAGCTTCCTTCCAGCAGCCAGAGCTCACCTCTGTCTCTGCTCTCTCCCAAACAGGGGACTCACATCTTCCGCTACCAGCCCCGGACCCCGGCGGGCAGAGAGCAGGGCAAGGAGCTCTCCTGCTCCCCGACCCACGAGAAACCCCTCGGGGCCACCAAGTACAGAGGGGACGGAGCAGAACCCAAAAAGACCATTGCAGGCAGCCAGCCCTACTGGCAGAGCAAAGCCTTCAGCCCCAGCAAGCCCACGGCTCCTGCCCAGCTGCCCCAAAACACCCCCAGGGCATCGGGAAAACGCTTCACCGCCCTGCCCGAGAGCCAGAAGGCACCTGAGGAGATGAGGACACCCCTGGGCATCCCGCTCTCCAAACTGTCCCAGTCCAAGCACCTCAAGAACAGGGTTGCAGGGGGCCAGGGTGCTGCTGTGGACTCCAAAAAGCAACCCCCTGACACCACCACGGGCCAGAAGGACCAGTAGGGGCTGGTGAGGGTGGCCTTGCAGAGCTGGTGGAGCCCAGGCAGCGCCCCCTCCTCCCTTGGGGCAGGGGGTTCTTGTTTACATTTACCTGGTCGGTGCACCAGTACCACGTGGCCATGATGGACAGCCCAAAAGTCATCCCGGTCCAGGGCAGGTCTCCAGAGACTGGGTCTCGGAAGAGGTGCATGGCATCCGCCCTGGGCAGGTGGCAGGTGGTGTTGGGGACAATCTTGGACGGCACGGCCCTCAGATAGGCCTCTTCCAGGTTGGGGTAGCCTCCGATCTCGTTGAAAGCTGGAAAGCATCGTTGGGGGAGCTGGTTAGAGTGCAGCAAAACCCAGAGGTCCGTGGGTAAAACGCTGGCCAGCTCCCCAAGCCAGAGTGCTGCCTGGAAAGGGAGGGATCGTCCCTGATCGTGGTTTCTTCTGGTTATTTAAGAGACTCTTCTGTTACCGTTTTGCACAGCAGGTCCCACTGCAGTCTGCCCTCCCTTCGGAGGGTGCCCCCTGTCCTGGGACAGAGACTCCTCAAGGGACCCACCTCTTTTAACCTTGTACTGTAAAAAAAGCAACCTGTTCATTAAAGCTCCCTGGTCCCACGGCAGGAGAACCTGGCCTGAGACTGTTCAAATGCAAGATGAGGTGGCCTTGGATTCAATAAACTGCAGCTCAAGGTGCCTTGGTACAAATGTCCAGCCAAATATTTTCTACCCCTCCCTAAGCATTTCTCCAGCATCCCATGTGCCCTCATCCCTCAAACTTCCAGCAATCAGTAAAAGAAAAATAAGCAAAGAAGCCCCTTTTCACTGCATTTTTCCTAAGAAACAGGATCCAAGAGCTGAGCCTGAGCCCTGACAAGGAATATGTGCCATGAACAAGCCCTCGCAAGCGAGCCCCGAGTCCTTGGCAGCTGCCCTGTGCTCCTCCTGCAGCTCTGCCAGCCAGCCTTGGGCTCTGCCTCCCTGCTCCTGGGGGGCACGGGATGAGCCCTCCTTGCAGCTCCCCCAGTACCTCCAGCAGGAGAATTTTGGAGCCAGAGGCATCACCTTTTGGAGGGAGGGATGGGAGGCACCCCACTCCCCCCATGGCCACCCACGCAGCAGCCTGGGGAGATGAGCAGGGAGGGGAATTGGCACCCCCAAACCCACGGCAGGAGAGGAGAGGAGAGGAGAGGAGAGGAGAGGAGAGGAGAGGAGAGGAGAGGAGAGGAGAGGAGAGGAGAGGAGAGGAGAGGAGAGGAGAGGAGGCTCCAGAGGCCTCATGGAGGGAAGAGTCAAAGCCAGACCCACGAGCATCCCTTGGTGGATTCCCCACATTTGGCCCTGCTGTCACATCCCGGATCCCATCATCCCTGCAGTCCAGACCCTCTGCTCTGTCCCCTGCAGTGCAGCAGGATGAGGTGGGAATGTGCTCCTGAGGGAATGTCCCTCCCACAGGATCAAGCCCACGAGTGCTGCTGTCTCTAGACCAAGGGCAAATCCCTCAGACTTCAGGCACTGGGTGCCAGCTCGAGCAAATCCCAATTTCCAAGCATTCATCCCCTTCCACTGTCCTGCCCTGCCTGAGCACAGCCCTCTCCCTGCAGCCCTCCCATTTCCACAGCTCTGTGGTTGTAGGGAGTGGAACAAGAAGAGCTTCAAGGTCCCTTCCAACCCAATCCATCCCGGGATTCGACTGAGTGTCCTTTGTTGGCTGAGCCTGACAGAAGCAAACCGAGCACCCTCGGGGCACACCCACCTCCAACTGCTGAATTCCCAGAGCATCCCCCTGACCTGAGGCTTTTCGGGGAGCTGACAAAGGGACATCACCCATCTTTGCACTCCCTCCTCCCGTGTTTCACAGGGAGTCAGCATTTGGGAGCTCCTCCTGCTCTTGTGCAAGGATCCCTGGCCCCCCTCCAGCGCTTGGTTTATCCAGGCGCCGGCTGCTCCCAAGCTTTGCATGGGCGTTGGGCACCAACAAAGGCTCTCCAGAGGCAGAGGCCGAGTGCTGAAAGCAGAGATTTGCGCCCGGGGGTGCGGACCTGCTCCCTTCCCAAAGCCAGCAAGTCACGGCACCCACGCCTGCCGAGGAGGAAGAGCAGGGAAAAACCCTCCAGGCAGCAGGAGCTCAGCTGGAAGAGGCTGGGATGCAGCCCATGGGATGTGCCAGGATTAAATCCCTGTGGTGAGTGGTGGGTGGGGGTGGGATGGCCCGGGCTGTCTCATCTGTGATGCCAGAGTTAAGCAGAGCCATCATCAAGGTCTCAGATTTTGAACTGACAGAGGGTGGGGTTAGGTGGGATATTGGGAAGGAATTCTTCCCTGTGAGGGTGGTGAGGCCCTGGCACAGGGTGCCCAGAGAAGCTGTGGCTGCCCCAGGATCCCTGGCAGTGCCCAAGGCCAGGATGGACAGGGTTTGGAGCACCCAGGAACAGTGGAAGGTGTCCCTGCCCATGGCAGGGGTGGAACAAGAAGAGCTTTAAGGTCCCTCCCAACCCAATCCATCCTGGGATCCTACTGAGTGTCCTTTATCAGCTGAGCCTGACAGGAGCTGCAGCAAACCGAGCAGCCTTGGGGCACACCCACCTCCAGGTCCTGAGGTCTCCTGGGACCTGAGGAAAAACCTGTGCAACAGCAGCTCTGTCTTTTGGCTGCCCTGGATCCTTCCCCCTGCCAAGCACCCTCAGCTCCCTGCAAACACCGTGCCACCTTCGCAGGCAGCAAAGCCAAAACAAACCGGGCTCTGCAGCTCCCCGAGGGCATTTTCCAGGCTTTGCCTACCTGCCCTCCTCCTCTGGCTGCTCTGCACAGCTGCACCTGGCAGAGACGAGCCCCAGAGAGCCCCAAGGACAGCTCCAAACAGCAATTCCCAACATCAGGCACTGGTGAGCGCACAGGCTGCGGCCACTGCTCCAATCTGCCCCGACAGGCAAAGTCCTGCTCTGCCTGGAGCAGCTCTGTGCTGCTGCTGGGGTAGTTAAATGTTATTTCCCTTCTCTAGAAAGTCTCTGTCCTTTCATCTGACTTTGTGAATGTCCCTTGCTGAGCCCAGGGCTCTGCTTTGGCACAGGGCAGCAGCCACAGGACCGGGCTGGGGCTGCTCCCACCTCCACAGCTCTGGGTTAAATCCTTTCCTGCCTGCAGCCTCCCCCAGGAGATGGTGGAAATCATCTCAGGAGAGCCTCTAGAAACCACCCTCTGTAGTTAAACACCTGCCTTTGAAGCTGGGACCTGACTTTTTGCTTCCTGCTCCTCAGGGCCACGAGCCCCGACGGCAGAGCCAGGCTGATGAAAGCTCCCGGCCTCCCGAGGATGCTCTGAGGCTGAAAGTGGGGAGACACAGCAGTGCTGGGGGTTCAGGAAGGGCTGGGGATGAGCCATCCTCACTCCAACCCAGAGCAGGGCACCAAGATCCACATCCCAGCCCTGCAGCAGTGCCTTGTTCCAGCACCACCTCCTGCCAGGCACTCCCCGGGCTCTGGGATCCTGCTTGGAGACCCCACCAGAACTCCCAGAGCAGAACTGGGAATTCTGCTTTGCTGTCAAGCCCTTGATCAGCCTCAGAGTGAGACACAAACACTCCTGTGGAGCAGTGGTGTCCACAGGGACATCACCAGGACAGGGGACAGCCCCAGGGGGATGTTTGATGGCATCTGCCCCGCTGGAATGGCACACAGGGGACACTGGGGGACCACAGATTTTATTGAGGTGATTGCCACAGACCAGAGTCCTGCTGGGCATCTTGGCCACCAGATTGCTCAGACTGATTATTTATTTCTGAGACCACCTGACTGGGGCAAAGAGGGTCCCCCTGGATGGATCTGTGCTGGCCCAGCTCTCACCTTTCACTGCCAGCACGATGGCTCCCAGGACCATGATGAGTGTCTGCAGTGCATCCGTGTAGATGACAGCTGCCAGCCCCCCTGCACGGGACAAAGGCACAGTGTTGGAAGAACCACTGGATTTGGGCTTGGAGGAGGCAGAAAATCCCAATAAAACTGCCAAAAACCCCAATAAAACTGCCAAAAACCCCAATAAAACTGCAAGCTCATCCCTGTCACCAGCCCATGCTGCTGGCATTGGGGTGGGGGAGCTGCAGTGGGAAGGGGGAGCAGCTCCTCGGTGGGTCTGGTGCCAAGGAGGGGACAGCAGCCTCACAGATGGGGTGTGAGGGAGCAGCTGAGAGCCACAGGGGCTGCAGCCTCACCAGGGGCTGGGAAGGGGAGCCAAGGGGTGGCTGGAGGGGAGGGATGCAGCCCCACACCCCAGCCAGCCCCAGGACATTGATCTCACCTTCATCCCACCTCTCCCTAAATCCCAGTCCCCCCTCAGCTCTCCTCCCTGCTCTGTAGTTTTGTTTTCCCAGCACTGGTTCCCCTTTGGCCATCCAGTGTTTGTCCCCTTCCATCCCAAGCTCTCCCTCTGGATCTGCTGCACACCCCAGCCAGAATCCATCAATCAACACTCCAGCAAAAGCATTAAAAAGGAAAATAATTTTTTTAAATGTGTCAAAAACTGAAGCAGTTTCACCCCCCAGTCACTGAACCACACTCCAGGAAGTCAGGGCTGCAGGGCCGTGGCTGGAATTCGGAGGGATGATTTTGGGATCAGGGTGATGCAATGATCACACCCGGCTGAGCTCACTCCCAGGTGCCTCTCATCACAACAAAGCCTCGTGGGCAGGAAAAACCCGGGATGGGATTTGCCTGAAAGCAAAGCCTTGCAAAATGCACCCTGTCGGGGATACATTGGGAATTGAATTGTGTCTGGGATACATTTAGAATTTAATTGTGTCGGGGATACATTTGGAATTGTGTCAGGGGATACATTGGGAATTGTGTCGGGGATACATTTGGAATTGAATTGTGTCGGGGATACATTTCGAATTGAATTGTGTCTGGGATATATTTTGAATGGAATTGTGTCAGGGATACATTTTAAATGGAGTCGGGGATACATTTTCAATTTAATTGTGTCAAGGATACATTTTCAGTTGTGTCGGGGATACATTTGGAATTTGTATCAGGGATACATTTTCAGTTGTGTCAGGGATACATTTGGAATTGTTTCCCGTTTGGATGGATGGGATAATGAGGGAGGGTTCCCTGCTGGGGGAAGTCTCCACTGGCACTGCCAGGGGAGGGGATGGCCCAACCCAAAAATAATCCAAAGGGTGCAGGGTCCCATGGGCTGAGGGTGGGGCTGGAAGCCAGGAACCCACAATTGCCAACTCCAGCTCCAAACCCTCAGCACCTCCGGATCACAGAATCTCCCTGCACTAAACCAGGCAGTCCCACAGCAGGGAAACACGGCCAGAATCATCCCTGAAAGCTTTCAGGCTGCACCGAGGGCAGGGCGGGAGGCAGGGAAAGGAAAGGAGGCAGCTCCAGGGCTCCCAGGTTGTGGATTCCACAATAATGATCCTGGAACAGGAGCAGCCCGGATCGCTGCTGGGACAAATGGGTACACACAGGAAAGCGCTGAAGAAGTGCTGGGGGAGGAGTTAATGCGAATTAAAAAGGTTTAATGACAAAGGAGAGATTGAGGTTGTGGGTTGAGTCATCGCCTGCTCCAGATGCCGGCAGGATGGGGCAGGGACATGAACCCCACTGGTACAAACCCCTAAAAACCCTCCAGGTGTAAAAATAATGAAACTGAAAAAGAATAAATGTAAAAATAAGACAATAAAAATTAATAAAAATAGAAGGAATAAAAATAGAAAGAATAAAAATAACGAAAATACAGACATAAAAATAAAAAACTATAAAAATAATGAAAATAAGAACCAATGAAAATAAAAACCAATAAAAATAAAAAATAATAAAATTAAAATAATAAAATTAAAATAATGAAAATAAAAATAATGAAAATAAAAATAATGAAAATAAAAATAATGAAAATTTAAATAACACAAATAAAAACAATAAAAATAAAAAATAATACAAATAAAAATAATGAAAATAGAAACAATAAAAATAAAAAATAATAAAAATAGAAATAATGAAAATTAAAAATAATGAAAAATAAAAGCAGAAGGGTAAGTGGTGTTTAGCAATGAAAGAAGAAAATCTGAGGCCAGCAGATGCTGAGCAACCCACCTGCAATGGTGTAGAGCCCCGTGACCACCAGCATGAGGACAGTGGACAGGTAAAGGTCCCAGCCCAGGCAGACTTGCACGAAGAGAGCCCCCGAGTACAGATCTGTCTGTGTGTGGAAAAGGAAACGTGGAGCTGGGACAGGGGACAGGGGACACCCACCAGCCAAGGGCTGCTGTGAGAGTGACACTGCAGGGAAACCTGGAATGGGTTGGGTTGGGTTGGGTTGGAAGGGACCTTCAGGACCATCTCATTCACCCCCTGCCATGGCAGAGACACCTTCCACCATCCCAGGCTGCTCCAAGCCCCAGTGTCCAGCCTGGCCTTGGGCACTCCCAGGGATGGAGCAGCCACAGCTTCTCTGGGCACCCTGTGCCAGGGCCTCCCCACCCTCACAGGAAAGGATTTTCTTCCTTCTATCCAATCTAAATCTCTCCTCTTCTACTTTAAAACCATTCCCCCATGGCCCATCACTATCTGCCTGTATAAAAAAAAAAAAATAAAGGGTCTTCTTCTTTTTTAGAAGCCATTTAAATCCTGGAAAGCCACATTCAGGTCTCCATGGAGCCTTTTCTGACACCCTGTGGCACACAGCAGGACAATCCTGAACCCCAGTGTCCCAGGGGGTGGCTGTGTCACAAATCACCTTCCCCCAGCCCCAGGGAGCAGAGCAGGCAGCTCCAGCTGTCACTGTCCCCACGTGGGGGTGGTCACAGCCTGGTGGGAACAAGATCTAAAGCAGAGACTCAGAGCTGGGGCTGCTCCTTCACCAAAAGCCACCCTGTGAGGACAGGACCAGGCACAGCAACAGTGGCAGAGCCACCCCCACGCCTCCACCCAGAGCTGAGCTCAGCCATCCCCAGCGCTCAGCTGGGGCATCTTCACAAAAACCTTCTTTAGAGAAAGGGAATGAGGCCAGAAGGGGCAGGAAGAGGCAAGAGGAGCCGAGCCCACACCCTGGCCCCGAGCTGGGCCGGGTTCCCACAGCCAAGGCAGCGGCTCTGATTTGACATCTCCTCACACACCTCCCAGCAGCCTCCCCCTGCAGCAGGGCTGTCCTGCCCCGTCATGTGCGAGCAGTTCCTTGGGATTAGGAAGGTGCTGGGCAGGCGTTGTTCCTTTCCCATGTCAGCTCTGCCCTCCCTCTGCTCTGCCCCAGCTCATTCCCCCACAGAGCCGAGGATCAGCATCAGGCTGGGGCCATGCAGGATCATGAGATGTTAAATCCAAGGTTTGAGCTGCCCAGGAGGGCTCCACCAACCCAAAACCCAGGAGGGGAGCACAAATCCAGCTTCAGCATGACACAAAATCGTCCCCCAGAATCATCCCCCAGTAGCTGAGCCCACAACGTTAGACACAACCTCAGTCAAATCAAATCAAACCAGGCAGAAGAGCACTCACACCATGATCTTGAGGATCCCAATTCAGGGCCTCTTCCACAGCATCTGGGCCAGGCTTTACACCACAGTCATGCCTGGCATTCCCAAGGGAGGCTCTGTGTCCTCAGCTGCACTTGGGGTTGGCCGTGTGTCTGGGAGAGTCCTCGCCAGCACCAGGAAGGAACTCAGCCCTGGAATGACCTCTTGAAGAGGAACCAACCCATGGGCAGCCACGCCACGACCTCCACCAGTGGCTGCTCAAATATTTTCCCACTGCAAATGCAATCCAACCACCCTGAGCCTACAAGAGGACTCCTGAAGCCCTCACACAGCACAAGTTCCAGTGACAAGGCAGAAAATCCCCAACCAAGGGCCCTCAGCCACCTCCTCCCAACACAACCCGAAAGTGGGAACCCAAAACATTCTGAGCCTTCCTAGCCAAGCATCCCTGGTGTCTCCCAGAGCTCCTCACGTCCCTCAGAGGGATCCATCACTTGTCACACCAGGAAGTTTTTCACCCCCTGGTGTCCTCCCCCTTCTCCAACAACCCTTCCCCACAGCCCAGCTGGAAGACTGAGCCCTGGACAAGACATTTCATCATTGCTCCTGGTGGCTTTCTCAATGCTTAATCATTTCTGCAGTCGTCTGCAAATGAGTCAAAGCCTCTGCTATGAGGAAGCAGAGGTATCTCCACCTCCCTTCCTGCTAATTCTGCAAGGGTGGGAAAAAAATAAAAGCGCATGTGACCGAGGCATTAATAAGACATCCCCAATACAAAAACAAGCTAATTAAAACCAGGCATGACCTATTCATAAAATAAACCCTTTCAACCTCAAGAGGAGAGGAGAAGCCTTTGAAGTCAGGCTTCATAATCCAGAGAGATCCCTGCCTCCACCGGTGACCTCACTTGGAAACTTGTTCTTGCCCAACTGTCGCTAAAGCCTTCCCAATAAAAGCTGGCTTAGGAGACAGCTTGGCATTAACAATTGGAGAGGCCAGAACCTCGGTAGAACGAGTTACCCAGGCTACTGAGGAGTCTCCAGGGGCGCCTTGCCAAGCCTGGGACGCCTGTGCAGCTCCTCACATGTTCCCAGCTGGGTGGGACACCACCTCCCAGCAGGATTTTGGGCTGCTCTGCTGCAGCCTGCCAGGAAATGTGAGAGTTTGGGGTCCACCAAAAGGAGATTTCCAGGAGGGGAGGGTCTGGCATCCCCACTGCCAAAAGGAAGAGCTGAGAGAGCGGCACTGATGCTGTTGGGAGAAGGTGGATAAAAATCCATCTGTAAACACAACATCTGCAGGGAGAGGAGGCAGGAAAAGCCCAGATAATCCCGGGCTTTGAGGCGGCCCCCAGCAAGGAGCAAAGAAACCCCTCGGGACACAGCCCGGCCTAATTGCTGCGAGTTTCACACCTCCCTCCCACACTCCCCATTGCGGCCACCGCGGGGATGGGGACATCATGGGGACATCGCGGCCAGTTTGGCGACGCCCCGAGTGTCTGCAGACACTCATCCCAACCCAGCGCTGGAAACAGCCATTGTCTGTTGGTTTTACTGAGAATGGAGCCAGATGCCAAGATAATCCCCTTATTAGCCTGATTCCTCCTCTGTTGCATCCTGCCTGACTCAGAGATCAGAGAAAGCTCAGCAGACCAAAGAAAGGAAGGCACTGGCTGAGGAAAGGCTCGGGATGAGGAGTTTGGGAGTGCCCACGGAGCTGCAAACACGAGGCTGTGTGGAGAAGGGCCCGCAGAGACACAGAGGCTCCCGCTGGAGCAGGCACTGCTCAGGGGTCATCTGCAGGTTCATCTGGTGTGAGGCAAGAGCTGACACCACAACCACCTCCCAGGCTGAGAAGGAGCTTGTAGGACACCCATCCCTCCTGGGCAAAGCCATGGAGAGGCTGGAAACCAAGAATGTCCCCACGGGTTAGCAGGACATCCTTTGGTGAGAGATGAGGGGACGTGGGGGAATGCCTGGGAAGAGACTGAAAGTCAACCTGAAGCTACCTTGCTCCAAATTCAGACCAGCAAGAACAAATTAACGCAGCAGAAATCCTGTCCCAGCTTCCTTTCCTTTTTAAGGCCAGGAGGGATCTGTGTGAGCCCCACAGATCACAGACCCAGGGAGCACAGACACTCGTGCTCCAGCACATCCCGAGTCTTTGCTGGGAGCAGGAAGGAGCTGTGACACATCAGGGGAGTGAGTCTCAACAGCTTACTGGATATCAGGACAATCAGAGAATAATCCAGGTGTCACTGTCCAAACTTGCAAACTGAACCGGTGCTCCAAGAGCTCCCAAGATGATTTCAGGAATAATGCTGCGGGATTTTCAACACCACAGATGAGCAGGATATAAAGGATATCGGTTATAGGGAGGAATGCCCTCCAGCAGGACAGGGCATGGGTCTGTGGGGGGAAATACAGGGCACAGCAGCAGCCACAGAGCCACCAGTGCCACCTCTGCCACTCTGGAAGCCCTGAGGTTGTGGGGATGTCCGTGCCATGTCCCTGCAACCTGCCTGTTAAACCCAAAGCACGGTGCCTTGCCCAGGGTCAGAGAGCAGCTCAGGAGGGGGCGACAGGGCTCTCCTGAAGAATCCAGGGATTCTCAGGAATCCAGGAGCAGCTCTGGGCTCGGTCCCAGGCGGGTGCAGCCTCTCCCTTTGCATGAATCACTGAGGGATGTGCACAGACAGCCCGGTTTGGGGGCTGCTCCATCCTCCACATCCCTCGGAGGGACAGCCAGAGGATCCCCCCACAGCTCAGCCCGGGGCTGGGGCTGCAGAAACGCCGTGCAGGGAGCGATGGAGCATCCAGAGATGCAGAGCTGGTGAGCAGAGACAGAGGCTGAGCGCCCCTCCTGCCTCACACAGTGCTCGTGCTAAATCGCTTTTCTTGCAGCCAGCCACCTGCAAAAGCACTTTGCTTTTAGCCCCAGCAGAGCCCAGGTCAGATCCACCTGTTCCATCAGAGCAGGGCTGCTCCCTCAGGCAGGTTTTCTCTCCAGCTTTTTTCTGAGCTGTTTGCTCTTGATCTCTGTCTCGCTGTCTCCAGCCCCCCCAGGGCTGTCTGTGCCAGGCTCTCTCCTGCTTGTCCTAGACCTGGTATCACAGGCTCTTGAGCTGTTTTACCTCGGATAAACTCTTCCCGTGGTTAGCAGCGTGAGCAGAGGCTGCACACAGGGAGTTGTGAATGAGGTTAAAACGAGGGGAAAACGTCCCTGGAGAAGTGCCTGGAAATCAGGCACTTTCTGTACAGGCTTGAATATCTTGCAGCTGCAGCAGGGCTTCCTCTCCTCACAAAACCCGTGAGCCCCAAAGAAATGAATCCATTCCCAGTTCAGTGAATCCATTCCCAGTGCAATGAATCCATTCCCAGTTCAGTCCCCTTGGGAATGCTGGAAAGCATCGCTGCCAGAGCACAGAGACAAACCCTGGCAATGCAGCCCAACCTCTGAGCACATTTCACCCACAAATTCTGCTACAGGGCAATTTTGGGGATCCTGACACGCAGCCACACATTCCTCAGGACCCCCTGGAGAGGACCAGCACTGCTGGATCTGTGTTTGAACTCTTGGGATGCCACAGAGCATCTGCCCACAAATTCCCACTCTTTGTCCCACTCCTTCCCCTGTCCCAGCTGCTCTCCCCCAGTTTGTCTACACGAGATTTGAACCCAAAAATAACCTTCTGACAGCTGGAAATAAACCCTGGATTGGTCACAGAGTCGAAGGTGGGGCTACTCACCGAGATTTTGGTGAAGATGGAGAGCAGGAGCGACAGGCTGGAGAGGTACATGCGGATCCTCTCCCCTCCAAACCTCCGCTGGAGATACTCAGGGATTGTGACAATCTGCCAGGGAGGGAGAGCCATCACTGCCCTGTGCAGGCCCCATCCGTCCTGGGATGGTGCTGGGAGGGCAAGGGGACAGCTTTATTCCCAGAGCAGAATTCCTGGGAGCAGGGGACCTGTCCAAGGCTGTGCTCCAGGACAGCTGTACCTACCCCAGATGAGATGTAGACAGGCACGAACACCCAGGCCAGTGCCAGAAGAGCGTAAGTTGCCTGTTGGGAAGGAGAAACATGGCACAGACGGAAAAAAATGGGGGAAAAAAAGGATCCTGCTGCAGCTAGACACTGACTGCAGTCCTAGACCTGTCCCTGCTCCTGACCCTGCTCTGGGTCACCCTCAAGGGCACATTTATACCCAAAAATGGCTTCAGATGACAGGCACGGGGTCATGGTGGACACCCCTAGCACCTCTCCCAGCAGGAACCTCTTCCCTCATCCCTTCATCTCCTGAGTGGACATTTCCACTTTCCATTTCCAACTCCTCGAGCACCACACAAGCCAAATGCCATTTTTTTTTCTCCTACAGGACCCAAGGACTTTGGATACAACGTGTGGGGAAGCAGGGAATGGGTGACCTATTCACTCATGTCCCTGTTAGGACCTGCAGGGGCTGGATTAGGAACTCGGCTCCAAAACGTCCTTTCCCCTGAGCACGTGGAGCTGAGCTGAGCTGACTCCAACCTCCCCGCAGGACACTGGAGAAAGCTGAGTTAGCAGGGCTGTGCTAATTACCCCCCTGCGCGGCTCCTCCCAAACCTTTCGAGCCTGTGAAATGGCCCATCTGCCGCGACAGAACTCATCGCCTTAATCACACGACACAATTCTTACATTCCACTCGAAGCCGGCGACAGCGATTCCCCCGGCAGCGCCGGTCCCGGCCAGGCCGAGGAAGAGCCCGGAGCCTTCGCTGCTGGCGAAGAGAGAGGCGCCGATCTGCGGGGAGCAGAGGAGGAGCTGCAGGTGCTCGCAGGTGCCCCAACGCCGGCTCCCTCCCCGCGGCTTGGCACGGCTGCCCTGCCAGCTGGACCAGCTCTGGTGCTTCCCCAGGGGATAACGCAGGAAAAGGAGGTGGAAAAAATGAGGTCTGAACTGGAGCAACAGGGCACGGGTGTCACCATGGCTTTGAAAAGTGTGGCCAAAGAGCGCCCACGTGGGATGAGGGATGTGTGTGTATTTAGCAAGAAAATCCCTTAATAGAAAAAATTCAGGTAGCTGAGCGTGATGTTCTCACAGCCCAGCTCATTCCTGGTGGGTTTGGGATTGACTTTCTTATCTCCAGGAGGATGAGGAGCCACACGTTGCTGTGTTTGCCACAGTGGAGGTGGCCCTGTGCAAGGGAAGGATCTCCAGCCGGTTTGTCAAGATCAGACAGAAATAAGAGGGAAAAAAAAAAGAAACTTGGGCCAGCCATGGTTTGTTGGAGTCAGCAGGAGCACGCAGGAATGGTGGAGATGGATGTTTGGCTTCACAGATCCCTCCCCAAGTGCAGAGCAGCCTGTAGGGAGCCCCAACAAACTCCAGCATCCTCTGAGCAACGAGAAGGGAAAAGCAGCTCCGAGGACATCAGTTCTGGCAGGAGGAGGTGGACAGGGTGGGGGAGAGCAGGGAGGGAATTCAGTGTGGCAGTGGTGCTGATGTCCCCGTGCCCAGGGTGACACAAGAGGGACAGAGGTCTGTCTGTACTTACTGGCCACCAGGCCATGTCCCTCCCAGCAAGGAAGTAGCCGCTGACGGTGTTCCTGTTCGCCCTGCAGGAAGACTGGGAGGAGGAAAGATCAGCACAGGGCACCCTCTCCCTAAAAACCCAGACAAGTCACCAGGACCCAGGTCTGCCAGACAAGAAGCCAAGAGACAGGAGACTCGATAATTAATGGGAGCTCTGCAACTCCAGCTTAATTACACAAAAGGGTGGCTGCACCCCAGGTACCTGGAGCCATGAATAGCAAAGGAAGCACCTGGAGAGGGGGAAGCAGGGAGGATGTGCCTGTCCCAGTGCCATCCCTGGCAGACAGGTTGGCTAATAGGACCCAGCTTCGGCCAGGATTTTTCTGCAAGGCAGAATAAATGCAATTGGAGAGTTTTTAATCTCGAATTGCTGTAGCTGATGGTTGTTGCTGTTATCAGGGCTGTTATCAGGGCTGTTATCAGGGCATTTGGCTCAACACCCTGTAATAGGCAAGGGGCAGAGCTGCTCACACCCAGCAGACACAGGCTGGGGGAGAAATGGTTAATTGGCTAATTCTGTGGTTAATTCCATGGTTTATTCCACCTTGCTCCCAGGCTCCAGGAGCCTTTCCATAGGGGGTGAAAGGGGCAGAGGATTTACACAAAACAGAGCAAGTCACAGAATCCCAGAATGGTTTGGGTTGGGATGGATCTTAAAGCTCTTCTTGTTCCAAACCCCTTCCACTATCCCAGGCTGCTCCAAGTCCCGTCCAGCCTGGTCTTGGACACTCCCTGGGATCCAGGGGCAGCCACAGCTTCTCTGGGAATCTGTGCCAGGGCCTCACCACCCTCCAGAGGAAGATTTCTTCCCAATATCCCATCTAAACCTGCCCTCTGGCAGTGGGAAGCCATTTCTCTTTGTCCTGTCACTCCAGGACCTTGTCCCAAGTCCTTCTCCAGCTCTCCTGGAGCCCCTTTAGGCACTGGAAGGGGTTTAAGGTATCCCCAGACCTCTCTCTTCTCCAGGTGAACACCCCCAGCTCTCCCAGCCTGGCTCCACACAGCACAACAGCCAAAATACACAAGTGAAAACTACAAGAAAATAATAAAGGCATTCAAAAAAATTCCACGCAGAAAAAGTCAGCCCTGAAAAGAAAACCTATTCAAAGAAGAAAGCAGAAAGGAACAAAAGACTCTTACCCATATTCCCACAGCAACGTTTAAGGAAAAATAAACCACTACAACAACAAGGTCAGCAACGCTGAACTGCTGAGAGGGGGGAACAGATCCAGCAGTGGAATTGAGCTCCATCATTCCTCTGCCTCCTTCTTCATCCTCAGCCTCACAGGGACAGTCACTCAATCAGTAACTCGTTAGCAGCCTGAGGGCATTTATCATTAAACAGCCCAGCAGCAGGAATTGTGCTTCCAAAGGTGCCTGGGTGGGCAGCCTGGCCTCCACTGCCTCCCACCCCTCTCCACTCCCCAGGGAGCCAAAACTGCTTGGTTTTGGTGGCTCACAAATGAGCGGGGTTGAAAAACATCTGAGTGATGCCTCATGTGTTTCCCTCCCTTTCCACCACCCCAATGCTGTGAATGGCCAAAGGACCTGAAGTCCAGCCTTATGGATGCAGTTTGCTCCCAAATCCCTGAGCCCTCATCAGTATCATAATGGCACTGCATGAAATCAGGCAAAGTTGGAGGTTTTCTATGTTTTATGTGAATGTTTGAGGTGGAGCCTGGCACAGCAGTGAGGGCTGACCAGGAGGAGCCCCCTCAGATGAGATCACAGAATTATGGAATCAATTGGCCTGGAAAAGTTCTCCAAGATCATTGAGTCCATCCATTAATCCAGCACCCCCACTAAAGCACATCCCCAAGTGCCACATCTACACTGCTTTTAAATCCCCAGTGATTCCACCACTGCCCTGGGCAGCTTGTTCCAATGCCTCACAACCCTTTCCATGAAATTTTTCCTAATATCCTACCTAACCTCTCCTTGAGGTTGGTTCCCCTTGCTCTGTCACTTGTTAATGGGGAGAAAAGACCAACCCCCACCTAGCTGCACCCTTCTGTCAGGGAGTTGTGAAGAGAGGAAGGCAACGAGACAGGCCCAGGAAACCACCTCAGAATTCAGGTTTTTGGGTATTTAGCCATCAGTTTGCTGTGCTGGACGCTTGTCTGGCTCATTCCCAAGTGGCAGCACGCTTCCACAAGGTCTCATTAATAAACACAGAGCAGTTAATAAGCCCATCACTGAGTCAGGTCAGCGTTTCTCCTCTCTTTGAAGGAGCCGCAGCAGCAGCAGCGAGCAGCTCTGCACACCCAGAGAGGCACGGACCTTCCCCCTCAGTGCTCAGCTGGAATTTGACCTGCATTAACACATCCAAAGTACCCACACGTGTCAATAAGTCAGCCTGGTGTATCCATTAACGTTAAGGAAAGCACCTGGTTTCATCCTCTAAAGTCAATGAACCCTCCAAAGTCCTTGGAAGTTTGTCTCCAACATAGAAACGGTGTCAACAAAGGTTAATTTTCGCTTCTGAACACGCCAAAAGCTTTATACTCATTTGTAGGACATGATGGAAAGATTAAACCAAACAACCTCTAAATGCTCATCAATTCCACCACTGTTTTCTCTGCAACAGGTGAGGAACTTGGGAGTCTCTGGGGCTGGGAGCTGCCTGGCAGCCAGCCGGCCATTCCACCCACACCTGCCCAAGGAGGGTTTGGAAAACAACCCTGGACAAGTTCAGCTCTGCTCTATGGTGCGTTTTTTAGCTCATCCAGACACTCAGGGCAGGCAAGAATCCTCAAAATAAACCCCCCAGTTTACCTGTGGTGAGCTGATTTGGATTTTACCAGCTGGAACCTACACCTCTCACAATATTCTCAAGTCAAAGAATCACAGAATGGTTTGGGTTGGGAGGGATCATCTCGTTCCAAAACCTTGCCATGGGCAGGGACACCTTCCACTGTCCCAGGTTTCTCCAAGCTCCATCCAACCTGGCCTGGGACACTTCCAGAGATGTGCCATGGTCTGAACAAGTCCCTGCCATATATAAGGACACCCAGTTTAGAAGACAAAGGACAAGCACATGAACATTTTTAGAAAGCTCACACAAAACAAATCTTTATTCTTTGTCGCAGAAAATAAATACAGGTGCATATTCCATATGCTTTTCTATAAAAGCACTCCTACAAAATCACTGAACTGCATACAACAGTACAACCTTTTTGGCTTTTTTTAAAATGCAAGTATTATACAGTCACTTCATTTTGTTATCATTTAAAGCACTTGTAGCAAGCAGCTTTGGAGAAGGAATGCTTAATTTAGAAGCCAAATTCTTGCCTCAAGTGTTTTGTGGGATTTTTCCATCGTGTATAGTGCAACTAACCTAAAAGCAACTAGAACAGTTTTCTGTAAAATGTTTATTCCCACCCACCCCTGCCCAAAAAACCCTGCAAAGGGAAAAAAAAAAAGGTCTTAAAAACTGTTCTACCTTGATACTTAAACCAAGAGAAAACAAGAAGTGGCTCAATGGAAATATTAAGGTAAGCACGATGCTTCACAGCTCATTGTCTGTTCAATTCCAGTTTGGCCCGGGGTGTTTCTTTATGGAAGAAGCTTTAATCATCCACTCCTATATTCCTGAAAAGGTAGGACATGGACTCCCCATTGTGGATCCTGCGAATGGCCTCTGACAGGATCATGCTGATATCCACAGTCTTGATTTTAGGGCACTGGAGTTTTTGTATTTCGTGTGGAATTGTGTTTGTAACGACCACCTAGAGGAAGAAAAAGTGATCAGGAAAACGTAATTCTGTTAGGTTTTCCACCTTTTATACTGGAAGTGTGAAAGGGAGTTTTGCAGATGCCACAAAACCACCCTGGCTGACAAAACAACATTTTACATTACTGTCAGGGTCACAATCTTAGGAGAAGTCATGTGTTGCCACAGATTTCATGTATCCATGGATACCAATGGCACTGACCCTCCTTCCTTTCATTCATTCTGCCACACAGATCCAGAGGAAGGCATAAAACATCCCACCCACTGAAGGGAAAGGTGTGCAGATACTGACAGTCCAGCATCTCACCTCTTCCCACGTTTCCCACTTCTAGAATTTAAAGCCATGTGGATGTTAATATTCCAGCACACAATTCCACAGTAAGAAATCCTGAACCCAGGAGCCTCCCATCTAAATCCTTAATGCCAGCATATGTCAATAATCAAATCAGGAGGAAACTGCTTGTTTAGAAAAACCCCAGATCATTTGATCAGAGCTCAGACTCCACACTCACTTCATCAATGGCAGACTCCTCGATCAGCCGGGGAGCGTCTGAGGACAGCAGGCCATGGGTGGCCATGACAAAGATCTTGTAGGCCCCTCTCTCCTTGAGGGTCTCAGCTGCAGCCAGAAAGGTGTCAACGTCATCTATGATGTCATCCTGCCAAAAATCCCACAGTCACTGAGGGGTCACCACATCAGACAGACCAACACAGCACATGCCACTGACAGCACAGCTTTACCAAGTGTAACGAACCCCAAACTATCAGAAAATTGTCCTTCTCCTTGACAAACCCAGAGGTTACACCCAGCTTTAGAGAAATTATGAGTGCATCAAGGAATCACAGAATGGCCTGGGGTGGAAGGGACCTTAAAGATCATCTCATTCCAGCCCCTGCCATGGGCAGGGATACTTTCCATTAGACCTGGTTGCACACAGAGCTGGCCTTGAACACTTCTAGGGATGGGGCAGCCACAGCTCATCCTTCCAGGGAAAAATGTCCATTGTATCCAAATGTCCTTATATCCAATCTAACCCTACTCTCCTGTAAGTTTGAAGCCAGTCTCCCTCATCTTGTCACTCCAGGCCCTTATAAAAAGTCTCTCCATCTTTCTTGCAGGCTCTCTTCAGGTAGTGGAAAGCCACAATTAGGTCACCCTGGATCCTTCTCTTTCCCAGCTCTCTGAACAATCCCAGTTCTCTCAGCCTTTCCTCATAGCAGAGCTGCTCCATTCCTCTGATCACCTTGGTGGCCTCCTCCAGACTTGTTCCAACAAGTCCATGTCCATCACCTCAGCTTCACTGGCATTTCTACACTCCCCAGCAGGAACAGGGTGATTCTCCCCTCCTGTGGTGTGCACACAACACCCGAACCTCCTCTCCTTCAGGTGAGCACTGAACAGAATTCCACCTGCTCTGCTCAAGCAAACAAGGTCCCAGTGCTGCTTTTCAGAGAGGATCCCTTCACAGCTCCCAGAGTGTGCTCAGTGCTGTCCCATCCTATCAGAAGTCCACCAGCAACCAAGGTTTAGTGGCTGATACAGAACAGCTACTTGATTTCTGCAACTTTAACGTGTTTAGTATGATTTATGAGAAATGATGGCATCTCACTTACCACAATGATAGCTATTCTTCCTCCTACATCTCCAACAACTGTGATGGGTGGCTTTTCCTTGGGAATCAGCACTGATTAACAGCAAATGTTTTTAGAGGGGTAGAAAGGAGAAAGAAAAGAAAAAGTTTATATAATTTACTTCAAGTATAGAAATGTCTAATGGGTCACCACTATTAGAGACATGAAGCAGCAACTATTTCAACAGCATTAGTGAGAGAACCAGCAGGATGCCAATACATAAATAAACTTTTAAGCTTAATTAAAATATTAACTATATTAATTTATACCTGAATTATTTACCAATTAATTCTTCATTTCAGCACAGAAACAGAATGGCTTGCAGACACAACCAGTTCAGTCACCCATTGACACCCAAGCTGGGTTTATGCACAGCAGTTTAGGTCACATCCACATTCAAGCAAGAAGGAATTATATTCTCCCTGTTGCCCTGATTTTTTCAGTGTACTGTGTTTATGCTTTGTAGTAAAAGTTCTCATAGGTTTTGTGTAAATATAGTCCACGTTTATGGAACCAGCCAAAGATGGTTTTGTACTTTTGGGATTGTTTTTCATTCCTTTTTCTAAGGCAGAGAAAGTGATGGACTGTGTTCCTAACCTATAGAATGGAGAGGTGGCAACCTCATTGTCCAATCCATGATTATCTATGTAAAGATATATAAATGAAAGAATAAAGAGAGGCAGAGCTCTTCTTCTCTCTGGCCTGGCCTTAGTGACACTGAGAGTGACCTGATTCTTTCGTGTCCGACCGTGCGACATCTCCCCGCTAAGAAAGATGATTTTTTTTTTTCTCTGTGAAGAACCACAATCCCTAAACCCACGAGAACAGCAGGGAACACTTTCCCACACACACTTACTTACTGGGGATCTCCAGGCTGGGGTGGATAGCAGCTACGTATTTGGCTGTGGGAGGGGAGTGCCGCCCATCCACCATGTCAGACTCGGCATCCTGAGCTTCCCCGTGGATCACGGCGATTCCCAACCGCAAGCGCTCAGCGAACGACTGTGCCCTGCAGGGGAAGGGTTAAAAGAAGCCAGAGAGAGGTTAAATTGAAAATAGTTTGTGTAGGTACAGTCCTAATTAATTTTCATTTTATTTCTGGTGTTTCAAAGGGAAGTCAAATGATCCTAGAATTTGAGGAGAATTCACGGAAGGAATCGGTTGCCCCTCAGGATCCTGTTTTTATCAGGTTTGTTAAAGTCAGAGTAACCTTCAAAGTGCCCACGTGGGCCTTAAAGCAAGAGGATAAATTCTGCAAGTCTCAAAATGCTGAGTACTCCCTTCTGCTTTGCCCAACAGCCAAAATAACACTTCCCAGCCTTCAGCATCCTTGGGACCCCACGCTTTAGCAGGACACATCTAACAGTAACCAAAAACTGCCTCGATGTCTGGATTGTCTACACTTAATAGGAAAAAAATATTCACATGAAAAGAGAAAACAAGTGTTCACCTATTTATTTTAGTACTAAATAAAGACAATATCCCTGACCTGCTGACACAGAACCTAAGATACCCTATGGAAAAGGAGATCCAGACGATCATTTGGCCTGAAAAACCACACTTGGAGTTGAACAGCTTGGATTTTTTAATTAGCTGACATGAAGTTCCTTCCCAGTGCAGTATTTCTTCAACTAAAATTAGAAATTTCTGTAAAGAAGTGTAAGGTTAGCTGGGGGAGCGGGAAAAGCAGAGAGCCAGGAAAATAGGAATTTGTATCCCAGATATTGGAAGCAGCAAATACAAATCATCCCATCCAGCCCTCCTTATTCTGCACACCCAAGGGTTTGGGGATCTGCCTAAGTCACCCATCCAAGTCTCCTCTGGTCCAAGCAGCCCAGCAGATCCAGAGTGATTCACTCTGCTCTAACATCAGCACCTCAGACCTGTGCCTGAATCACCTCCTCTGTCCTTAAGCCTTATTTCACTATCCAGACAATCCAAAGTCCAGAGAATCATTTGCCCATCGTAATACTCAGTTAATTAAAAACGAAGAATCTTCCACCCTGTGGTTATCACACAGTTATAATATTTTTGCAAGTAGTTAATTACAGTTAATTATTATTCCAAACAATAAGTTATGACTTCGCAGGCATAATCCTATCAATAAAACCATAATAATTACCCTAAAATGCAATATTAAACTGAATGAAGTTCAAAGTTAACAGCCAAATGATTTATTAATTTTCCAGTGAGCTCAGAAACCACAGAGACATTCTGAACTTCACCACGCAAGGGTTCTTTTTCACAAGCAGGCATTCATCAAAAGTATTTTCCTAGATTGTTTTCAGTCTGGATTAGGCTGAAACATTCAATCATCCTTCTCTCAATACAATGTAACTCCTCAAATATGCTCCTTAAATACTCATAGGAACATGTGAAGAAGCTAAACCATACAATTCTGGGATCCTCTCCTCCACAAATCACTGTGCAATGTGCAACTCATCTGTTTGCTGGCATTGACAATTACTGGATAAGCATTAAAATGCTGCAACAAACACCTGCCTCCACCCAAGAGGCAATACTGACACCGTGGAAAAGAAATGGAAAGGAAATAAATGTGAAATTACCTGGCCAAAACCAAAGAAATCACAAAAAGTACTGTTGGAGAAAAAGATGACAAAAGGTGATTTGCTCCATAAAACAACGAAAACACGGAGTGTCACAATTTGTTGGCATGAAAGTCTAAATAACTTTTCAACAAACTCTTGGTTTGTCACCACAGCAAATACAGCATCTTTTAAACCATCATCCAGCTCTTGCTGCACCTGCTGACAGCACTGTAATTCCAGAGTTCAGGAACAGTCAACTAAAAAGCTTCATGGATTAAGAAGAGTCATTCAAGCACCAAAGACTTCACAATCACAATCATCTCAAACAGCAAACCCAGTTTCACCATCTGTATTTAGGATCTGATCAACCACATTCTTAGTTATGCCCATGGTAAGAAACTCATCTGGATGAATGGCATTACACTTCCAGCCTCTTTTCCTCCTTTACAGCAGGAGATTTATGAAGTAAATACCCACAAATATAACACGATTAAAAACCTTCTTTATCATAAGCACTGCACTGATTTAACCCATCCTTCTGTATGCTTTTTTTACTCTCCTTAGATTCCAGTGATGATGGAAAATCTACACAGCTGACAGAGAATTGGGAGGGGTGTGAAGGCTGCATCTTCTGATTATTGTTTATTTGTCCTTCAGTTGATCCTAAGAACAAAATCCCGACAGGTTTCCTGCTCTAAGGCAAGAGAGCAGATCTTACCCACCTCTTTGCAGACGCAGGAGATTTGGCCACAATTACAGCATTCCTGTAGTCTGGTATCTGTAGTAAATAACAGATAGCAATGTCCACTTCATATCTTTAGACAAATTTCAACTCAGCAAGAATCAGAGAACTTTATTTCGCCAGATTTTAAGCATTGAACATTTTACCTAAGAAAGCAACTTCAAAAATCCACGGTACGTGATGAGGGTTGACAGCTCAGAACAAAGAGATATTTAGAAAATTCAGATAGTAACTTCAAACTGTACCTTTCATAAACCC
Source organism: Eopsaltria australis (assembly GCA_034509425.1). Lineage (NCBI taxonomy): Eukaryota > Metazoa > Chordata > Aves > Passeriformes > Petroicidae > Eopsaltria > Eopsaltria australis. Next base: position 32,652 of record JAVTVJ010001970.1, on the reverse strand, counting down.
CATTTGATAGTACAGATAACAGAAAAGCAACTGCTTTAGGACATCAGGCTTACACCCACAAGTATTAAAAGAAACAGGAAACCATCAAAATTGAAGTTTCCTGTTCGACTTAAATTGTCTTTAATCACTAAAAATCAGCATTTTACAACTTCCTATTGCTTTAAAGAGTACCCCAAGGAAAGTCACGCCTCTCCATCACATCATGCTGACTCTTTCTAGGGACCATCAGAAGGGGTAAAACTTCCACAGTCCTGTGGCACAGTCTCACAACAAACTCTTCTATGCAGATCAGCACGAGGAGATGCTGCTGCAAAAGCTGACAGCACCACAAGGATGAGGCCAGGAAGTCTGGGTTTCCCTCTGAGGTCTCACAGGTGCTTCAGTCAGGCTTCACAAGCACAGTCTGCTCCTGAGTTTGCTGCCCCTGTCCTGTTCTCATCCTGGTTTTTCACTCCACACTCCTGTTCCCTGTTTAACCAGCACTTTAGTCCTCATCTCTCAAAAGTCTCTTAACCTCATCTCCATTTTCCCTGCAAACAGTGACTCCACATCAGACTCATCTTGCTGGTCTGTACCTTCCCAAGCATTCCACCACTCACACTTCCAGTCCTCCTTTCCAGCACCAACTCTGCACTCCCTCTGGTATCTCACCTTACCCCACTCCTTGCAAACTCAGCCTTTTCCTTCACTGTGCTGCCCTGGGATGATCCATTTATGGAGAGCAGCTTAAAGACAACCTGTCCATCCTTCTGTCCAAAAACCACAGTCCTACAGAGCAGGTCCAGCCCTCAGAATCCCAGTGTTAAGGGACAGAAGATTGCTCACTAAATACCTGCAAATTGATCTGTTAGGGATGTGATTTCACAGACCCTGTCATGCAGCTCACTACCTTGCTGGAAAGATGTCAAATACCCATTCCAGAGCACAGAAACACTTGGGGTTTCTGCAAACACAGGCAAGGGAAGTTCTTCCACAATCATATCCACAAACATACAAACTGCACTGGCTGAATACTTCCAAAAGCCCTACCTGAAATGGGAACGGGAAGGAAAAACTAAGTTCTGAATTTGGGCAAGGGCTCAACTAACAGAAAATAAGAAATTTTCTGAGGACATCAGGCAACATTAATAATCCACAATGTTAGTAACTCCACCTATAAACTGGGAATTCAGCATGTTCTGTCCTTTCCAAACACTGAGTTATACAAGAGGCTACAAAGATTAGCATGACGGAAGGTATGGACAAGGCAGGGCCTGTCACTCGACAGAACAAAGGCTTTGATCTTGTTCAGACACCATTGCCTCATTTTTCCCCTGCCAAATTACTAAATTTGTTCTCAGCTCTTCAAAAATGAAGTCAGGAAAGCAGAAATGTCATCCCCAAGACACCGAGGTGTCAACAAGTGCATGTAACAAAGGGCTACGTCACTCTGGGATTAACACGTGCGCAAAGGGAAGGGAAGCCACCCAAGCATCCAACGTTTGTCAAGGAAACAGAGGAAAACACCACATTTTCATATCCCAGGTGTTTCACTGACTGGACTGTCTTCATCCCAGAACACCATGCAATTCTCTTCACACTTAGGCATAAATTTCCAACAGGGAACAACTACAAGCCCTCGTCCTCTTAACTTTCAGTGAAATGCTTTTTAAGTGACTCTCATTCTTATCAAACCAGACTCCATTTCATGCTCCTCAGTACAAGCCATCGTGACTCCCAAAGCTTTGAAAGCTCTGGCATTCCCAGTGTGGGACATCCAGCAAGAGCTGTGGCCACCAGGACCTTGAGGTGAGTACTAAACTCCTTCTGAGCAGCAAAAGATCAAGGTTTTAAGCACAGATACTATAAATGATCTGGCTGGTGAAGGTACTAATCAGTACAGATCCCATGTGATCAGATCTGTTCAGTTAACTCTGGTTTCAGAAAATCCCCTCATGGGTGAAGCAGAGGGATGAAGAACTGAAAGGATCTTTCAAGACTTCTCTACACATCCTTCAGACCTCTACAAATGGTCATTTGTTAGAGTGCACAGCAGTGCCAGACTCAAAGCTGCACCACTTCTGTGTAAACCATTAAAAGCTCAGGAATCAGGATGTGCTTCAGGACCAAATCAGGACCACAATCTTGTTATATAAAACCACACTTTTAAGCAACATATAAAGGTACAACTTATCCTGTGTCTGTGTATTTGGTTTTCCACTTTTGTTCTTTTTTTTTTTTAAGTTAGGAATTGTTTACAATGTGCAACACTTCTCTCCTGGAACACAAGACTGTGGCAAAGCCAGAGCCTGGACTTTTGTTCTGCCATCCTCTTTGACTCTATTACCAAATGAAATGATAATGAGGGATTCAAACGGTAACTGATTCCCCAAACAGATTTTAACACTATCATAACAAAATCATGTTGGTTTGGGTTTCTTTAAGGGGGTGGGGTGGGGTGTGTTTTGTTTTTTAAATTGAGGCATTGCTATCTCTATAAAAAGAAATAGCTTGGATTCAAAAGCAAGAGTGAGCTAAACCTTTTCTCTCAGCAGGAAGAAAGCACTTGCTTTATTCCAAATTACCATTAGTCAGAGGCTTAATGTGCATCTTATACCTACAATTATCATTTGCACAGTTTGTACAGGCGAATCTACCAGTAGCACTTCTCAAAACCCTTATAAAAATAAGATGGAGAAATGGAGGCACTGAACATCCCAAGTTAAGCTCCTCAAGTCAAGACACGTAGTCTGAGCAAACAGAGGGTGAGATTTCCACCCACCAGCCTCACTTTCAGAGCACAATCAATAGGCTCTCTCATAGTTTACAACTTCCAAAGTGGTTCTTATTATGTGATTTAAATTTATACCCACACAAGCAGCCCATCCTATAAATGTCAAGGAAACTGGAAATAGGAAAGGGACATCAAGAGCAAGGAAATTCTAATTTTTTTTTCAGAGTTAGGGGAATATAGCTAAGAAAAAACCAGTATTGTTGCATGGGTAAGAAAACATCAGCTCTTCATGAAAGCAAAAGTTAAACATGTGGGGAAGAGAAGAACCAACAGCTCCTAACACCCTACCCCAACATGACCCTTCCCCCCTTAAAATTCAGTTTGAAGAGTTAATCTTTTCAGAGGGATTTGTTTGAGATGTCCTGAGACACGACAAGAATTTAAAAAACCAACTGTAATAACAGGCCTTCCTCACCTCTTCTTGGATGTACTGGAGTAGAAATGGGGATGCTCTCAAGTTATCAACTGGAATATTGAAGAAGCCCTGAATTTCCTTCTGATGTAGATCCATGGTAATAAGATGAGTTAGTCCTTTAAAACAGAATAATAAAGACATACAGAGAAGCACTTCAAGAACAGTAAGAGGACACTTTATTATTCTAAGTTTCACTGCAGTTTGCCCAGCAAGTCTCTAAGCTGCCTGAGAACACTAAGTGAAAGTACATAATAAATTAATTTTAGTCCCTCTTAAGCCCACTGGCATTAACATGTTCTGAGACTTCTACATTGACTTTTTTAAAAGAACACTGCACATAACTGACTCTGCAGTGCCACACTGAGGCAGGCAAGATCCTTCTCCACTGGACACGGGACAAAATGGAAGCGCTGATTTGTCCTGTGTCACACAGCAACGCTCATTAGAGTTCTGAACTCCGGAAAAAATGGGCCCAGCTCCTCATCAAAAACCACTGCTCTCAAAATAACAACCCAGATCACACAGTTTGTTAGAACTGCCTGCTTTTTCCCAGGGATGGGAGTGAAAGGAAAGGAGTAGAAAATGTGTTGAAGGCTGTGAAAATGAATAATCTCATTCTCCCACATGGTCTCAGCTGTAAAGGACAAAGTGCATTCATCCCACAAGTAAAAAACAGACAGAAATGACAAGGCACAACTGTTCCAGACTGTGAGAAAGGCAAAGGATGGCATTCTGAGAGGTGGATACCACAGCCCAAAGCAGCTCAGCCCAGCAGACTCCTTTTGGCACCTCAGTACAATTCAATTGTAAAACAGTTGTATCAAACCCGGGTTTTTTATGAACTCATCATTTGGAAACATTTCCAATTACATTCTCCTTTTTACGTAGGTTTTAAACACATGAAAAGCTTGGCAGTTATTTTTAAACAGAGTCCAAATTTGTGTACAGATCTCTCTAAACCTGGAAGCCAACAGTAGGAGCCCCCCTTGCCCTGATTATTTACAGCCAGCCACATTCTTACCAGCTTTGCACATCATCGAGGCCAGCAATTTAGAGACAATGGAGCCCCTTTTCCTCATCTTGCACTGTTTGCTGTAGGGGAAGTAGGGAATCACTCCAATAATGCTTTTGGCACAGGAGGTTTTGCATGCATACACCATGATCAGGAGCTCCATGATCGTGGTGTTCACATCCCTGCAACGACAAACATCTGCTTCTGTAGCTGGTGCAGAAAAATCCCCTATTCAACACAGCTCTGCCACCCACTCCAGGGATTTCATACCGAAGAATTCAGCTGTGCCCCTCAGAATGACAACTGCCCTGGACCCAGCATTTTCATTTGAACCAGAATTACACTTCTCTATCTTTCCTTTTTTTGCTATTTTGGACAATTCAGCAGTTTTTCTTATACCAGGTTGCTGTAACAAAGTAGTTCATTATTCATCTCCAATATCACTTTTTCCATATAGATTTTTAAAGAAAAAGTAATATATTACAACATATTCCTCTATTGTTCAAGCCAACAACAGGCTGAATATTTAACAATTAGCACCTATTCTCTGCCCTAAATGATGAGATTTATAAAAATAAAGAGATGGAGAGGGCACTTTTTTTTAGAGAACTGGTCATCAACTAAGACCTACTACTTCTGCTGCCATTAAAAGAAGTCTTAGCATTTGTAAAGTTCTTTTCACATAAAATTAAAGACTTTCTGAATCACAGGACACATTGCCCAGGAAACGTCCCTCCTACATCTAGAACTTTGGGATGGTGCTAGAGATAGGGAGCTGAAAAGAAGAATTTGAAGAGAATGACAATAAGCAAAAGAATGCACTTAGGGAAGGAATGCAGAGACCAAGGGGAAGGTTTTATTGATATATTCACTAAAAATTAAAACCATAGAAGTTAGCTGATGCCAAACTTGTCTTTGTGTACGCATTAAAAAAAACCCCAAAACCAACAGCAACCCCCCCCCAAAGAAAAGCCTCTGTCTACTTGATCTAAGCTTCTTCCACTGCATCACAAACATAAAAGGTGATTAAAAATGAAAACTAGAAGCATTTCTATGGACAGCCCACATCAAATTAAACAGGGGCATTAAACAGTTACTCACTTTGAAACTGTCTGGATGATAAATACATCCTTTCCTCTCACAGACTCCTGGATCTGCACTCGTGTTTCTGCCAAGAAGAGGGAGATGGAATATTTGCAAGAGCAAAACTCTTCAGAGTCTAAGGAAAGGGGAATCAATACGCACAAATCAGTGCCAGGGACATTTCCAGTTTGTTAATTAAATGCTCACCTCTGTTTGCCTCTTGATAAACCTGGACCTTCCCCATCTCAACTCCCAAGCGCCTGTGGGAACAGGAAAAAGGCAGAAGTCAGTAAGGGGAGAGGAAGGACAAAACAAATGTAAATCCCATAAAACGCTATAGTTACTGGAAAGGCTGCATTCCATGGGAGAAAACCAAAGCAAGAAAATCCCAAAGCACAAAACCAGTAATTACAGTGAACATATCTTTCAAAAGCACCTAAAACTTCCAAAAGCTGAACTGCAGACTATGCTAAACTTATTTTCCAGTCAAGCTCAGAGCAAGCAGCAGGAAAAAAAAAGCTGGAATATTAAATCCTGTAACATTTTCTAATTTTTAATATATTTCCTGCCCTATATATATATATATATATACACATGGCAACATACATGTGCACAATACTTAAAATAGTGCTTTTAAATCATTCTTCTCCATAGAAAAATGTCAATGCAGAGTGAAGAGGAAAGGGTAGCAAGCACTATTTTATGGATAATGGAGAATAGTATCTGCTGTATTTATTCCACATCAATATTAGCAGAGATCCCCAGCACTACAAAAAAAGAGACCAGAGTGTGCTCTGCACTCAGGCCCAAATTCCTGAGTTCCTCTGCACTCCCCTTTCTCCTCCTATCACACCTAATTTTGGGTAAATAAGCCTCTGGAAGAAATCCATCCTGTCCAACATTCCCAATAATATTATGCATCCCAATTAGAAAAGTAAAAATTCATTTAAGTCCTAAGAGTTCTACTGAAGCTATTCATGGATTTAAACTAAAGACATGTTCCCATCCAAAATACACAGAGAACAGGAGGGATGCAGCTTTCCTGCCTTAAAAAACCCCATTACAAGGAGTAAGAAAACTTCTGCCATGATGATCTAACACTACCCAAACATTCATTATCCCACATGTTTCCTATAAAATGCTGCAGCCAATCACAACCTACCACAGAACAATTCAAACACAAGTTACTCTCTTTGTTATTGAGCTGTTGAAATACATTCTGCAGCAGAGCACACTCCATATTCCTGCAAACCATGGCAGTTTTCCCATGTAACTTCCCTTAAATAGGGAAATCAAGTTGCCAGTAAACAAATCCCATCAGAATAACCCCAAGATTCCCTGCGGACTTTACTTACTCAGCAATCCTCCTGGACAGTTCCATGCATGAGGGATTGGAATTAGCTGAGAACAGCACCAGCCCACCCTTGGTGATATTCATGATGGCCCCAAATTCAGTTGATGACACACAAAACATCAACCCTAAGTTGTTTTGCCGCTCCTAAAAGACTGCAAGAGATCAAAGGTCATTAAAATCTACTTTAAAAACCAAAACAGAAATACATTTTCTCTGGTTAGAAAGTGCAGTTTCCCACAAGCCTGGATATTCCAGATATTAATATCTGTTATCCCCACTTTAACAGCTTCCCTACAACTCTCCAAAGATCCCCCAAGACAACCTTCTAGCACCAAGTTTTTTCCCTTTTTAACTGTTTTCCTCAGGCTATCATCCAGTAACACTGATACTTTTTTCCATCAGCTTGTCCAGTTCATTCTCCAGAACTGAGCGAGGTTTATTGACTTTTCCAAGCTCACAACGACAGTCAGGGGTAGAATTGAGCTAAAAAGAGCTCCTGGGTCCTGGCTAGAAGAGTCTATTTCCATAGCTGAGTCTCTTTTCATCACTTTGCAGCAACTTATAAACTTACAAATAAGGATGAAATGTAAGGAAGAATTCAATAAAGCTGGCAGCTGTAAATAATGACCTCTTGCACAGCAAATCCACTTGCTGAAGCAGCTGTTGTCATTCTTTTGAAAGCAATATTTCTCCTGTGAAGACAGGAGAAAAATATCAGGAGGAAATCAGTGTCATTTGCTTTTTGTTTCAAATAAAGGCACAAAGCACTAATCTCACCGAGGATTTGATGGGATTCCATCTATTTATTATTCTTCGTAAATCACATTTTCATGGTTATTTCTACTATAAAATTTTACTCAAATAAAAGGGAAAAAAAAAAAAAAAGAGATCACATTGACCAGCAGACCTGGACAGATTGAAGCAGCAAAATCAAAAATCCTGCTGCACAAATAATCCAGTCCTTCAGCATCCATTTCAGTATTATACAGGGGACTGGAAATTTGAAATATGAGTGGCATAATTTAAACCAAAGTAAACAGAAGTTACAGCTAAATCAGTAACTTCTTCCCTAGTAAACATCTCCCTGCTGAGAAACAGAATTATCTAACAGTCACATGTAATTGGTTAGAAAAAGCTGATGATGTATCAACTATTAAGTACTCCAAAACAGCAACTAAAAGAAAAACAAGAGTTTTGTATTCACAGGAACAGCTGGCTAGGTCTGTAATGACACTCCTTCACACGCTCTTTACAACCAGACACAGTCTCAGTGTCAGAAGAACTCAAATCACTCTCATGAAAGAGCCAAAGTCAAGTCAGGAACCTCCTAACAACAAATCTGCTGGTGCCAAGGCTGAGCTCTGCTCAATTGCTGTGAATAAAAACCTGCCTGTCATCAGAAGCTCCAAACTGTGCAGAGACTGAGCACAAACAGCAACAATTTCAGCCCCAGATCTCTGGATGTTTCACTGCACTAAAACCAGAAGGACCTCCCAAACTAAATACCTAAAAAAAACCCATTTCCCAGCTAGTGATTCTCTGTTCTGTTGCTCACTCACTCTCTGCAACTCCCAGCTGTCAACTAATGGCCATCCCCCATCAAATATTCATGACGGTGTTCAAGATCCATCTCGGCTCCACCAGACCTGAAATGGATTTTTTAGGTCTCAGAACAGCACCTGAGAGCACCCTGCTCATGTGCCTGGATGGGAACAGCGTGGAGGTAACTTTCCATGTTACTAAAAGGATTCACAGGGTGTTCAGAAGGTGTATTTTGTATCCAATTGTGTGTCTTCTTCCTTCCATGGATTAGGGAAAGGAGGAGCCTTAAGAGATCTGAAAAGATGAGTTGTTGGCTCCCAACTCTTGCTGAGGGTGCACTTTACACCACAATAAAATACTGATGTATTTACAAGAACAGTGAATCGGCCAAGGACTTCCTTGTGGATGTACTTCAGCAGCTACAAGTGGGCTACGGTGTGTGTGGGCAGGGAGGTTGCATTTCAAGAGTAACATGGATATATCAACCTTCAAACAGGTGTTGGGATGAAAACAAGCTCATAAACTTTATTAGATTTGCAAAGACATGACTCCACAGGTGTACAGGGGACCATAACCCTCTGGTTTGAGGTGGGCCAACCTTCCAAGGTTGAACACAAGCACCACGGGAAGAGGCTGCAGCACAAACTCCTGCCTTTCCTTTTGGGCTGCACACAATTACACGGACACATCATGATGAGCACAACAACTGCTGGGCACACATGGCTTTACTCCTCCATGAACTGAGCATGTCCACACGGAAAGCAACTGAGGCAGGAATAACTGCATGGGATAACCGTGGTACTAAGGAACTGGACCCCAGGGGATGGAGGGAATCTGCGCCCTCTCGCCAATCTCCCCACGGAGAATTTTCCCGTCCCTCCACACTCACCGATCCCCTGGGCTAACAGCCCCTTCCAGCCCACACCTCCCTACCAGTCCTTCAGATGCTCCAGGTGGGTTACACAGGCCCTGTGGTCCCCGTGGATCCCATCCCTCCTCCCCGAGAGCGGCCCGGGCATGCCGCAGCCCCTCGCCGCTGCCCCTTCACCTGTGGGGCTTGCGGGGAGCCCGAGCAGCCCCGAAAAGCGGCCGCCCAGGCGAGGGTCTCCACGGCCTGAGGGGAGGGCGGCATAGCCCATTCCTCAGGTGTGGGGAAGGGGGGGGATGTCCTCCCCTCACACAGCCGGCTGAAGTGGGCTGAGCGGGCGGGAGCGCCCCTCGCTGAAGGCCTTACCTGCCGGCTCCGGCCCCCCGGCCCCGGGAGAAGGCGGCGCGGCCGGAGGGGAAGGAGGGGGAGAGGGAGAGGCAGAGGCGGCGGCGGAGCTCAGCCCCTCCGGTGCTCCGCGGGCAAGATGGCGGCGGGGCGTGAGGGAGGGAGCGCGGGCGGGCGGGGCGGGCCCGAGGCGACGCCCCCCCCCCCCCCCCCCGTGCTGAGGGGACCCGGCGCCATCTTCCCCCTCACCCCCCTCATGCTCGTGGGGAGCGGGACGGGGTCCTGGCCTCACAGAATGGTAGAATTTCCGAATCGTTATGATGGGAAGAGACCTTCAGGATCGTCCTTGTCCGAGCGTCAGCCCAGCAGTTGGACGAAACCGCATCACCCACCGCCAGATGTGGGTGCTTCTTCCAACAGCTCCAGGGATGGCGACTCCACCACCTCCCTGGGTACCTATTCTAGTGCCTGACCACGCGGACAATGAAAAGAATTTTTTTTAATATCTAATCTGCATCTGCCATATCTCAGTTAATGCCGTTTCCAATCCTTTCATCACTACAGCATCCTTTCAGGGAGCTGAAGAGAACGATGAGGGCCCTTGAGCATCCTCCAGACTGAACAAACCCAGCTCAGCCGTTCCTTATAAAATATATTTTCTAGACCCATCATGAGCCTTGTTGTCCTTTGCTGAAAAAGAGAAGTACAGATCTGTGTCCCCAGCTGGGATGATGTGGGAACCCCAACATCACAATTCAGCTGCACCCCCCCCAAAAATTACCCCTGGTGCAAAATCCATGTGAAATAAAGCCATGATGTCCTTCTGACATCTGAAACGAGACTCTTATTTCAGTCACCCTGTTTAAAAAGAAGGGGGAAAAAAAAGCTTTATCCCAACATACCCATGACAAAACTGCTTTGAGGAAGTTACAGTCATCCCACACAGACACGCATCCCTCCTTTAAACACAAAACCCAAACACCATGTTTTTTTTCCCCAGACTGCGCAGTTAGAACCTGTTTTAAATTACGCTTCTCAGCACGCCCAAGTTGAACAGCGATTCATGGATCAGAATTTTAGCGTTTAGCATAAAGCTTCAAATCAGGTACTTTCTGCTGCAGCTTTTCTCACAGAAAGCAATTGAATGGGATTATTCCTGGACTGCAGGGTGCACTGGAGCAAGGCTGAACATCCCAGCAGATATTTCTGCCCACGCTGGCCTTAACATAAAAGAGGAGGAAAAGCCACAGCTCAGCTCAGCAAACACGCTTACAAAGGGACCAACATTAAATTCACCGTTTGAAAACACGTTTCTGCCACTACAAGCTGCATTTTCAACTCTAAATATTCACAAGCCAGCATTTTCCCCAGATTTCACATTTGCTTCTTGCTTCATGCATTCCAAGACTTCATCATCTCCTTTTCTGATTTTTTTTTTGTTTTGTTTTCAGCAGACTGGGAGCTGGAGAAGGAGAAACCATTTAACCTGGAGCCGTGGAGCAGATGTTGAGCGCTCCACTCGCAGCCTCACAAAGCCAGGACATCTGTTAGAAAGATGTGAGCAGGGAGGCCACCAGCCTTCAGATCCTGCAGTCATCCTCTGCCTTTCCTACATCCTCTTCCAAATCACACTGAGGTGTGAGGGAATAGTCCCGTCCCTCGCCACCCCCACCATTCCCAGTCCATGTTTTCCTGCTTCCAGGCTGCTGCTTCCACACAGTTGATTCAGGATCATTGACCCAAGCAGGTTCTTTTTTTTGTTTCAGGCCTTTCAGGACAAAAAGGAAGGGGTGGTGAGCTTTTTGTTGGCCTCTTCACGGAGCAGCAGAGGTTTCTCTTAGCGTCGGTCTCCCTCGCAGGGTTCCGCTCCGGGCTGGCGTGGCAGAGCAGTTTAATGCAGGACAACCAGAAACAACACATGGTGAGGCACTGACCCGTAATGCAATTAGCAGCCTTCCCCAGAAGCATTTTTCAATACCCCAGGGCACTCAGAATTTGCTGACTGTTTGATTTGTGCTGCCCCAAATTCCTGACATTGCTCAAGCAAACCACAGGAACAGGAACTAAGCGATCCTCTCTTCCGACCCTTTTTAAAAGGCTGCTGCCTTTGTTTTCTTAGAGAAAAAAAAAATCAATTGATTTCCCACCTCTGTCTTCCTGATCAGAGGAATAGCAGTTTAAATCTGAGCTCCCAAGGGAGAGGAATTTGTTAATTTGAAAATACTCCGTCCAAACACTAAGAGTTCAACAAACAGTTGCTCCAAGATGAGCACACGGATTTTATTTCATTTACAATGATTCCATTAGCAGCCATCTAAGGAATTCTGAAAATTTTCAGGGTGTGAACATACTGGCTCACAGAGATTTGTTCTTCTTAATCCAGATGCAACCCTGGCAAGCAGAGATGTGCAAAAAAATCTCCTCCATGCCACACCTAGTCCAGCCAAGGTGAAGGGCACTGCTCATCCAGCACTGGGCTGGAGGACAGCCTGCATCCATCACCTGAGAGAAGATAAATGCTGCTGTCACCCCAGCTCCTGAGCTCCATCCATCACTGCTCAGCCAGGTTAGCTTTTGTTTGTTTGTTTGGAGCTGTTTTTGTTAAAAAGAAAAAAAAAAGTGGATATGAAAGCTCACCTACCAAACCTCCTGCCAGTGAGAACTATCAGATGTGGTGCACCAAAGAAAAGCTCTGATTTGATCCTGACAGAGCCCTGTGGATAAGTTTGGTCTCTTCCAACAAATAAAGGCATCCCAAAACCACCCTCTAGCCTCCACAGCCCCTCTGAAACCTGCAGGGAGATTCTGCAGCACTCAGATACATCCCCACTGAGCACAGACCAAAAGCCATCACCTCCCTGTGTCCCTGCCATCAGCTTTACTGCCTGGGGGACAACTGTGTCCAATTTCCTTGCCTTGGATATTGCCCAGCTAGAGAGGCAGAACTCAAAGCAACTATAAATGCATTTTGGAATTGATGGAAGGAGGTGTAATTTTATCATATCCTGGGAGTGATCTGGAAATAGCATCCCCCACGTCTGGGAAGCAAAGTGCTTTAATAAAGGTCCTGGAGCAGGGAACACATCTTCTCTGTGTGAAGGCTGTGGCAGCAGACAGCACTCATTGCTTTATCAAATATTACTGTCTGTGGGAAACAGACACAGACCCATTTGTCACAGCCCTGTTCCCCCTGAGTCACAAAGCTCTGACTGAAGGACTCCCTGAATTCAGGATTTTTTTCCTGTTTCCCACTGCACTCCCAGTTCCGGGTCAGTGTGTAATGTTTAACAGATCTGCTGCATCAGCTGCAGCACAGACACCGGGTCATCTCCAACCAGGAGATGAGAGGTTTGTGGGAATACCTGGAGAGTGACAGATAGACCTGCACAGACAGACGGCTCGAGCTGGATATCAGGAAGAGGGTTTGGACAGACACTGCCCTAAAACAAAAGCTGGTGGTGGTGCCTCGTGTTTGGTTCACAGATTCCCTCTGCTTTGCTGTGCGTGGGCAGCTCTGTCCTGCAAAGTCTGTGTAACATCCTGGTCATGTCCATCACCTGATGTTTACAGGTGTGGTTTGCCCTTTGATTGGCCTTTAGGCAAACGTGGTTGGATGGTTTTTTAATATCGCAGTGAACTCAGGTCATTTTAGGGAATTTGAACAGCTACACAGTCCATGACAGACACTAATTAGTTCCCTATTCCTCCTTGTCCTGCTGATTGGGTCCCAGCATGATTTGCCATTTGTCTCACTAAGCTGCAGCTCCTCTCCAAACAGCACACAGGCAACCATGCCCTGAGCAGGCATTTAGTGAGCACAACAAGGGCTTGACTTGGTCACTGGAGAGCAATTTTACAGCTTAAAGCAACATTCAGTGTATGAGAGCAGGTCCTGTGCTTTGCATGCACAACTGGGGGTATAAAGAAAGATTTGGTACCAGCCTTGGCCTGTAGGCTAAGCAGGAGCTGGGAGAGGTGCAGGGAAGGAGCAAAGTGCAACCAGCAAAGAATATCCTCTGTCCTCCCCCGTTTGGTGCCAACCAGGACCAGTCCTGGATCAGCGAGAGCAGATTAACCCCCATGCTGGGAGTGGGACCCTCACCCAGCTGCTACACCAAGAAAAGGCTGAGCCTTAGCCAGGTCTCTTCAGCTTACCCCGCTCACTGACACTATTACCAACATCTCCTTCACGGAGAAGCTTTCTACCACTGCCTCTCCTCTAACTCCCTGTATTATTTCCTGCCTGCTTGCAGCAAATTCTAGAAGAGGTTCTGCTCTCAGACCTCTGTGCATTGTCTTTGACCTTATCAGACAAGGCAATTCCCCAAGTTCAAGAGCAGGACACTTAAAAATTTTACTCACCAGGAAAGTCTCACCAGAGGAGAGGCGTGGGGACCGTGAGGCTTCCCAGAGGCTTTTATTGTCTCATTAATCTCTCCTTAATGAGAATTTCCTCGCCTGCTGCAGTGTCCCTCCCATTCATTTGCATTCACTATGCTGCTGCTGGTACTTTCAAAACTGTCTTAGCTCCCAGTCCTCCCTCTTTCCTCGTAACTACTCTGAGCCCAGTTTTTATCTCCCTGCTGTCATCCAGGTCCCAGGGAGAAAATACTTTCCCCTCTTGAGTTACCACTTGCCACGTCCTCCTCGGCTGGTTTCCTCCCTGACATCTCTGCAGCTTCTCCCAGCTCCAGAGTCACCTGCAGTGCTCTCTCCTCCAAAGCAAGGCAGCAACAGCTGCTCCTGGTGAGATCCCCGACTTAAATGCTTGCTAAAAACTTGCTTGTTCTCTCTCAGCTGAGGCTCCCCGTGCACAGCCTGGACCCCGAACGCTCCAGTGGCTCTGCCCACCCCTGCCCCTGTTTGTAGGAGCAGGGCTGTAGGATCGGCCCCTCTGCAGGACCAATGAGGCCTCACACCAGCAGGGCAGTGGGTTCAGCGCCTTTCTCAATGACTGCAAATACTGGGGGGTTCAGGCTGTTCCACCCATCCCATGGCAGATGAAAGAGCCTTGCCAGCAAAGCTGCGTCAGAGGGGGGCACAGCTGCCAAAGCAGCCGCTCAGCCTCCTTGGATTGCCTGTTGGAAAGTATTTCTCCCTTTTTTTTTCATTAAAGCTTTTCTAGATAAGCATATGGCAGATGGAAATATCAGAGAGAATGAACTGCATCCTAACTGGGAATGAAGGACTGACAATTATCCCTGTGACAATGAGATAGTCTGAACATGGGGGAGCTCGATACAATGGGAGATTTATCTTGGAAGCAGGCCCTTGGCAGCCTGGCCTGTCTTGCTGTCAGCATGGTTTCCCGTTGTACAAAGGGCAGGGATCAGATCCAGGATGACAGATCCATCTCTATCTCAAGCTCATCCTGCTCCATTACCTACAGCTTTTCTAGTGGTAACTCCTTAGATCACCCACTTAGACACTCTGCTTCACTTAAATCACGTTGTCCCATGGGAATCTGTACCCACCTTGGATCTCCAAATGACCCAGAAAATTGCTTTCTTCCCTACCACAAACCAGGTCAACACTTCAAATCCTGACCTTTCAAGGCTGCTGGGGTGAGGAGAGAAGCAAGACAGGAGTCCGAGGCCTTGGTCCAACACTCACAAAGACTCTTGTCACAAGGAATAATGTGGTTTCTGCAAAAAGATAAGGAAAACCAGAAAGAGCAAACGTGGTTCTGCACAACCTTGACGTGGCAATCGATGCTGTAGTTTAGCACCAGGAGCAAGTAAATAGCCCCAGAGTTACGTGCTGCATAGCAAACATTGCACTTCTATCTGCATGACAGGCAGCAATTTGTGACAAAGGTTAAATCTCTCTGTTCACTCAAGCTTGACATGAGATGGTCGTGTTACATTCCCTGTTCTCAGCAGGTTTGTGCATGAATGTGAGGTTAAGTGCATGTGTGCCTTTAGGATCACGACCTTCATTCAATATTGCATGGCCCAGCAGGCCCAGCATTAATCCTCAACGTGTCCAAGTGACAGCTCTCACTCGTAACGTCATCCATGCAGAACAGGGAGGGACGTGTAAATTCCTACAATCCGGCTGGGAGTCAGAGATTTTCCAGCCACTGGAGCAGGGAGGCTCCAAGACAGGTTTCTGACAGGATGGACAGGGCAATTGGTAGGTTGGACTGTTTTACAGGTGAATTGGGTAGGGCAGGAGAGGGAGGTGTGACAAATTCAGTGCTTGTTCAGCTGCCGTGGATGGGCTGGGAATGACAACACCTCAGTGCTGTCATTCCCTGTTACATGACATTTTCTAGTCACAAAAGTATTCCAGAGGCTTATGAAGCCTGTAAAAAAGTCCCCACCGTCTTCACCCTGGACAGTTTGCAAACATGAAACTTTACCAGACTCAGCTTAGCTGCTTGTTCTTTTTTCTCCTCCCAATCACTGGTTTTCAAATGTACCCAAAGGTGTGAAATCCAACAATAAACCATAACCATGGTCTGGCAATCAGATCCATGTGCCCCAGGCAAGTCCTCACACCCAGGTCATGTCCTGTCTGCCTCATTCACAGATCTGCTGCTAATACCAGTGGTTTGTTTCCAAATTTTTAGATATTTAATCTTTTTATCTACTTGTTCTGTTACCAAAGATGAACCTGCTCGGTCAGGTTGGATCAAGTGTTTTATCCCACAGGCAACACAACAGGCTGGGTATGTTTTACACAATTTTATTGGGGGTTAATATTCATTCACCAACAGCACAAAGTATCAGATCTCTGCTATTTAAGGGCTGGAAACGTGTCAAACACAAACAGATTACAAGAATTGCTCAGAAATAGTTATGCTGTACCTCAAAGCTGAGTAACAGCGGCATGACCACTGATTTGTCCTGCTTGAGGAGAGAAAAGATGAGTGTCTTATTCAGCTTTACTGTATACAAAAATACATACAGCCATTGCATTTAACCCTCTTTCTGTAAAGGATCCATAAACAAGAGTCAAAAGGCACAAGGAGTAAAATGCTGCTACTTTCACCCACCTTGCTGCAGCTCCAGAGAAGTCTTCCATTCACATTGTGTGTTAAATCATTTTTGAGATACCTCCAAAACACAAAATCACACCTTGTTAGCACGTGCAGCCTTTTGCAGTCCCCAGCCCCATGATTTGAGCTCTAAAATGAGGGAAATTGCAGAGAAAAGAACGGCCCCTTCCACACCAGCACCTGCTCAGACCCTCGGGACCTCCACTTCCGAAGCAGACCTGGACTTGCGCCGGCTGCTCAGGCTGCCCAGCACCGACTCCTCGCTGAAGGCCCCTTCAAAGGTGGACAGGATGGACTGGCGAAACTTCTCCTTGAAATCCGGCCCCACAAAGACGTACAGGATGGGGTTGATGCAGCTGTTGAAGAAAGCAAGGCTGGAAACCAAGGGGATCCCTATGTAAAGGGCCAGTTTCATCTCATGGCTGGAAGAGTTTTTGGATATTTCCAGCAAGGAGAAGACGTGGTAGGGGAAATAACAGAGGAAAAACGAGGCTGTGACGGCGATGATGATTCTGTAAGGCTTTGCAGAGTTGGCCAACTGCCTTCTTTTCAGCTTGACAGCAACGACGCTGTAGCAGATGAGGATCACCACGAAGGGGATGAGGAACCCGCACAAGAATCGCGTGACGATCATCGCTTTGTGCCGCATCCTCCACAGCCGGCGCGTGGCCTCCGACGTGTAGTCATCGGACAGCGCGAAATTATTGTAACAGCTGGTGACATTCCTGGAACTGACCGTGGTGTCCCGAAAGACCAGGTACGGGGAGCTGAGCAGGAGAGCCAGGACCCACGTCCCCAGCGCGATCCTGGCCGCCAGCTCCGGGCTCCTGCGGTTGTGAGACCAGACGGGGAAGGCCACGGAGACGCAGCGGTCGATGCTGATGACCGTCAGGAGGAAGACGCTGGCAAACATGTTGAGGAAGGCGATGGTGCTGTTCAGCTTGCACAGGAGCCTCCCAAACGGCCAGTGGAAGCCCAGGGCGGTGTAAGCGATGCTGAGGGGCAGGAAAAAGGTAAAGATGAAGTCAGCAATGGCCAGGTTGAGGAACCAGATGGAATTCACCGTCTTCTTCATCTTGAAGCCTGCAATCCAGATGACGAGGCCGTTCCCTGTCACCCCCAGCAAACAGGAGATGCTGTACACCACCATGGAGAGGATGTGCATGGTCTTCTGGAGGCCGGAGTAGTGGTCAGGGTCAGTGGCGTTCTCAGGCTGCTCCGTGGGGCAGCTGGCAGAGAAGGGGGAAGGGGAAGACGAGGTGGTGTCCATCACTAGCAAGCCAAGACCTGAAATCACAACAGAGCTGTTATCTGCAGCTCAAGAGAGGTGAAAATCTTTGGGAGCAACTGTGCACAAAATGTGTAGGAAAAGCCAGATTAGATAAATGAATTTGTAGTTAATATAAAGTCCTTCTCTACTACATGTGCAGCTGCACCTCGCAGAAACCACCTCGACCAGTGGAACCAACCCAAGTTTTGCTGTTGGTGTGGGTGCTGTCAGAGCACCTTCATCCAATGACCCACAGCAACAATCCAGCATGAGCCAGCAGCAGAACCATGGAAACCCAGACCCCCCACTGCAACAAATCCCTTTTGGATGACCAGTAACAAATTATGACAGCAAAAACTATCTAGACTGGTAACAATGATGTGAACAGACTGTTTCTTCAGCAAGCCCCTTCCAGGGAGGTGCAGAACAACACCTAAGCTGTATCCAAGTGTAACCATCGGCCCTTTAGCCACCCACCCACCACCCTCTGGCGAGCACACCCTTCTCATCTCTCCTCTCCTCCTGGCACTCACCTTGGCAGGTCCTGGCAGGACTCACCGCGGTGCTCCTTGGCCCCTCTGCTCTGCGTACTGCGGGTGGTCTCACCCTCCTGGCTGACTCCCCTGCTGCTTCTCTCCACGGTGACTCACATTGCCTCACCCCATTTTCCCATGGCTTGGGATCACGAGGAATTAGTAGGATCACTTAGTAGGATCACTTATTCCCTAATCTTCTTCCTCAATTTGTGGTGTGTTTATTTAACCCCTGGAGATGCGGAGGGTGCAGGATGGGCCAGTTGGCCAAGCCCACCCACTAACTCAGACTTGAAGAATGGAGAAAACACGGCCCCTCTCCTGCCTGTGCCATTCCTCCTCCTGGCAGCTCTCCCTCCCGAGCACCCGGTAGCCCCTCTGGGGTTACTGTGATGGGGGAACAGGGCCTGCTCTGCTCCTCACACCAGCGGCACCGTGCCCAACCCGTGCCATGGCCTGGCACACCAGCTGCCCTGGAGACACGGTCTTGGCTGGTGGGTTTTGGGGGTGCCTGGAGATGCTCCCTGCCCGGTGCAGGGTGTGGGGGGGACTCCCATCCTTTGGCTCATGGGAGAAGTCGCAGGACACTGGTAACACCGTAGGGCTGGGGGAGAAGAACCTGGAGGGTGCACGGCAGACAGGGCTGGAGCTGTGGGTGACGGCAGAGCAGGGGTGCCAGCAGAGAAGGGGCGCCTGCAGAGCAGGGGTGCCAGCAGAGAAGGGGGGACAGCAGAGAAGGGGTGCCAGCAGAGAAGGGGTGCCAGCAGAGAAGGGGGGACAGCAGAGAAGGGGGGACAGCAGAGAAGGGGTGACAGCAGAGCGGGGGTGACAGCAGAGCGGGGGTGCCAGCAGAGAAGGGGTGACAGAAGCGGGGTGCCAGCAGAGCAGGGGTGCCAGCAGAGCAGGGGTGCCAGCAGAGCAGGGGTGCCAGCAGAGCGGGGGTGCCAGCAGAGAAGGGGTGCCAGCAGAGCGGGGGTGCCAGCAGAGCGGGGGTGCCAGCAGAGAAGGGGTAACAGCAGAGAAGGGGCGCCTGCAGCGGCCCCCGCCCCTCCCGGCCCGGCCAAGGTCACCCGCGCCCCGGGCGCCACGTGCGGGCCGCGCCGCCAGCCCCGCCCCGGCACGGGCCAATGGGAGGCGGGGAGGGGGCAGAGCGCGGCGCTGATTGGCCCGAGCGCTTCCCGGGCGGATTCCCCGCCGGCGGGCGCGGGGCGGAGCACGGCGCTGATTGGCCGAGACGCGGCAGGGGCGGGGCCCAGCCGGGTTATGGTAGCGCGCGGGCTCCCGCGCGGTACCGGAATCTGGACCGGGTAAGGATCGTGCGGGGCCGGGATCGGGAACGGGATCGGGATCGGGGCCCGATCGGGGCGGGGGGAGAGCAGGGCTAGGGCACGGCATCCCGCTGCAGGTGACAGCGGCCAGGTAGCGCCCGTCCCCGCCGCCCGGAACAGGGCAGAGCGGAGCGTCACCGGGAGCCTCTGGGGATGTGGGAGGTGATGGAGTCGGGATACAGGGGGTGCAGAACGGGGTGGAGATTGAGCTTCGGGGATGGGGTTCGCCAGGTGAGCTTCCAGGGCTGGACTGGTGTCCAGCATCAGAGGGGACTTGGGGGGGCGGGTCTCATCCCGTCTGAGAATGGCAGCTCTGTCCACCCTGAGCCAGAAGCACAGAGTCCATGTGCTGCTGCAGCCTGTCCTGGGGGGACACGCGGGATCCTGCTCAGAGCCAGAGCTCTTCCCCTCGCAGCCCTTTGCCCAGCCCAGCCTCTCTGGCAGCGAGGATTCCCACCCTGCCAGTGAGGCCTGGGCTTGGGCCAGAGCATGGCAGCGCATCCCAGCCCAGCAAGGGCGGCGTGAATGGACTTCGGCAGCTTGGCACAAGGGAACCGTGTGGGATTGCTTAATAACCTGCTCACGGCCCTTCACCCGTCCTTGCGGGGTTAATGAGTAAAAAGATGCAGTGTTTCCTGCCAAGGCAGCAGCTGGGCTGTTACTCCTTCCTCAAGAGCAGCAGTGGCATCCACTAGGCCAGAGGGCTCCTGCCAGGCCTGGGCATCACCCATGCCATGGAGCCAAGCAGAGGCAGAGCTGCTGCCTCTCGAGGCCTCTCAGCTCCACAAGATGCTTCAGTCAGGGTTTGGGGCAGGACTCTGACCTGCTGGGGTTTTGCCCAGGGGAAAGCAGCCAAGAGGTTTAAGCGTGCTGCGCATCACAACATGTGTTAAAATTGAGATCTGTGGGTATGAGCACTTCTCTGCCCTTGAAATTAAACATCAGAGGCAGGGGGAGCTCAGGGAGGGGTGGTGATGGGAGAGTATCAGACATTATCAAAGCACTGTAATTAACAAACAGATCTTAAATCATCAGGGGAAGCCTGGGGGCTGTGTGTGTTTTCCTCACCCAGCAGCCCATGGCTGTCCTCAGGGAATCCATGGGATGGCAGCAGGCAGCACACAGGGAGATGAGGAGGCACCAGCCCTGCTGCCACCCCACAGACTCCCCTCTCCCCTGGCAGGTGACTCAGACCCAGCAGCAGCACCATGGCGAGCTCAACACAGGGCCTCCCCAGCGCCGAGCTCTGGGCCTCCCACAACAAGATGGTGCTGGAGCCACTGGACACCAATGACCCGGAGGTGAGAGCCCCTTCCTGGCTCCTGCCCAGCTGCTCCATTCATCCCCCAGCCAGCCGTGGGGATGCTGACCTCATCGAGCCAGGGACGTGGCAGGGTCCAAGGCTGAGCTGCTGGAACCCATCCATGCTCTGTGCCCTCTCTGGGACCAGTTGGGATCAGCTGTGCCAGGAAGGGACCTCGTCTCCCTTCTCCAGCACCTTTCCAGGCCCCTCTGCAAGCCCTGTCCTTGTGGTGGAGCATCCACATCTCTGTGCAGAGCCAGCATGGGTGAAGCTGTTTCTCTCCTCTCCCAAAGGTGCACAGCATCATCAAGAAGGAGAAGCAGCGGCAGAGGCTGGGGCTGGAGTTAATCGCGTCGGAGAACTTTGCGAGCCGAGCGGTCCTGGAGGCCCTGGGGTCCTGCATGAACAACAAATACTCTGAGGGGTACCCAGGACAGAGGTACGGGGCTGGGGCAGAGTCCCACCAACCCAAACCCTCGCAGGGTGGGAAAGGAACCCCCCATCCTGTCAGGCCTCACCTCTGGGAAGGAAGCGGTGTCCTCATGCTGGCAGCCAGGCTCTTCCAGGACAGGATCCGACCTTCTCAGTTCTGTCCTTGGCCACACGTGGGACAGTCTCAGCAGGGTCACTTCTGCTGTGGTTGCACAAACAGGGGCATCACCCCAGTTTCTCCCCAGCTTGGTCACATTCTGAGTCATGAGTTTGGTTTTACCCCTGGCCTGTCCTTTGCTGCAGGTACTACGGTGGGACGGAGTTTGTGGACGAGCTGGAAAGGCTGTGCCAGAAGCGAGCCCTGCAGGCCTACAGGCTCGACCCCCAGAAGTGGGGAGTCAATGTCCAGCCTTACTCAGGTACTGGGGTGCTCAGGAGAGCCAGGACAGTTGCCCAGGTCTCTGTGTGCCCCAGCATTCATAATTCAGTGTGCTCTCTCTGCAGGGTCACCTGCAAACTTTGCTGTGTACACGGCCCTGGTGGAGCCCCACGGCAGGATCATGGGGCTGGACCTGCCCGACGGGGGCCACCTCACCCACGGGTTCATGACGGACAAGAAGAGGATCTCTGCCACCTCTCTCTTCTTCGAGTCCATGCCCTACAAGGTACAGAGAGCTGCTGCAGCCAGAGCCAGGATGCAGTTATTGAAACTATTGGTGCCTCTGGAAGTTAAAAGTGCCAGCATCAGGCTGCCAGCAC
Source organism: Eopsaltria australis (assembly GCA_034509425.1). NCBI lineage: Eukaryota > Metazoa > Chordata > Aves > Passeriformes > Petroicidae > Eopsaltria > Eopsaltria australis. The sequence goes on along the minus strand of JAVTVJ010001970.1, from coordinate 10,632 downwards.
CCCCTCCTGCAGCCCAGCACTGCAGCCGATCTTCACCACAGAGAGGTGGCTGAACCCTCCTCTTCCTCTCCCAGGTCAACCCCAAGACTGGTTACATCGACTATGACCAGCTGGAGCAGAATGCCCGGCTCTTCCACCCCAAGCTCATCATAGCAGGTAAGGATCACACCTGTACCAACCTCCCTGGTGGCACAGCCTGCAGGGGGTGGCTCCCTGGAGCCATCCATCCTGTAAGCCCATGGATGCTGCAGTGCTGGGAGGAAACCTCCAACACAACCACCCTGGAAGGAGCTTGCTGTGCTGTCCACACTGCAAGCCTGCTCCTGGGGCTGTCCCAGGGTCCTGCAGATCTGCTCATGTCCCCTCCTCACCGCCTCTCCCCGCAGGCGTCAGCTGCTACTCGAGGAACCTGGACTACGCCCGCATGCGGAGGATCGCCGACGACAACGGGGCCTACCTGATGGCCGACATGGCCCACATCAGCGGGCTGGTGGCCGCCGGCGTGGTGCCCTCGCCCTTCGACCACTGCGACATCGTCTCCACCACCACCCACAAGACCCTGCGGGGCTGCAGGGCCGGCATGATCTTCTACCGCAAAGGTGCCTGGGCTGCTGGGGGAAACGCTGGAAGTTAACGCTCCTTCCTGCTCTCACTGGGAAGGAGGGAGGGCAGAAAGATCCTGGGAGTGTCTATAGAGCTTCCCTGAACTAACTCTGACTCAGATTTGAAGAGGAACAACCACCATCCCTGCTCTGAGCGGCTGGGGGGGTGAAAGCAGCTCATAGGAGAAGGGTGGCCATGCTGCCCTGTGACCATGTCCTCCCTGTCTCTCAGGCACCCGCAGTGTGGACCCCAAGACAGGCAAGGAGACCCTCTACAACCTGGAGAGCCTCATCAACCAGGCAGTGTTCCCAGGGCTGCAGGGAGGCCCACACAACCACGCCATTGCAGGTATGCAGCCAGGCTGGCTGCCAGCTCCAGCAGGGCAGAGGGAGCTGGCAGAGGTGTCCTGGCAGGGCTCTGAGCCCCAGCAGCAGCACGCGAGGCTCCAGCTGCCCTACAGGGCTCACAGCCTGGGGACACAGTGGCAAAAGGCAGCTGGTTGATGCAGCATTGCCCAAGGAGTGACCAAGCCTGTCCTATCCTCTGTTTTGGCTCATGGCAATGCTGCCAGCCTGGTTAGGGGAAAGGATCAGTGCATTAGTTTGTTCAGCTCCAGGATGGGTTCTGCTGGCAGTGCCGTTGCTGCTGGGAGCCCCCAGGACTAACCCTGGCCTGCCTCCCTGCACAGGCATCGCCGTGGCGCTGCACCAGGCCATGACACCTGAGTTCAAGGCTTACCAGCAGCAGGTGGTGGCCAACTGCAAGGCACTCTCGACAGCACTGATAGAGATGGGCTACGACATCGTCACAGGTGAGGACACGTCTTGGTGGTGGGATGGGGCTGATCCTGGGGTCTGACCAGGGCGGCACTTCATGGACACCGTGGGCAGGGCTGTGTTGGTGCAATTCCTCAGGACATCCACAAACCTGTTCTGAACCCAATTCTCCCAAACCAGGGGCAGGCCCTGGTTAATCTCAAGTGGTTTTTTTGCTGATGTTTCCTGTGGCAGCAGTGTTTCCCCAATCCCACATGCCCACCAAACCCCTCTCTTTGCAGGGGGCTCTGACAACCACCTGATCCTGGTGGACCTGCGCAGCAGAGGCACGGACGGCGGCCGGGCCGAGCGGGTGCTGGAGCTCTGCTCCATCGCCTGCAACAAGAACACGTGCCCTGGTGAGGGATCCCACAAGCTCTGCTGGCTCCTGCTCCGCTCTGGGAGCCAGGCTGAAATCCCACAGGTGGTGCTTTGGGTGCCAGGTTTGCTCATGGTTCCCTTGTTGTGGTGCAGGTGATGTCAGCGCCCTGCGCCCCAGTGGCCTCCGGTTCGGGACGCCGGCTCTCACCTCCCGCGGCTTCCGGCAGGACGATTTCCGAAAGGTGGCCCAGTACATCCACAAAGGTGAGCCAGGGCATGGGGGCCGGGCCTCAGCTCCAGCACCAGCCTGGGCCACGACAGCTCCCCCGGCTGAGGAGGGCCATGGCAACTCCCCTAGCTGAGCCACCCTGGAGCCATCCCCACAGGTGGCAAAGGAGCACACCCACAAGTGCAGAATAACCACCCTACCTGCACATCTGGATGTGAGGCAGGACATCTGGCCACAGCTGGGACCAACCAAACTCTCCCTGAAAGCCTGTCCCCCTCGCAGTTTTCTCCCAGTTGTCCTCAGGAGTTCCAGCTTGTTTCCCAGGGCAGCAAGTCCCTCAGATGGCAGGGAAGGAGGGAGCAGGGCTGGGAGAGCCGTGGGATGCAGCAGCTGCGAGGGCTGACCAAGACATCTCCCATCCTGGCAGGGATCGAGCTGGCTCTGCGTGTGCAGAAGGAAATGAGCCCCAAGGCCACGCTGAAGGAATTCAAGGACAAACTCGAGGAGCCAAAATACCGTGCGGAGCTGAAGGCACTGAAGGAAGAGGTAGAAGCCTTTGCAGCCACGTTCCCGCTCCCGGGGCTGCCTGTCCTGTAAGGGAACACAGCCGTGCCCGCTCCCGGAGCCACAGGAGTACTCAGGATCGTGGCACGCTCACATCCCCAGCCTGAGACCAACACCCCAGTGCCTTCTCCCAGCACTTCCCTGTGGAACTACAGCAGCAGCTCCTCCTTTGGCTCTTAATCCCCTTTCCCCTCCCATGTGGGGCACAGGGACCCCCTGAGTACAACCCCCATGGGGACACCAGCCCTTCACCACTGTGTCACCACTGGAACCGAGCACCAGGTCACCCTCACCTCATGGCCAGGTGCCATCCAGCTCCTGCTGGCTGTGGAGCAGCAGATGAGATTTAGGCTGGTCTGTCCACATTCCCTGGACACTCTGCCCATGGCAGTGTGAGGGACAAGGGCTCCAGCTGCACAAGAAACCTCACAGCCACTGAAAGTCCCCTGGTTTCAGCCTTGAGGATTCCCCCTATGTGCCTTGCCACCTCCATAGGCTATGACAAAGCCAAGCCTTGTCCCAAACATCCCTCCTATGGGATCACCATCCCATCCTAACCAGATCCTCCAGTATTTTCTCAGACCCTTTGGCACAAAGCTTAGGTTGAACCATTTTTTAATAAGCACGGTAAAATTAAGAATTTAACCACAATGTATGACAAGAATCATAAGCTTTAAAAAATACGACCAATGTTTTTCTTTTTTTTTTTTTTTTTTTGTATTTCAAAAATATCTGAACCCAAATAAATATTTTTTTTTTTTTTTAAAAGTACATTTCTCAGACTAGTCATTTGGTGTTAACATCTGTTAAACTCTTGTGCAGTAACACTTACAGCACGACACTAAGACATGCTTCTTGGATTTCTCCCGGTCACACTCGCCCTAACTACTGACGCAAGCATTCGGCACGCACAGGCACACACACGGAACTCAACATGCAGGAATAGGATACAGTGCTTTAAAATGAGAATTCATCACAGCCTCCTGGCAGCCCTCAGAGGCAGCTCCGAGCCCAGCCCCATCCCCGTGCTGGCAGCTGTGCCGCCAGCAGGACTGGGTACCCTGCTTCTGCCTTCCAGTTAACTGCGTCTCGGGGAGCAGCGGGTGGGGGGTTTGTGCCCCCTCCAACATCGGGGTGCAGTTTGGTGCTCTGACATTGTGCTCTGGGGCAGGTGTTCTCCTGCAGCCTGGGCAGCTCCCTGAATTCCCTCAGACCCTGCTACAGGAGCCTTCTCACTGTGCTGCTATAAACCCAGGGTTCTGCCCAGCTCCTGGAATCTGCAGCGTGGGCTGGCCCCCACCATCAGACCAGGGGGCTCAGGACCCCCATGCTCAATAAAACCCAAAGAACTGGCCTGGGGGCCATCAGCTCTTACACCTGGAGTGCCTCTCCCACCCTCCCACCATGGTGAGTATTGCTAGAGTACAGGCAGCTCCTCCCTGCCAAGGCAAGGCAGCTGTGGAGCTGCTCAGAAGTGATTGCTATCAGATGAAAGGAAATCTGAACACTGTTCTCTGAGAAATGAAACCTGTGTAGGGTTAAGATCACCTACAGCTATGGCTGACCCTCCTGGGGTGGGAGCTGGAAGCAGCAGCTTAGTGGAGAGCAGAGTAGAGGCTGGCAGCTGGGAAGAGCAGGAGTGGGAAACTCCTCCTGGCTGGGGGAGGCTTCTGCTCTGATGAATTCTCACTCAGGTCGAACACCTCCCGTCCCTGGCAGCGAGGAGGGAGCCAGCGGGGCCGTGTGGGAGCGGGGACATGCTGGGCTGGCAGCACTCACAGAAGCAGGGGACGGCCATGCAGGGCACCGCTGGCTCTGGCAGCTGAAAGGCTGGTGAGGATGGCACTGCCACTGCCAGGAACCCGCCCTGCTCTCTGTGGAAGGATGGCTCAGGCAAGACGATGACACACACACGTGCCAGAACTCGTGGCGGGAGCTATCAGTGCAAAGGTTGTGGCTTGTTGTTAGTCTGTGGATACCAGAAACTGGTGAGGGGAACACCAGGGATGGGGGAAAGTCCTAAAGTGCCAATACAGGGATCTGTACTGTACAGGAGCAGAAGAACAGAGACACAGAAATTATAGAGGAAAGAGGAATTCAGCTCCCAAACACCAGCTGTGCTCAGAATCTCCCCAGTTTCTGCCACCACAAGCAGAGAGGGCTCCAAATGCACTGAGGTGCCACAGCCCGGTGTTAACTCCCCTTTTTCCAGTCCAAGTTCAGAGGTTGCACTGCTGAGAGAAGGACAAGCACTCCAGGGTGTGTTTCTCCACAGCTCCCAGCTGCAGATAATCCCAGAGCTCCCGTTGGGAATCAGGTGATGTTCCAGCCAAGCCCCCAGGGCATCCTCCCCAATCAGAGCTGCTTTGTGGCAGAGAGGTGAAGCAGGTCAGACAGGTGGTAGTGCAAGTATTGCTCAACACAGCCTTGAATATCAGATACTATCAGGTTGGACAGAGGGAGCAAGGAGTGAGTTATTTATCAATTTATGAGCACAGCTGAACACCACAGGTCGAGACCACTGTGACTGAGATGAGCCACCACAAATCATCTCTCCCGCTCCGTGCTGGAGGAAGACTCGAGTGAGTCAGCAGGAAAAAAGTCCCTCCCTCCCTCCCTCCCTCCTTAAACCCAAACAGCAGCAGGCTGTTTTTCAGCAGGAAACAAGCTCCTGTTCTGAGCAGGATGCTGGGAGCTTTCATCTGCCTGGTGTCACCTGCATTACTCATCTACTGAGATGCCTCTTCCCCAGGGGAATCTCACCTCAGCTTTAGTGTGGAAGTTTGGGTGTGCATGAATCAACCAGGGGGCACCTTGAGTCGCTTCAGGAAACAGCCAATTTGATGCACAGAGGCCTTTCACCAGCAGACTCAGTTCATGAGACAGGAGGGCACAGGTAGGACAGGAAAAGGCTTTGAACGTGCTCGAAAGGTGAGCAGCCCCAAAGAGACCCCACTCACCTTCCGCAAAGGCCACACCAAACTGCTTCCAATCACAACCTCAAAACACCATCACAAGCAATTCCTGACCCAGGAATCCCTCTGGAGACAACCATGAGGCCAACTGGCTGAGCCACCACAAACAACAATAACCTTAAAAACAGCCTTTCTGCCCAGAGAGCCCTTTCCAGGGGAGAGAAGGAGGTGGCACAATCCTGAGGCACTGATGCTGGTGCAAAATGACAGCCTCCCCAAGGAGCCTCCCTGCCTCCAGGACATGATCTTGGAGCAGTGCAGGTCTCACAGCAAGTCTCAGTGGGGTCTAAGCCATGCTGGGGAACCCCAGGCTGTACACAGAAACTTCCTGGGCTCAGAAGGAAGATCCCATTCATCTCCAAAGCTGCCTCTCATTATCACCACAAACAGAAGTTTAAAAAAACCCCAACAAACCAAAGAACGGATCAGCTCTTGCACAATCTCAGCTGTTCTCTCACCCCATAATCAGCATTAAAAAGAATTAAAACCAAGATTAGCTTTCCTAGCAAGACTTTTCTTACTTAGAAGTACCTCAGGAGCTGCTGCTGCCACGTGGCACCGGGCAGAGCAGCCTGGGCCCAGTATCACCTACGGGATTCCAGAGGGAAGCGCTGCACCCGGGCACAAAGCTTTCGGCACTGACAGCAACGATCTGGGAGTGTCACCACATTGGTGGCAAATCCTTTATGGCACAGAAGCTTTGAAAGGAAAAGTTCTCAGTACCCAGGCTCAGAGAGCAGCAGTTCTGCCCCATCCAGAGCCACCCAGGAGCCCCGGGAGAGGTAGTCAGGACGCGACAACGGCTCAGCCAGGAGCGGCACGCAGCGATGCCAGCCCTGTTTGACCACAAAGCACAAATGCCAACTCCCTCCCCAACAAATTAAAATAAAATAAACTATTATGGATACGACACGGAATCCAGTACATTCATCCCTGATCTCTCCTGAGCACTCGTACCTCCCCGGCCTGTGGTAACAGCCTGCTGTCTCACAGCGTGGCTCCAGCTGAATCGCATTGTTTCCTCATCATAAAAAGCACCTAAAAATGAGGGCACTCACCCTCCTTCAGTTCCCTTCTGTCTTTAAAAAGCCACCCCTGACCTCACACGCTTTGGGGATTCCCAGTTTCCCTCCAGCCTGCTCGGAGGCCGCCCAGCAAATGGGACGTGACAAATGAACAAGGCACAGTGCTCTACATTCACAGCGGCCGGCGCCTCGGGGCTCGCCAGCGTCAGGGAGTGCTTCCACCTTCCTGATTTCAACAAAGCTGGGAGAAACTGGGAAACCCTTTCTGGAGAGAAGCATGTGTGCCTCTGCTGTGCTCCCACTCACCCAGGGACAACCTGTCCTGGGAAGTGCAGGAAGGGACAGCATCCACTGTGGCTGCGCACAGACCGGCGAGCTGCCGCCCTGCCAGGGGGCTCTGAGCTACACTCACATGACAGACACATCAGTGGACACAAAACTTCACATGGCCTTTACACCTCTGGTCACAGCCCTGGCTCCATGGAAGGGACTGACAGAGCTCAGGGCTCTGGCAGAAGCGTGCAGGGCACTGTGCTGTTTGGGGGGCTGCACACCAGTCAGTATTGATCCCCGAGACAGCCCACCTCCCTCCATGCCGTAACTCCCCTGGGATGCTGCCGTGGCCCACTTTTAACAGTGCCCCTTCTAGCATTTACAGAGTGCCCAATGGTTTACATGATGGAACATCTACGCTTTTGGCTACAGGGAACACCCAGAAATCCACTCCCACAGACCCGGATTTCTGTGGAGCAGAGACGCCAACACCTCGGCCCCTTCCCGATGGGTGAGAGCTACTGCAGACAGCGGCAATGTCAAGCACGGATGAGCTCTGTCAGGGCACACAGCCTGTGCAAGGCTAGATTTTGTACAAAAAGCTGGGGACATAGTCAAATCTGAGCAGGGGGTTCCCCCCCTGCCCCGGTTCCTGAATGTAGTGCAGCTTCAGCAGCTCGGCCAAGTACTGCACGATTTTGATATCTTCATTGGCAAGGCCCAGCTGAAGCTTTAGGAAGTTCATCCTGCGATTCACGACGGATTCCTCCGGTTCCCTTTCGCTGATGGGAAGGTGCAAATGATGGCAGAAGGTGAAGAGGAAGGCTTTAGAGCACAGCTGGGTGAGGATGCTTTGGACGTGCATGTAGTAGGTGCTGCCGCGCTTGATCTGCGTGCGGTGGTCGGCCAGCCGGGCCACCACGGTGCCCTTGTAGAGGGGACAGCGCAGGGTCTTGCTGTCGGCGTCCAGGATGCTCAGGTAGCGGCTGTACCGGCTCAGGGCGTGCAGCGCGTTCACCCCGGCAGGGGACACTGCCCTGCAACAGCAACAGAGAGGTCACGGCTGGAGGAGAGCAGTCATTAAGCAGCAGGGTGTGTCCCCGCCCTGTATCCTGTGTGCTTTCCCTCTAGGTGATGAGCTGGTGCAACCTCTGTGGGGGAATAAAGCCTAGGGGGGGACAAATAGGCACCCCAGCCTGCCAGATCCCAAAGAAACCTCAATTCCCTGGATCCCCACATGCCCTGATCTGTACTGTGCATGCTACAGCATAAACCACCACACTTCAGGTCAGCTTTCTCCCTCAGCGACATGGAGAGGGAATGACAGAATATCTCTGGTGAACAGACACATCTCGCAGCAGCTGGAAGCTTCTGGATGTGACTCAGAAACCCAAAGCAGTCCCCCCTTTCCAAGAGCTCCACCCAAGAGTTCCCCCCAAATCACTTTGGGAGGGAGCTGCTCTCAGGTGGTCAAAGCCCTGAGGGGAGCAGAACCTTCTGAATTTGCTGAAAGGGAGAACCATCCTTAACCCACAACATTCCCTGGCTGAGTCCAGCTAGTTGTCACTCAGATGCAAACCCACAGCACGCTCACAATGACACAATTACCCACCAAGCTTAACCTAACGCTATTGAAATGCAAATTACGAGCCCACGCAAAGCCTTCAGCTCCTCCATTCTTTGTAGTGACAGTCGCTGGGCTGAGTACAGCTCCCAGCTTCAAACTGGGAGCTCCAACTGGTGTAGGGGCTGTCCCTGTGCCCAGGCAGCACCTGGGCTTAGGAGATACAGGATCCTTACTGGAATAAACAGTTCAGTCTCTAAGTTCCTTCCCAGAGCCCTCATGCAAATGGTTTGTGGAGAGCACCCACATTAAACTGAACATTTAATTAACATTCCACGGAGGAGAGCTGAAATGACTGACACATGTTACAGGCAGCTCTTAAATAAAGATTTCTGTTTATAAAAATCGCATCTAACCACAAATATTGAGCAACGAGTAAACACTTGGGGCTTTTAAAAACCTCACTGACAGACACAGAGCTTGTGAGCAGCTGTTGGCAGAGCTGTCATCCTGCCTCACAAGCACAGGAATGAGAGCAAACTCACAGTTTTGGATAATTTCACCATCCTCATCCCGCAGCAATACAATACTCTGCAGCTCAGAAAGCAGGTTGGTGTGTTTTAATTTCCCTGCTGTTTACAAACACTCCTGCAGGAGCTGTTCCAGCCTGGCTCTGAGCACTGTGCTGCCACTCTGACTCATGTTTTCCACACTGGTGACAGCAGTGGCCATTCCCTGCCATACCTGCACCCAAAGCACACAACACATCCTGGAACACACAAAAAAAATCCTTTTCATAACATCAACAAGGGCAGGGCCCTTGAGCTGAGCAAACACTCTTTGCTAATATGAGCTGTGAAGCCACAGTTCAGGACTGGGCGTCGGGAAGGGGCACTTGTTTTTGGGACAGTCCTCACCCTAAGCAGAGGTTTCCTACAATCCCAACACTGCACCTGCACAGCTCCAGGGGCCTTTTTTCTTCACCAGCAGCACAGCCCGAGGTGCTGCACTCCAATTCTGACCCAGAGATATCATCACCTCTTCAACAGGCTCCACAAGGAAAAACCCTCCCCCCAGCACAGCACCATTTACCCTAAACCCCAGCTAGAAATGTGAGAAGAGTTCCAGTAGGAGATGGCAAAGCAGAGCACACAAGAGACTCCAGGAACACTTGTATCAGATCATCCAGGAACCCAGCAGGACTCAGGTGTTTGTCCTCTGTCTCTTCACCAGGCAAAGACCTAAACCAGAAGGAAACCTCCTGGCCAAGTAACTCACCTGAGGCAGGCAGCAACTGCCCAGCAGATGTTTTAAACATTAACTCTCAAGTGAGGCTGCATATAAAGAGACAAATCAACTTCTTTTCCAAAATAAATCTCACCAGCAGAAAATTCATGTGTTGGTACTTAAGAGACCTCCCCTGCACACCCACTGCCCTCTGAGATGAAGTTCTTACCACACACCTCGACCCTATCAAAGCAAACAGATCCTTGCATTTACCTCTGGAGTCCAATCAACTTCCACTTCTGGAAATCCACCAAGTGCAGGGGGGAAGTGACCCAGTGCTTCACGGGCTTGGCGTACACGCCGCAGTTGGGCACGAAGATGGAGAGCGCCGTCACGAGCTTCTTGACCATGGCCTCGTCCTCCCCCAGCACCACCAGGGTCCTCCCGCTGAGCAGGGAGTAGATGGCGGGGTGGGCGAAGGGGTACTGGCGGATGAACCGCAGCGCGTTCTGCCCCGCCCTCTTCCTGTGCCTCTCCCCGGCCCCGCAGGCCAGGTGGGCGGGAGAGGGGGTCCTGTCGGAGCACGTGGAGGCGGCGCTGCTGATGTAGCTCGTGGAGTCCGAGCACTCGTCCAGGCTGCTCTTACTGACCTCCCTGCTGCCCGTCAGGTAGCGCGAGTCGAGCTCGTAGGGCAGGAGCCCCCCCGAGAGGCCGTCGTGGGAGGGGAAGCCCCCGCGCAGCCCCTGCTCCGCCGGCCGGTACGGCTGCGGGGGGATCCGCACCACGCCGTCCTCCTCGCACGCCTTCTGCCCCAGCTCGGGCAGCGGCTCCAGGAAGCTGGGACTCTCCTTGCCGATACAACAGGCAGCATCCACCTGCACTAAGCTTTCCTGCTTTGAGACGTCGTCCTGCCCCTCATGGACGCGCGGGTTCAGCCTGGGGGTGAAGCGAAGGCCTCCCTCGTCATCATCCACGTAGGGCTCCTCGTTAATGGCACTTGGGTAGCTCGCTTTGAGATCCTCTGGGATGAGGGACT